>JARQOC010000010.1:107683975-108100682 GCA_033576535.1 Allobates femoralis | reverse complement strand
CGCCTCCCCCTCCGCAGTGGTATACAGGCCCCCCCCCATCAGTGGTATACAGGGCCCCCCTTTGCTGCCGCACACCTGTAAATAATACATCATTATACTTATCCCTGTCGCTGTCGCTGCTCTGACACCGCGCTCCTCCAGGTCTTCATGCTTCTTCCTGCTTGTGACCGGCGGGCGCAGGCAATGACGTCATTGCCTGTGCGCCGGAGGAGGAAGCATGAAGACCCGAAGGAGCGCGGTGTCAGAGTCGTGACAGCGACAGGGATAAGTATAATGATGTATTACTTTACAGGTGTGCGGCAGCAAGGGGGGGCCCTGTATACCAATAGGGGGGCGGGCGGCCTGTATACCGATGGGGTGGGGGGGCGGGCGGCCAGCCTATGACTCGAGTATAACCTGAGAGGGCATTTTTCAGCACAATTTTTGTGCTGAAAAACTCGGCTTATACTCGAGTATATACGGTATGTTTTATGATTTTGACCTACCCGTATACACTCAAATATAAGCCGAGGACCCTAATTTTACCCCAAAAACTGGGGAAACCTATTGACTCGAGTATAAGCCTAGGGTGGGAAATGCAGGAGACCCCATCCTTGTATATTGCTCCTCATCACTGGTATATAGCGCCCCCATCACTGGTATATAGCAATCACCACTGCATACAGCCCCTCATCACTGTTATATAGCGCCCCATCATGGTAAATGGCCCCTCATCCTAGTATATACCCCCCTCACTGTACATATTCCCCCATCACTGGTATATAGACTCCCACCCTGGTATATAGCCCCCCATCACTGGTATATGGGCCCCCCATCCTGGCAATACTGGTATATAGCACCCCAATAAAGGTAAATCGCTCCTCATCCTGGTATATACCCCCTCACTGTACATATTCCCCATCACTGGCATATAGACTCCCAGCCTGGTTTATACCCCACCCCCCACCACTGGTGTATATAGCCCCCATCACTGAGGTTTATAGGCCCCAATATGCTCAATATATGCCCCCATGCTGCCGCACACCATAAAATAATAAATCATTCATATTTACCCTCCGTCGCTCTGTCAACGCTGCGTCCTTCGATCCTCCGGTCTTCCTGCTTTTGCCGGCGTCATTGCTACTGCGCCAGTCATATGACACTGGCAAAATCAGGAAGAGGCAGGAAGACCGGAGGACGGAAGGATGCAGTGGTGACAGACGGAAGGTAAATATGAAGGATTTATTATTTTATGGTGTGCAGCAGCATGGAGGCATATATTGAGCATAGGATGGGGGAGTATACATAGTGCAATGGAATATGCACCGCTCCCCCTGCCACTGATGGACAGGGGGATGCAGTGCATATTACATTGTAGTAATGAACACCCTCTCCTACTACAGCTTCCCCCGCCTCCTCCAGCCCCCGATCACCGCCCCCCCCCCCACTCAGTCTATACACCGTGACTCGAGTATAAGACGAGGGGGCACTTTTCAGCACAAAAATTGTGCTGAAAAACTCGGCTTATACTCGAGTATATATGGTAATTGCTGTTCTATAGTTTTGTACTCACCTATAACCAGGTTATCTTTAACCTAGAGGTTATACCAACCCAGCTACATGTGACAAATCAGATCACACTCTGATCAGAGTTTGAGATAATTTCCATTAGCAAAATTGAGCCGATTCCCTCGAAGAGAGAAAAAGAAAAGTTTGGTACCATGTTAGCCAGATGAAAAAAGATTGATTGCGGCCAGTGGGAGAAACAAAATATTAATCTTGTAGTTGTGATACCATTTAATGGCTAAGAAAAATAAATCATGGCGAGCATTGGAAGAAAAGGAGGAAAGGGACCTGGGCCCCTGAATTGCCCCTCAGGCTAGAAGAACCCTTATTTTCCTTAACTCAGGGGTACCCTTGATGATAGAGAGGCCTGAGTCTCCAACCTGTCCCTTTCTCCTGTCCAGCCGTAAGCTAAACCCCCACCCCAGGAGGTAAACTGTAATGGATCCCACAGAAGAAGACACACACACACACTTCAATCAGGAAGATGAAATACATGTGTGTAGGGAGAACACAAAAAAAAATAGGGAATGAAAAAATAACAATGTACACTTCACCAGACACCAAGCAATTATCAGTTTCAACAGCAACTCCAACACAGGACCGGTATGCAAGAGGCATGTAAATGCTATAGTCGGCATCAAGGAGTGTTTTCAGCCATACTTAAAGGGTGAAGGCGTTCCAGCAGACTCAACCTTCAATTGACACTAATCAAAAAGTTAACTCCTGCAAAGCTGAACATCAGTGAACAAATCACCGCCGACGCCCTAATTTAGGCTGAACAACAAAGATCTAAGGCCGACTTCAGACTGCGTTTAAGATCCGATGAGTAGCTGTCCGCTTGAAGCAGACAGCCGCGGACCGGATCAGCACACAGGACCGGGGGGCTATTATGCCCTCCGATCCTGTGTGCAGCCGCACGCAGTTCCTGCTGCTGATAGGTGAGGACCGCGGGTGCCGCGGTCCTGACTTGTCAGCAGCTGCAGCTGCGTGCGGCTGCACACAGGATCAGAGGGCATAATAACCCCCGGTCCTGTGTGCTGATCCGGTCCGCGGCTGTCTGCTTCAAGCGGACAGCTACGGATCGGATCTTAAACGCAGTCTGAAGCCGGCCTAAGGCTGCACATCAGACTTCCCAGTGTGCACAGAGTCTGAAGCCGACATGACAGTAAGCTCTCAAGACTACTTACATCTCTTCATCAGGCACGGTACCATACCATATCTGATGAAGAGATGTAAGAAGTCTTGAGAGCTTGCTTTGTAACAATTTATTTTATTTTTATTAGTCTTTAAAAGCTATCATAACTAGAAGATTATATTATTTCTCTCACTTAGAGTGATCAATCTTGAAGAGAGAACATATGCTCAAGTGACCCCAGCCTTCAAGTGATGTTATGTCTTGAGGTCAATGCAAACGACCAGGGAAGATTGACCGAAGCAACTTTATCAGAATATGAATAAGATAGCATCAATCCATGAGCACCAAACAGTTAAATCCCGCACCACAAGTAGTCTGGCGCCCATGAGATCAGCCATGTTCAGTTAAGCGGTGTAATTTAACTCCGACTCTCCAGTAATCCTTTCCACTGCTAATCAAATAACTTGAGATCAGCACACGTGGAACTTATACCTCGAGACAGCTCCCCTGGCTACAGTTATTTATGAGGTGAAATGCAAATGTTCTGATTAATACAAATACCAGGATTACCCTCAAATAGGCTGCCGAGCTGTAAATCACATGTATGAAACGTATTGACGGATTATGACTTTCGAGCATTAATAAAAAAAAATTAAATTGCTAAAGACATTCCCACATTGGGTAAAGTATTATTTTATTCAGCCATATGTCTGTTTTTATAGAAGCCGGGTGACAACCAATATGGTCGCCCTTATAGGTCCCTTAGGGGTTTTATCAACAATCTTCCTAGAATTCTACATTGCAAATTTTCATAGTGATATATGGCAGCTTTCCCAGATGGAGATAAAACTAAGAAACAGGTTGATAGAATTTACAAATTTCATTTTTATTAATATTTTATGCACTGAATCTTTCCAGGGCAATTTACAGTAGTTACAATTTAGTAAAAGTGAATCTTGACGCTCTCCATCATACACCATCGGGTCCACTGTACGACAGATTGAGAGCAGCGTTAACTTAAGTCATAACAAGTGTGAACAAATCCGTAGTGCACGACCCAACCTGGAAAGGCTGGGGTTACACTTGTGTTTTTTTCATGCTTTTTTGGAGACCTGAGTTTTCAAAAACGCATGTAAAAACGCACCCATAGGCCCCCATGTTAAAAAACATATGCCCTAATAGCAAAAACGCATGTCTTAATAGCAAAAACGCATATCTAAAGTGCCATGCGTGTTTGGCATGAGTTTTTGCACTTATGTGAGTAGCTGACATCAAAAACGCATGCAACAACGCATGGTACATTAGTACCATTTAGTACCATCCAAAAACGCATGCGTTTTCCATAGGGGCCCATGTTAAAAAACGCATGCGTTTTTAAAACAGCACCAGAAAATAGTGCATGCACTTTTTTTGGGTGCTGATTTAAAAACGCATGCAAAAACGCAGGGTGCCATCAGACACCTTAAAAACGCATGCAGAAATGGAAAAATGCATGCAGAAACGCATGCTTTTTTTTAAGGCACTAAAAAAACTCATGCCAAGTGTGACCCTAGCCAAACAAACATGGGCAATAAAGAGAAGGCCATTAACTCCAACTACCTACTTACACAATGTTCATAGTGGAGTCACCAGAGAAAGAAAACCAAGATAGAGTCTTTAAAATCCTTGCAAGTTCGTAGCCCAACTAAAAAGAAATGATTCTGAGTTGGCGTCTCCATCTATGCAAAGCATGGGCCTCTGCAGGATTTCATTGTGAACTTTGTTGGTTCCACTGACCACACAGGACATATACAGGATGGGCCATTTATATGGATACACCTAAACAAAATGGGAATGGTTGGTGATATCAACTTAGTATATGGGAGGGGGAAAACTTTTCCACATGGGTGGTGACCATGGTGGCCATTTTGAAGTCGGCCATTTTGGATCCAACTTTATTTTTTTCAATGTTAAGAGGGTCACATGACCCATCAAACTTATTGAGAATTTCATAAGAAAAACAATGGCGTGCTTGGTTTTAATGTAACTTTATTCTTTCATTAGTTATTTACAAGTTTATGACCACTTTTAAAATGTGTTCAAAGTGCTGCCCATTGTGTTGGATTGTCAATGCAACCCTCTTCTCCCACTCTTGACACTCTGATAGCAACACCGCAGAAGAAATGCTGCACAGGCTTCCAGTATCCGTTGTTTCTTCACAGCATAGACAATTGCCTTCAGATGACCCCAAAGATAAAAGTCTAAGGGGGTCAGATTGGGAGACCTTGGTGGCCATTCAACTTACCCACGACGACCAATCCACTTTCCAGGAAACTGTTCATGTAGGAATGCTGGGACCTGACACCCATAATGTGGTGGTGCACCATCTTGTTGTCAATACTCAGGGAACGTGCCATCTTCAGTGCATAAAGAATGCAACACATCATCATGTAGCAATTTCAGATATCCAGTGGCATTAAGGTTTCCATTGATGAAGAATGGCCCCACTATCTTTGTACCCCATATACCACATCATACCATCAATTTTTGTGTTCCAGCAGTCTTGGAGGGATCTATCCACTGTGGGTTAGTGTCAGACCAATAGCGCTGGTTTTGTTTGGTAACTTCACCATTCACAAAAAAGTTTGCCTCATCACTGAACATAAAGTTCTGTGTAAACTGAGGCTCCTGTGCCAATTTTTGTTTTGCCTAATCTGCAAATTGAGTGCGCCGATCTGGGTCATCCTCGATGAGATGCTGCAGCAGCTGGATTTTGTAAGTTGCCATTTGTGAGTAGCTAATATCTGCCGAAGGGATGTTTGACTTACGCCAGTCTCCAGTGACTGCAGCGAGTGCTACGCTGTGGGCTCCTGCAGAATGAAGCTAGGGCAGCCACTGAAGTTTCTTCATTAGTGATAGTTTTCTTGCGTCCACATTTTGGCAAATCCAACACTGAACCTGTTTCACAAAATTTGGCAAGCAATTTGCTAACTGTAGATTGGGAGATGGGTGGTCTCGTCTTGACCTGAAATCTGCTGCAATGGCCCGCATACTGCGTTCACCAGCCCATCAACACAATTTCTATCTGCTCCTTACGTGTTAACCTTGCAACATGTCAATGGCTGTAAACAAGCAGAAACTTGAAAATAACTCATGAAAGAATAAAGTTAAGTTAAAACCAAGCACACCATTGTTTTTCTTATGAAATTCTCAATACGTTTGATGTGTCTTATGACCCTTTTCCCATTGAAAAAAAAATAAAGATGAATCCAAAATGGCCGACTTCAAAATGGCCGCCATGGTCACCACCCATCTGGAAAAGTTTTCCCTCTCCCATATACTAATGTGTCACATACAGGAAGTTGATATCACTAACCATTCACATTTTATTTAGGTCATCCATATAAATGGCCCACCCTGTAGATTACTTGTGATCATCCCAGAGGAAATAAATATTATAAATTGACTTCAAATGGAGTTGTCTTCTGCTGGACTTCCTTGCTGAAAGTTCACAAATCCTATCTATTGGTTCCACATCCTTCATGCCAAGCTTAGGTTCTGATCCCAATGCCATTTACGTGCCATCATTGGGCAAAACAATCCAGATTCATGGTCTGGCCTAAGCACTGATATGCTGATAATACACATTTACACCCGACATTCAAGCCGGGCGTCAGTGACCCGCCCCCAGATATCAATTCCTTCTCAATTAAACTGGAAGAATGTCTGAATGCCGCCTGCCGTAAACTCAATCCAATTGGAGGTCAGTGCCTAACAAAGAAATAGCAACTTTCTACTCCAACACCTTCATCCCTGGTAAACACAACCCTTCAAACTGCAGATCAGATGCACAATTTTGGTATAATTATTGATATGGAAATGCCCTTCAAAAACAAAATATTATCCATCAACAAGTCCTTTTTTTTCCAGCTGAAAAACGTCCCTAAAATTAAACATGTTCTCCCAACAGAAGAACTTTTAACATTGGTACATTCCCTCCTGACAAATGTAAGGCTACTGGAATCCCATATAAAGCAATAAATTGCCTTCAGTTAGTCCAAAATGTTTGTAGTGTTGGAGAAAGATGTTATCAATACCATGGATGGCAAGAAGAACAAATCACTTCTGGAATAAATCAAGCCAGACATGTCACTGGAAGCAAAGATCAACAAGCTACAACTTGTCTACACATCGTATGAAGAGAGCAATCACTGAAGAAGGACATCATGGTAGGAAGAATAGAAGAAACAAGCCGAAGCGGAAGACCAGCAATCCAATGGCTTGATACCATCAAGATGATGGTGGCAAAGACTCTGGTGGAGCTATCTAGGCTTAGAGAAGACCCTGGTAGAGCTATCTCGGTTTAACACCCTGGTGGAGCTGTCTAGGCTTGGAGAAGACCCCTGGTGGACTTATCTAGGGTTGGAGAAGACCCTGGTAGAGCTATCTAGGCTTGGAGAAGACCCTGGTAGAGCTATCTAGGCTTGGAGAAGACCCTGGTAGAGCTATCTAGGTTTAAGACCCTGGTAGAGCTATCCAGGCTTGGAGAATACCCCTGGTGAACTTATTTAGGGTTGGAGAAGACCCTGGTGGACTTATCTAGGGTTGGAGAAGACCCTGGTAGAGCTATCTAGGTTTAAGACCTTGGTGGAGATATCTAGGCTTGGAGAAGACCCTGGTGGATCTATCTAGGCTGCACAAGATCGATCTTGTAGGGTGTTCACAAATCAAGTCACCATGGCTTGAAATTGTGCTAAAGGCCTTTTAAAAGTAAATAGTAAAAGTCCAAAGCTAATAGTAACCGATCAACCTCGACATCCTCCAGTAACACCAACCACTGCCACCCGTAAATTGAAAAATAACTGTAAAAGTTTAACGCTTTGAACAACTTTGTCCTCAGTTACTTAAGGGATCCACTGACCCCTACATACGTGTACGACCACTCAGATCAGTAGACATGAATGAATTGATCCAGCTCACAACATCTGGAGGCCGAGCCTTTGTTACACAGCCCCCTCCCTCTGGGACTCATTACTTTGATCGACTGATCCTTGAGTTTTACTGTCAGAAGCTATAACCATATAGTTCTAACCCCCCCCCCCCCCATTCCTTACCAGCATCGTAATCTCCCCCACATGGGACTGATGTACCAATAAGTGACAAGGCATTCTGTGAACTCTTCTATCTCTGCCAGGATGTCCCACTGATAACGGACAGATGAATTGACATTTGTCTGTGACAGCCCCTTATCTGCTAACACTCATCCAACAAAAAGATAAAGGTTCTGTTTTTTAGCAAAAATCATCAAGATCATGCATGACTTGGCATGAATGATAGAGAAGCTAAGATGTCTACATGAGAAGTCCTCAAGGTCCTAGACACCAAGAAGTCAACCACGCTAAGGCCATGTTCACACCTTGAGTTTTCCTACATTAATTATGAGTTTTCTGCAAATTATCTCATTTATCTCCTGAAGGTCCTCGTAAAGGACCATTCACTAATATCCAATATCAATGGAGGTGTAACAAAAGGGAATTGCTATTTATGCAATTCTTATCAGTGTAAGTTCCATAAAGGATCAGGTATTTATGCAAATATATTTTTTTAAAAGTGATTTCTATTTGTGCAATTTTTTTAATAGATCAGTAGTAATTTCCTATTCATGTAATTCCCCTGTGTAGCCGAGAAGTTCCAACTAAGGGAATTGCAATTCATGCAGTTTTCTAATTTATCACTAATTTTACATTCATGTAATTTTGCTGTGTAGCAAGGAATTTTCAACTAAGGGAATTGTTACTCATGCATTTTTCTAATTTATCCCTAATTTTACATTCATGTAATTCCCCTGTGTAGCAGAGACGTTTCAACTAAGGGATTTGCTATTCATGCCGTTGTCTAGTTTGTCAAGATAGAAGGATTCCATATGTAGCAATTGCCATTGGAGCAGTTTCCTAATACATCAGTAGGGATGTAATACTTAGGCAATTCACTAACACAGTAGTGTAGGAAATTGCTATGCATGCAGTTCTCTAATTTATCATTGAAGGACCCTGTAAAGCGATTTGGTATTCATACAATTATGCCATCACTAATGTGCGGGATCAGTGGTGGGTTAAAGGGAATTGCTATTTATGCCGTTCTTAACAAGGATCAGGTATTGATGTCAATATTTGTGATGGATTTTAATCTAACATAATAATGAATAGAACTAACTTTACTAAACATATATTGTAGACAAACGACATATCATCTGCACCAAGAATGCTACAAAACCTGCTTATTGGAAGCAGATTTGTACTGCCAAGAGAGAAAGTCGTGCCTGCAGAAAAAAGCTGCAAAAAGCAACGTGAATATCCCTTACAATTATTAGCAATTTCCTACTGTAGTGGGGAGGTTTTAACTAAGGAAATTGCTATTTATGCAGTTGTCTGATTTGTCAGGATACAAGGATTTCATACTGTATTGCTATCGGAGCAGTTTCCTAATATATCAATAAGGATGTGAAATTTAGGCAATTCCCTAATATACTAGTGCAGGGAATTGCTATTTATGCAGTTGCTTAATATATCAGTGCATCAATGGATTTAACATTTAGTTTGTCAGGATAGAATTATTTCATACTTAAGCAAAATCCTAGTTTATCATATAACACGATTGCCATTTGAGCGGTTTCCTAATCTATCGGCAGGGATGTGATCTTTAGGGAATTCCTTGATATAGTAGGATATCGGATGCAGTTTCTAAATATATCAGAAGGAATGTGAAGCTTATGCATCTCTTTTATAAAGGGAATTGCTATTCATGCAGTTGTCTAGTTTGTCAGGGTAAAAGGATTTCATATGTATGCAACATATTATATCGTACAAAGCGAGTGCCATTTGAGCGGTTTTCTAATATATCAGTTAGGATGTGATCTTTAGGGAATTCCTTGAAATAGTATATGATGCTTATGCATCTCTCTTTTTATAAGGGGGATTGCTATTTGTGCAGTTGCTTAATAGATCAGTGCAGGTCCCATCAAAGGATTTGACAGTTGCGTATTATACTTTAAAGCTCTGTGCGCACAGTACGTTTTTTTGCTGTTGCAAATGTCACAAATCTGTATGCAAATCTTATGCAAAGTCAATGAGAATCCTGAAGAGTTGTGCAGATTTGGTGCAGAAATAAATGAATCAGTCAATTCTTGGTGCCTTTTTGGCAGCGTATTTCCAATTTATATGCATGGAGAAGGAAAAATGCATCAGAAATGCTTTGAGTTTTTTGGTGCGTTTTTCTCCCAGATGCGGATTTGGTACAAAAAATTCTGCAATCAGATCCTCAATGTGTGCACATACCCTAACGAGTATCTCCTATGGAGTTTCCTAAGTGAGAATTAGACATTTTTGCAATTGCAAGTTCAAAAGCAATTGCGTTCATGCGATTCCTAAGTGTCCGGATCCTCCCTTACCTGTGATGAGCACCGTCTTGTCCTGGGCCGTCAGCATCCTCCGCACAGGTATGGAGATGTAGTAGAGGGCACATGCCACCACGAAGACGGGCAGACCCAGGCAGCTGCAGAGGACGCAGCAGCAGAAGACCTCCAGGAGGAGCAGGGACAGCAGGCAGGACACCGCCACATTCTCTATTTTCACCTTGTTCCTAATTAATTTGTGAATGACTAATCCGCTGAAGAGAGCGCTGAGCACCACGTAGGAGAGCGCGGAGTCGCACTGGACCGTCTCCATGCTCCACAGTCACACGGACACTTCGGCTCGGGAAAGTTTCATTCAATGAGATGAATGGCAGGAGTTGTTAATAACCTGCTGCTATACATAATAATTGTCCTCCCACCTCTTTTATGTGCTTATGTTTTCTTTTTTTACCCCCTCCTTTCCTTTGTTGGACAGGGGACTCCTCCCTCCAGGCTTCACTCACTTGTATGAGAAGTTTAAAGAATCATTCATTACTACTATGTGATGGGAGGGGAGCGAGCACCGAAAACTGGAGGAAAAGTTCCTGGGAGGGTAGATGATGCTCCAAACAGAGGCGGCATTACTCACTGAGTATAATAATCTCCCATAACCCCAGGCATTCACTGCCTTCTTCATCCTGAGCCTTCTGGTTGGTGCATACTGTACTAACAATGTCATGAACCTTTGACTTTCAGGCTCCATATCTCACCAACCACTACAGCTTTGAGTGTGAGACTACCTTCATTTTATAGACAATCATCTTGGCTAGCTCATACAAAATTGACCTATCCCTATGTAGCATATGATTAGTTAGGCAGATTCTTGCATTGTTACTGTTTTGCTCCTAAACTTAGTTTCTATTATATGTTAGTATTTTGTAAATCCACCTTTGGCTTTCACCCCTGCCTAAATCCTCTTGGGCTCTCAATCAGATTCAGGCATGTTTAGACCAAAATCTGCTTCCAGGTCTCACTACATGTTCCCAATGTTGGTGCACACTGGTCACCTCACTTGGGTGTGTACACAGCTGTTTCTTCACCTCTTCCCACAAGTGTTGGATTGGGTTGAGGTTTGGAGACTGTGGGGACAATACAGCTCCTCTACTTCATTGTCATTGAACCATTTCTTCACTAATCTTGACATTTGCTTCAGGTCATTCTCCTGCTAGAACACTGTTGCCCTCTTCATACCCATAATACTCGAGTGTATGAATTAACTCCTCCTCACATATAGCCCAGCATTGAGATCACCATCCATCCTGGTAAAGTATCCAACACTTTGGCTGTGAACCAATCCCATATCGGGTTCCTCCTCCAAACTTGACAGCTCCTTTAATTTTTGTTCCATTCGCCCCTTTTCCCCTTGTTTCTTCTAGACCTATTTGCCCCATCAGATCCATCTATTGACTTTCATCCCCTTGCTCCAATTCACCTGTTTCCAATCTTCTACTGTTCATGTTTCATACTTTTTAGCAAACTCGAGTTGACCCTTCTTATGACGATACAGTCAAGGCTTCTTCACCTTTTTTTCGGCCACCATTCCAGACCCATGTAACATGCGTCGCACAGTTCTTGCATGGACGTGTGTAATCTCACTATTATGAAGCAGACGAGCCGCCTCTACTGCCGGGTTTGTCACCAGATCTGATAGATCTTGTGATGAGCTCATAGACCTTTTGCATGTTTATGCTGATATTTTGCCTGGATGTCACCTCTTGGCTTTTGAATGGATGGAAGGACTTCATCTCACATTCTACCACCTGTCCTGGCCTCACATGATGCAGTTTGGCATTTTTCTTGGCCAAAAGAAGAGACTGCTATCTATGAACTGGATCTTCATGGCGGCTCCTTAATTTGAATCAGTGACCTTTCACTTTGGAATCAACCTAATAACACACTGAGGCTGGCTTCACATTAGCGTTTGTGTCTGCATGCTGATCGCATGCAGACACAAACGCAGTGCAAAGCAGGGCCATTTTGATGTGTCCGCCTGCGGACACATCACTGTGCAGCCCGGCAGCCAATCAGCGGTGTCCGGGGGCGGAGATCAGCGCCAGAGATCTCCGCCTCCCGGCCGCCGGTAAGCTCCGGGACATGTCGGCGGGGAGAAACAGCTGATTTGACAGCTGTTTAAATCTCCCGCGCCGACACCGAGAGGAGATGTCGGCGCGGGAAGATTCAAACAGCTGTCACATCAGCTGTTTCTCCCCGCCGACATCGCTAGCAGATTATCGGCGGCGGGGAGGAAGAGATCAGCAGAGGCTGAGCTGATCTCCCGGTGGCCGTCGGTGATCTCCTGTGACATCACCGCCGGCCACCGGGAGATTTTTCAATGGGTCTGCAGCGTTCTCCTGCGCTGTCAAGCGCAGAACACTGCGGACCCATTGAAGCCAATGCATTTTTTGTGCGCTTGGGGACGCTTGCTGATTTTCCAAGGTCCCCAAGCGCACAAAAAACCCCAACATGCTGCGTCCCGGGTGCGGACGCTGGACACCAGAAGGAGCAGATATCATCCGCATCCGCACCCGAACGCAGCAAACGCAGGCACCATGCGTTCCTATGTTAAACATAGGAACGCAGTGCGCATGCGTTTGACTGCGTATGGGAACGCAGCAATACGCTGCCTTCCCATACGCAAATGTGAAGGCAGCCTGAGCTATTAGGAAATGTGAGAACAGGTTGTAATTTGTAGTATACAGGAGCAAATCAGTAACAATGCAGTGACATGAGAGTAACCTGCACAACTAATCATATGCTAAATAGTTGCTAGTCAAGACGATTGTCTACAAAATGAAGGCAATATATAAATAGAGTTAAGACTGGCATCACCACAGGTGTAGGTGCTGGCAGAAAAAATATATACTTACAGACTAGTGAACTGCCGCAACACTACTATATTCATGATTAATGTGAATGAATGAGTGGCACTAAAGAAAAGAAGATCTATGGGTATAATGCAAATGTGTAATGCAGAAACTGCCCTGTGCTGAATATGAAAACCGGAGATCTTAGTCTCAGTAGTGGCCACTAAAGATCAAGCTTGGCATCCACTTCAAGGAGCCTCCACTGCCAAGTCCTAACACTATGCCCTGATGAAGTAGTGTGATGTGAATGGATTTATATGTCCTAGATGTAATTAAAAATGACGAACTGGTGTGTACTAGGATATCACAATGGTGTCCAAGTGTGGCTACCAAACTAAGGTGGCCACTACTGAGACTAAGATCTCTGGTTTTCATATTCAGCACAGGGCAGTTTCTGCATTACACATGTGCATTATACCCATAGATCTTCTTTTCTTTAGTCCCACTCATTCATTCACATTAATCATGAATATAGTAGTGTCGTGGCGGTTCACTAGTCTGTAAGTATATATTTTTTCTGCCAGCACCTACACCTGTGGTGATGCCAATCTTAACTCTATTTATATATTGCTTATTTGGACTGAGCTCCCACTTTATAATTTTTTTTCCTATTTTCCACTTTTTCCTTAGTTTGGTAGCCACACTTGGACACCATTGTGAGATCCTAGTACACACCAGTTCGTCGTTTTTAATTACATCTAGGACATATAAATCCATTCACATCACACTACTTCATCAGGGCATAGTGTTAGGACTTGGCAATGGAGGCTCCTTGAAGTGGATGCCAAGCTTGATCTTTAGTGGCCACTACTGAGACTAAGATCTCCGGTTTTCATATTCAGCACAGGGCAGTTTCTGCATTACACATTTGCATTATACCCATAGATCTTCTTTTCTTTAGTGCCACTCATTCATTCACATTAATCATGAATATAGTAGTGTCGCGGCGGTTCACTAGTCTGTACAAAATGAAGGCAGTCTCACGCTCAAAGCTGTAGTAGATTGTGGGATATAGATCTGGAAAATCAAAAGTGCAAAACATTGTTACCCTTTTGCTCAGCAGTGTACATAGATTAAAGCCAGCTGAACTCGCTAATATCATCAGGATCCGTCAACCATATAAGGCAGACAAGTCCTATCAATGTGTTTATTTAAAGAGGTAATCTGTATTGGGCAATCAATTTTTCTTATGTCCCCTGCAGATAAACTGATTTTTTTTAATTATGTGATTCATTCTGATCAGGAGAGGTTAGATCTTGCAGCAGAAGTTCCCTGCAGCACCCCTACAGGAGAAATGAAGCATTACATGGTGCCCCTCGAGTCCAATACCCTATTAAATTACAGGGTTCTCCAGATGCCCTGACTAATAGACGTCCGCTCTATAAAGAGTGCTCCCATCTGAGACATTTATGGAGCATCAATAGGGCATGTTATAAATGTGAGTTATATCTAGATCCCGCATGTATCTGGAGAATGATGCCTGTTGTGGATTCCGTGACTGGAATTTCTGGTTTGGAGCTCCCTTGTGTGGTTGAGACTGGTGATGCATCTGCTGTCTGTGAGAGATGTATCACCTGAATCTGATAATGACTGGAGGGGTGGTTTGGACTGGGATATTTAAGTGAGCTAATTTGGCTGGAGCTCTTTGCCAGTGGTGAATTGTTCATGGAGTGACTGCATGTCGCCTGCCTTCTCCTGGTCCTTGCTGAATCCATTACAGATAAGTGAATGGTTGTTTTTTCTGCAAATCTGTAACTCATTTGTAATGTACCTTTTGTATCTGAATTACTCATGTTTCTGCTCTGAGTGTAGGATTCGTTTGTCTGTATAAGTGTTGTTTTTTCCCTGCATTCAGTTAGGCAGGAATTTCTCCGTAGTCCATTAACCATTCCATTACCTGTCTGTAGTTCCAGTTTTGTTTAGTGTCTGCTTTACTGACTTTGGAATTGTTTGCAGGAGTCTTGCTGGTTTAGTGGGAGGCGAGTCCGTGTGGGCTCAGATTTTTTGCATATCCAGCAGTTGGCTTTTTGATAGGGTTTTGATGCTGCTCGTAGAAGTAATCCGTCCTGTCCTTTCTCTATTTAGTCATAGCTAGGCCTCTCTTTGCTTGTGTCTATTTTCTGCCTGTGTATTGTTTTTCATCTCCACTAACCGTCAGTATTTGTGGGGGGCTTGCTATTTCTTTGGGGTCTGCTCCGAGGCAGTCGGGTTTTTCCTGTTTCCGTCTTTAGGTTTAATTAGTCCTCCGGCTGTGCTGAGGCGCTATAGGGCATCGTAGTGTGCTCCACGGCTACTTCTAGTTGCGGGGGTTAATCAGGATTCCGTGACCAGTATTGGTGTCCAACCGCTCCTGTTAACACCACATGATACTCCTCAGTTGCCGGTTCATAACAGATGCCCCTTTGTGCTGTCGGAAATGTAGACACTACAGGGCTTGTCCACGACCTGGAAAAAAAAGTATTCCCTGTTCTAAAATGAATATAGATCCTGTACCGGTGTCCGGTCTCCCGGTGCTCAAGTGACATTGTAATGCCACATGAACCCTGCTGTCAATCAGTGGCCACTAACCGCTTCCATACCGCCATGTCTTTCATTAGGCCGACCTTCTCGCCACAATTCTAAGTGGTGGGAGCGCAGAAACCGAATTGCGGACACCTGGAATAACAATGGTGTGACATTCATCCGAGGCTACAGGCACAAAAGGGGTAACTCCCTCCGTTAGCCAGAACCTTAGGAAATCCTGACACCCTTTACCATCTATACAGGAAACTGGATTTACAAAAAGGTTCAGTAGATTGCTGCCTATGGAAGGGCTGCGGTCCAGAGACAGGAAAGTCACCAAGCAGGGTTAAAGTCGGGAGGTCAGGAAAAGGACAAACTCAGGATCAGTCAGGGCAGTCAGGGAGCCGAGTCAAAACCAAGATGGCAGCAAGGTACAAAATCATGAGGCAGGAAACGCGTCTAAAAACCAGGCTGGGGTAGAACAGGAAAGACACCAACACAATAAGTCACTTCAGGGAAACCAAAAACTATTTCTGGCAGCTTCCAGCAGAAGGCTGAAGGTACTAGTAGGGGTTGGTGCTTTCCAATAGACCGTAGATTAGCAGGACTTGAGCTGGACAGCACAAACACCTCCACTCTGTCAGACTGGAAAGTACAGCAGGTCCCAGCCACTCTAACCTTAAAGGATGAGCAGAGCCGGCACTCTCCAGTTTTTGGCTTTGACATCTCCACTATCACCAGCATCACCTACAGAGTGAATATGGCGGTGGCTGATGACAGAAGCAGATGTCGCAGGAGCAGGCTCTGGTTGACATGAGACACAATGTCACAGGAGACTCAGTAGACCTGGTACCGGAACGGGAGGCAATTATTTTTTTTATAGTGGGGATGTCCTTACTTAAATAGAAGTTAACCAGTTAGTGGTTAACCTCTTTAATGTAACCTCGGAAAATCACCTAGTGATGTAATTTCTGATTGGTGGGGTGTCAGCTGTCTGATCTCCCCCAACCTGATATTGATGATATATTCAAAGGAAACATGAGGACACAACTTTAGCTGCATTATGTTAAAAAAAACTGAACTTTCCAGAGAGTTTTCCTACAATATGCATTAAAAATCAGATTAATAATGCACAATGAAGTTGTATTATGATATATTATGACTGATGCTGTCAGTTTGTATGCGATGGCTATAAAGCCTAGAGATACAGACTTATTAAAGGGATAAGAGATACAGACTTATTAAAGGGGTAAGACATACAGACTTATTAAAGGGGTGAGAGATACAGACTTATTAAAGGGGTAAGAGATACAGACTTATTAAAGGGGTGAGAGATACAGACTTATTAAAGGGGTAAGAGATACAGACTTATTAAAGGGGTGAGAGATACAGACTTATTAAAGGGGTAAGAGATACAGACTTATAACAGGGGTAAGAGATACAGACTTATTAAAGGGGTAAGAGATACAGACTTATAACAGGGTAAGAGATACAGACTTATTAAAGGGGTAAGAGATACAGACTTATGAAAGGGGTGAAATACTGGGTAGTGCTCAGCTCACACTTTATCCTACAGCAACATTAAACAGATTTCCTAATACCCCCAAAGTTTATTTTAATTTTCCTGAAAGGGAATGTTTTTTCAGATAAATCTTGACTACTAATGTTTGTCAATATGTATTAAATTAATTTTTTTTTTTTTTTATTGAAAAGCCAAACAAATTTAGAGTGACTTATCTGAGAATGTGTGAGAGAGCTGACTTAGATAGGCGGTCTTCTTTTTTATATGTCTTTTTCTAAACTCCTTTATGACTATACACCACATCAAACTTGAAATGAACTTTGATCTGCTCATAAATCCACTAAGAGAGGCAGATAAAAGCATTCAAAATTCCTGTCCATTCGGAATCATCTGTTTCTTGATGCTTATGAGTTATTGTCCCTTCTAATATATGCATTGTTTACTGTTGATTACATCTTTTGCACCTAATTGACACGCGTCTGGCTGCATGCAGTAGCCTTTATGTTTCTGCTGCATATCAATATGTGCTTTTGTTTGACTAAATTAATAATAAATAAATAAAGATTTTCAAAAAAATAATTCCTGTCCAAACCAGCTCACTCACAGATGCTCAGTTAACTCATTCTACAGCCGTCAGTGTGGAGGGAAACAAAGTTTTCAATATGGTCCAAAATATAAAAAAACTCCCCAAAAATATTTCTAGCCCAAAATAATTGCAATTAAGTAAAAACAAATAGATCACTAATAGAGCCAAGGTGACCCATGGAGGTTTGGGTTTGGCCGAACTTAAAAGAAAGTCTGGTTTGGGACCCAGACTTGATCTGAGCTTGACCCGGGACCCCATATAAGTCAATGGGGACTGGAGCTTCAGTGCTGTAAAATGGTCAAAGCAAAGGCTAGGGGGCCGCAAAAGGAAGCATAATGGGTGTACGAGCAGGACGATAATACATATCGTGTTTCCCAGAAGCCAATTGTCAAGTCTCTTTTCTGGCCCACTCATTAACCCACATGAATATTCATTGCTTCCCCCGCCCACTCTCTGTGGCAGCATCTGTGATTGGTTGCAGTCACCCCCCACTCTGTTCTTGCAATCCTCATACTGGCTGTGTGTGCTCCTAACCTGAGTGACAGCTGGAACTGTAGTGTACAAATACATTTTTAAAAAATGATGTATGGTCCCCCTATTTGATAACCAGCCAAAGTAAAGCCGTCAGCTGTGGGCTGATAGGCTGGGAAGAGGCCAACAAACTTGGGCTTCCCTGCATGATACTACCAGCCCATGGTGGTCTTCTTTAGCTGCACTGGTTAAGCTAAATAAGAGGGGACTCCACGTCTTAAATAAATAATAAATTGGAAAAAAACATCATGGGGTCCCCCCAATGTTTGATAACCAATGCAGATAAAGCGCAAACAACAGCTGGTTGGTGTTATCAGGGTGGGACGATCCATAGTTATTGGCCCGTCCTAGCTAAAAAATACCAGCCCACAACCTCCCCAGAATCTGGCATATCACTATAGAATCTAGCGCTTTACCCAGCTATTCCTGTTTGCCCTGGTGCAGTGGCAATTGGAGTAATATATGGGATTGATGGCAGCTGTGATTTGTCAAAAATAATAGCTGCCATCAAACTCTGGGTTAGTAATGAAGAGATGTCTGAGACCCCTATTACTATCCCTGTAAGTCAACAGAATAAACACAAACACAGAAAAATCCTCTATTTGAAATAAAAAATAAAACAGACACTCTTTCACCCATTTATTAACCCCCAAATAATACTGCAGTTCAGAAATATTTCACATGATGTCCCACGATGATCCTCAGCTCTGCTACATCGGAAGGCTGGGGTGAGCAGTGACACTGGAAAACATAATCGCTCATTGCGGCCTGCAAAATACACCGAAGGCAGCATAGGAGCCGTGGCTTTGAGAAGCGGTGAGGTCACCGGAGTTGACAGCTAGCAGATATCATGGTACTGTGACTACAAGTGAACTACCGGACTTCTCTGCCACCGTGTCATGCACTATGATAATCCTAGTGACCTGGCGGGATCACTGGAGTATGTCAGACTGTTCTGCCACCATGTCACTCAGTCTGATGTACTCCAGCAATTTCACCGGGTCACGAGGATCACCGTAATGTGGTATCCAGCAATCTGTGTGACACTGAGGAATCACTTGAGCATGTTACAGTGCGTGACACGACGGGAGAGCAGTCCGGCAGTCAGTTCACCAACTGTCATAGAGGGTACCATGAGAGCCACCAGCTGTGAACACCAGAGATCTCATTAACATCACCGCTTCTCACAGCTGGTGGCTCCTATACTGCCCTACGTATATTCTGAAGGCATAGTGAGTGGTTACATTTTCTAATGTCATTACTGCAGACTCCAGAAGTAGCAGAGCTGAGAATCGTCATGGACATAACTGTGGATTATGTCAGAACAATACAGGGGTGTTTTGAGGGGTTAATAAATGGGTGAATGAAGGTGTCTTTTTATATTTCAAATAAAGGATTTTTCTGTTTTGGTGTTTATTCTTTTGACTTGCAGGATTATTAATGGGGGTGTCTCAGACACCTCTTTATTGCTAACACAGGGCTTGATGGCAGCTGTGATTTTTGACAGCTGTTATCAACCCCATATATTATCCAGACTGCCACCACACCAAGGCAAATCAAAAGAAGATTTAGGTAAAGCGCCAGATTTGCCCCATCTAATGTGGTATGCAAAAGATTGGAGTGGATGTGAGCTGCTATTTTTTTGAGTGGGACGAGACAATAACCATGGACCATCCCACCCTTATAATACCAGGCAACAGCTGTCTGATTGTTCTGCGCTGGTTATTAAAAATAAGGGGGAAGTCACACCATTTTTTCCAATTATTTAAGATGTGGGGTCCCCTCTATTTGCTAACCAGTGCAGATAAAGCAGACAGCTGCGAGCTAGTATTATTAGGCAAGGAAGATCCATGGCTATTGGCCCATTCCCAGACTGTTATCATTCCCCAGCTAATGGGTTTACTTTGGCTGAGTAGCAAATAGGGAGAACCCAACGTAATTTTTTTTAAATAATTTATTTATTTTCACTCTACAAATTCAGCTGTCAAACTCGGGTTAGGACTGCAGACAGCCAGTATGCAGACTGCAAAGGGTGGAGGGATATATAGCAGTCTAACTGCAACCAATCACAGATGCAGGCTCAGAGGGTTGGCGGGGGAAACAGTGAATATTCATGTGGTTTAATGAGCGGGCCAGAAAAGTCTGACTGCCGTCTTATCTTCTGGCAACACGGAAGATAGACATTCAACAAGCTTCATTCAGGTGCTGAACCCCAACAATTTACATGTACGCAGAGTTAGAAGTCAATGTTCAGAGTTCGGCACTGCACACTAGGTGTCCGGCACAGACCTTAAAAGTTACTGTTCTGGCTCGCTCAGCCCTAATCAATAAATTTATCAACATCCTTTAAAAGGAGTTTACCAGTTTTGGAAAATCTCTGTTCCCCGGCTAAGTCTATGCCACTGGTTCCATTACCTGGAGCACTGACGTCACATTGACGGTGCTGAAGCCAATCAGTGAGCTCGTGCCATCAACTTAAGGAGAACCACCGAGCTCACTAATTGGCTGCAGCGCTGTTGATGTGATATTAGCATTGTAGTCAATTAACACCATAAACAATGGCAAAAACTCAACGTTAGATGGAGGGAGTCTAAGAAAATCACAGCTTTTTTGCTTGTTAAGAACAATCTACAGCCAGGGGAGACATTTTTACTATAAAAGTATTTTTCTTGCATAGTCAGATCATGGCTGGTTTTATATAACCGGTTTGGTAACCTTAAAACACATTTCGTGTTGTTACTATGACCCAGTGAAGACATTGTGATCTGATCCCATTTCCCACATATTTTTCAACTGCAATAGACAGGTTAAGTCCAAAAAATGTTGTTGTTTTTTTTTTAACACTGCTAGTCATAGGTCATGTCATAACATGTGAGAAAGTAGTTGAAATGATTGCAAGGTTCCCCTACTAGAGATGTGAAGATACAGGTGATGTGATATGCACATACAGGCATGGCAGAAAGTGTTGGGGCCCTAGAAATTCTCCAAGAAAAGCATTACTCTTACACACGATCCTGATGAAGGCCGCGCAGGCTGAAACGCGTTGTATGTGTATTGCCCAAATAAAGTTTACTAAATTAATCACCAAGTTCCTCATACTTCAAATCCCAGGAACGCTGGACAGTGGAAAATCCCTCCTTGCACACTTATACATGATTTGTCATACACGTTTACTTCCTTTGTGTGTATTGAAACAACACAAAAAAGAGAAAAAAAGGCAAATTGGACATTTTCATACAACTCCAAAAATGGTCCGGACACAATTGTGGTCCCCCTCACCGTAATATTAGTTGTTCCTTTTGGAATAAATCCCTGCAGTCAGTCTCCTCCTATAACCTCCACAAGCTTCTCCTCCTGGAGTTTCTCCTCTTCTTTATAATCTGCTCCCGGTCTCTCATATTTGAGGCGTCTTCTCCCAACAGCAATTGTCAGATCTCTCCACAGGTGATCAATGGGATTTAGATCTGGACTCATTGCTGACCCTTCAGATCTCTCCACAGGTGATCAATGGGATTTAGATCCAGACTCATTGCTGACACTTCAGATCTCTCCACAGGTGATCAATGGGATTTAGATCCGGACTCATTGCTGACACTTCAGATCTCTCCACAGGTGATCAATGGGATTTAGATCCAGACTCATTGCTGACACTTCAGATCTCTCCACAGGTGATCAATGGGATTTAGATCTGGACTCATTGCTGACACTTCAGATCTCTCCACAGGTGATCAATGGGATTTAGATCTGGACTCATTGCTGACACTTCAGATCTCTCCACAGGTGATCAATGGGATTTAGATCCGGACTCATTGCTGACACTTCAGATCTCTCCACAGGTGATCAATGAGATTTAGATCTGGACTCATTGCTGACACTTCAGATCTCTCCACAGGTGATCAATGAGATTTAGATCCGGACTCATTGCTGACACTTCAGATCTCTCCACAGGTGATCAATGGGATTTAGATCAGAACTCATTGCTGACACTTCAGATCTCTCCACAGGTGATCAATGAGATTTAGATCTGGACTCATTGCTGACACTTCAGATCTCTCCACAGGTGATCAATGGGATTTAGATCCGGACTCATTGCTGACACTTCAGATCTCTCCACAGGTGATCAATGAGATTTAGATCTGGACTCATTGTTGACACTTCAGATCTCTCCACAGGTGATCAATGGGATTTAGATCCGGACTCATTGCTGACACTTCAGATCTCTCCACAGGTGATCAATGAGATTTAGATCTGGACTCATTGTTGACACTTCAGATCTCTCCACAGGTGATCAATGGGATTTAGATCCGGACTCATTGCTGACACTTCAGATCTCTCCACAGGTGATCAATGGGATTTAGATCAGAACTCATTGCTGACACTTCAGATCTCTCCACAGGTGGTCAATGAGATTTAGATCCAGACTCATTGCTGACACTTCAGATCTCTCCACAGGTGATCAATGAGATTTAGATCTGGACTCATTGCTGAGACTTCAGATCTTTCCACAGGTGATCAATGGGATTTAGATCTGGACTCATTGCTGACACTTCAGATCTCTCCACAGGTGATCAATGGGATTTAGATCTGGACTCATTGCTGACACTTCAGATCTCTCCACAGGTGATCAATGGGATTTAGATCAGAACTCATTGCTGACACTTCAAATCTCTCCACAGGTAATCAATGAGATTTAGATCAGAACTCATTGCTGACACTTCAGATCTCTCCACAGGTGATCAATGAGATTTAGATCTGGACTCATTGCTGACACTTCAGATCTCTCCACAGGTGATCAATGGGATTTAGATCAGAACTCATTGCTGACACTTCAGATCTCTCCAGCACTTTGGTTCCTCCATTTCTGGGGCTTCTTGATGTTTGGGGTCATTGTCCTGCCAGTTTTCTGACACTGGGGTCTACTTTGTCGCCCCATATCCTTTGATATCTTCAAATTTCATTATGTTTTGCACACAGTCAAGGCACTCACTGCCAGAGGCAGAAAACCATCTCTGACCTTCCCATGTGTGACTGTAGGTCCTGTGCTCTTTTCTCTGACCTCCCACATATGTGACTGTAGGTCCTGTGCACTTTTCTCTGACCACCCCATATGTGTCTGTAGGTCCTTTGTTCTTTTCTCTGAGCTCCCCATATGTGACTGTAGGTCCTGAGCTCTTTCTCTGATCTCCCCCATATGTGACTGAAGGTCGTGTGTTCTTTTCTCTGACCTCCTCCATATGTGACTGTAGGTCCTGTGTTCTTTTCTTTGCAGGCATCATTCTGTTCTCTGTAAACAGTAGAATGATGAGCTTTACCGAAAAGTTCTAGATTGTCTAATCCTTCCACAAGACACTTTCCAAGGATTTTGGTTATTCATGTACATTTTGGCTATTTTCAGTCTGTCAGCAGTGGGTCCTCCTGATCTCCTCCATAGTGTTTTCATTCACATGTGGACAGATAGTTTGCGCTGACACTGATGCTTCTGAGCCTGCAGGATGGCTTGAATTTCTTTGGAACTTGATAGTGGATAAGCCCCAATCTGAACTAGCCTAAGGGCCACGTCACACACACAGATATTTGTGCAGATATTGTTCACAGATCTCTGGTTGCAGTGAAATCATGGACACATTGCTCCATTTTGTGGCTGTGTATAAATGGAACTATGTGTCCATGATTTCACTGCAACCAGAGATCTGTGAACAATATCTGCACAAATATCTGTGTGTGTGACGTGGCCTTAGTTACAACCTTTCATCACATTTTGTCTCTCTTCCATGTCTAGGGACAATAGCTACAGTGCCATGAGCTGTAAACATCTTGATTATATTGTGCACTGTGGAAAAAGGAACATCAAGATCTCTGGAGATTGACCTGTAGCTTAGAGATTGATGATATTTTTCAACAATGTGGGTTCTCAAGTCTTCCTGTCACACGTGTCAACCAAGGCATGCTATGTCGGAAGCGATGTGTGGGTGCGCGCTCGCTTCCGACATCACAGCCTTGGTGTCACAAGGCAACATGTTGCCGGTGACGCCGCAGCGATGCGGGTGGAGCCATCGCTCACTGGGCTGGGATCAACCCAGCGAGCGATCCGCAGCAATGCTGCGGTATAGGCTGGATCTCCGCCAACATCGCTATTGCGGTGTCAGACGGCGTGATCCAGCCTAATCGCTGGTTGCAGATTGACAGGTTTACGTTCATCCTTGTAAACCTGTCAACCTGCGACCAACGATAAATCGCAGTTGCGTCGCGCTGTCACACAGCACGACGCACTTGCAATATCACTAGCGACATCGCTGATGCGTCATTTTTCGGCAATGCCGCTAGCGACATTGAAATTTGTGACAGGGCCTTTACTGTTCTCCATGCTTAGTGTGACACACACAGACACAATGCAAAGATTGAAGCAACTTCTCCCCTTTTTATCTGGTTTCTGGTGTGATTTTCATATTGCCCACACCTGTTTCTTGCCACAGGTGAGTGTGAATGAGCATCACAGGCTGGAAACAAAGTTGTTCACCACAATTTTAGAAAGGTGCCAACAATTTTGTTGGCCAATTTTCGGGGTTGTGTATGAAATAATGTCCAATTTGCATTTTTTTTTCCAGTTTTTTTTTTTTGTATTGCTCCAATACACACAGTGCTACTTTCATGTACTATATTCTGAAGCTAGTAATTGTCTGAGTAAACATTTCAGATGTGTTGAGAGTGGGAAGAGGAGGCTCACGTTAGTGAGAACCCGGTAAATGCCAGAACTTTCAATCGATCTGAGCCCTTTAATCAATAAACTTCAACGTCTGGAGAACCCTTTTAATGCGCCCTCTCGTAGTTCTTGCAGAGTCATCCACTCTTCATACGAGGTGGTGTAAGTCCGCACGTTTATGATGTGCATATACTTTCTTTTACTGTAGAATCTCCTTTATCTTAACAAGCAGTAATTTAGTTGAACAACCAACATCTGTCTCTATTTACCACTTACAGTAGATACTTACAAGTTTTTATGGCCCCCCGAAATCCACTAGTAATTTTATAGCTGTGATTTTGCCAATAAAAACTGCAGCTTCTCCTGGATGATCTAAATAAAGTTTATTGAGGAGCGAGCAGGACGTTGTAAAACTTTGCAATACGTTGTATATCCCAGTTTGGCCTCAGACGCAGTGCCAGGGCCGACGGCTATCGGCACGGAAGTGTCTACTGACTTGACGTCCGTCCATAGGGATCTGTCTGCACATTGCTTAGTTTATTTTAGCCACAGTTCACACTTTGAATGCAGCTCTGCCATAAATGTGAATTAAATATAATACTAATGATTGATCTATACAAGATAAATTAAGATATTGCCTATAGGTTTATGGCAAATTGAACTTCTGAACCAGATCATCAGATATTCTAAATTAAGTTATGTCACAAAAGTGGCATAAATGATGGCAGAATTACACTCCACTAGTTAAAGAGTTATTGTCCGTTTGTCTGTGGAGCATCTCATAGCTCTGCAGTCTCCTCACTTCTTGGTCTGAGGGAGGGCTCCTCTCCTTGATTGACAGCTCTGGTGAGAAGAAGAGCTGTAGTATTACCGTAGAAGCACTATAAAGCTCAACACAAGTTCTATGTGACAAATTTAGCTATAAGTGGTTTGTTCTGGAGTCGACACTGCCATGACTGTATTCATATACAACTAACTGGGTATCTGAACAAGCACACAGCTCTAGTCAGTGAGAGCCCTCATTCTGGGTGCCGAGAATTGTACTTTTATAGGCTTGATAAGAACAGAATCGGGGAGAGAGGGAGCGGCTAACTGCTGTAAAGAAATCAATGGGCTAAAGGGGGCTGACTGGGATGTTAAGAGTTAACTCCTTTGCAGGAGTGTAACTACTGTGCACACGTGGCATTAGTGGCCGAGCTCCATAGAAATAGGCTGTACACTATGAAAGATGAAAGCAGCCATTTTAAGAAAATGACTGCAGACAGGAAAAGCAAGTCAATTGTAAATTGCGAATTAAAGCAATTGAAAATCCCCTTTAACTGGTGTAATTGAGTCCAGGAGCTGAAGATGTACCCACTTCATTATAAGATGCAGACCTCTTAAAGGGAGTCTGCCAGCACATTTTCGCTATGAAAGCTGAGAACAGCTTGCTGTAAGGCTTAAAAAATCAACTGTATATCTTATCAGGCTCTGTGCTATTGTTTATTTAAACTAAAGGCTTTATCATCTGGTGATTACCATTACAGGACTACCTTGTCAAGCACAGGTCAGTCTGACATGCCCTCTGCACTGATTCTCTATAGAGAGCCTGGTGCAGCCGGTGGGGGGCAGCTCTGCCAGCTCAGCCATATTCCTGAATCCAAATGCATCGATTGTGTCAACACAGCTGCAGTTGCTAATCTATGTGATACAGATGAAGTACCAAAAACTGCTGACAGATTCCTTTTAAAGGAAATCTGTGAGGTCTAAAATCCATGTAACTGCTATCATTTTCTAATTCCTTGCTCTAAACTCTCTTTATTGATGTATTTCTGTTATTTATATTTCCTTCCTATCTTCTGTAAACTTCAAATAAAGAGATTCATTCCATCTGTCACTCATAGTAAATGACCCACTTAGTTTTCTGCTGTCGACTCCCCATAGGATGAATGTTCATGTCACATATTCACATCACAGCTCAGGACATCAGTGTGTGTGTGGGGGGGAAGGGCTAGCTGTGTCCTCCTCTCTGCTCTCTGTGTCTCCAGGCAAGCAAGAGGTCAAATACAACACAGACACTGTTACAGCAAGGATACCTGCTTGGAGAAACAATTGGAGTCTAGATAAGATAAGGCAGATCTGCAATGGCTCTCTCCCCCTGTCCTCAACAAAATAGATCTCCTAAAAGTAAAATCACAGTGCCCGGAGAGCAGAGGGAGGAGAGAGCTGCAGAGAAGGCGTACATAATTACATGACAGTTTATACAGCACAGGACTAATCGTCTGTGCTTATAATGGACAGGACTAATGCAGGAGCTCCCTAGGGGTCTGAATCTGCTTATAATAAGGAAACTATAAAGGGTACAATAATGATTTTAAATGTTTTTAAAAGCACTATTCAAGGGTAACATTAGCATCATACTGAAAAATAACCAGTGTCCCTTTAAGGAATTTGCCACATTTTACCCTAGTGGATTCCTGATCAAGGTTGGCGTTCAAAATACCAGTTTTGATGATAGAGGCCTATGACTTTAAATACTTTTCCATTACCCAGGTGCCATTGCCAGCCATAAAGTAACATGTGGAGGAGTTGGAGCATATAACTGCCCTATCAGCTCTCAACAGCTCTGATGAGTTGATCTGGATACTGGATATACCCTGGAAAGAAGATGGCGCCACTTTTGGGGTTTGGGATAGCTTCGAAAATAATCCATTTCTTGGACTTCGTTGATGACTACGGCAGCGCAAGAGATACCCTTTCTCTCTGTCTAAAATATTGTTAAAAAAAAAATAATAAAAAAATCTGTGGAAAAAAACCCCTATTCTAAATGTCAAACAAAATATTGAGGAGGAATGTGAGATCCTTATGACGGTGAGTTATGCGAGTTGTTGGGAGATTCTTGCCTACACATTTTTGTGCCGCTCGAATGTGTGAAAATAAAGCACCACGCTCCAGGCTTCACTCCAAGTATCCTCATCTGTAAGATACAAGTGTCTCAGATGAAATAAATATTACTATTGTTCTTCCAAACCGCGCACTGTACAACAAACCGCGCACTGTACAACAAACACACCTTTTAATTGGCCGTGTAAGACTTGGAGAGCACGCTGCTGCCTCTACGAATATCATGTACCAGGGCAGCACTTGTCTTGTTCACAATGTCTATGAAAGCTGTGTTTCTCAGATACCTTTCTGTGTGCATTGCCAGAGAACAGCAGAGGACAACACAGTGAACATCAGACGACTGTGCAAAGGACTCCGGAACCGGTATGACTGCCACAAGGGTGGGATCGAGCCATGGGCCGGAGACCAAACTGTGCACTAAATAGTGCTTAGACAGTGATCAAGGTTTTATTTCCAAAAATATATGATTGGCAATTGTGACCAGTGTCTCCCGTCATCAGGAGACTTGTAATAGAGCTGGGAGCTGAGTTTTACATTGTCTTGATAAAATCTAGAGATCTTAAAATTCTGATTGCCTTCTTTTGGACCAGCAAGGGTAACTGACATCTTCCATGCTGTTAGCTCCTGGTTAGCTTATCTCAGGTGTTGCCAGTTTGTGACCACTCCCCTCCACCTTAAATAATCATATGTTCCATCATATTATGCCGGCTCTAGAGCATTCATTCTATGGACCACCTGGGAGTGAGCAAGTCTCTGGAAGAGTATGGTGTGGGGTCGTTTGTAACTGTAATGTTGGAGTTATATCCTTTATTGTTTACCTTCCTCTGTGTTGGACTATTGTAAAGATGACGTCTAGTATGTTCACCAGCCTTTGCACTAGCCAGGGTGAGTGGAGGACTAGGCACATAACAGCAGAGGGGTGGGTGGGGTGTTGAAGAACCTGCTTAGGGATGTTAGTGAGCGCATGATACAGACACAGGTTAGTGTCAGATGGTGACTTTCTCCTCTCTTCCTACTGTTACAGCTTTCCTACCCTTTTCATCCCCGTTATATCTATTGTATTGCGCCTGGCACCAGACATCCCCTAGTCCGTGTGTGCCACAGACAAAGCATCTAAACTTAAAAACCACTGGTACATTCTTCTTCTGCTTGTTTTTCCAACTCCTGATTTAGATTTGTAGGGTGACAGACTGCAAAACAAACCCTATGTAGGGTGACCCTGCCGTCATATGTTACTCCTTCCTACCATGCTCACAATGACTAGACATTGAAACACGCAAAGGGTTTGTCAGTAAGCAGTATATTTAGGGTCGTTATCCTGCTGGAAGGTGAACCCCCAGACTCAGGGGGGCTACTTTCACATCTCCGTTTTTTTAATCTGGCACAGATCCATACAAAAACAGATCTGCAACCGGACAATACCGGATGGTACCGTTCCAGTTTTTTACAGGATTTGGTAACTTTTCTGCAAAAGGGATGGCTAGGAATGATAAGAAGGGGTTGCAGGGACAGGTCTAAAGGTAAGGGGGGGTCAGTTTGTGGGTTTAGGATCAGTTGAAAGGCTGAAACCTGAGAGGCTGAAAGGGCAGGGCTTTACTGAAGGGAGGGGGGAGAGGAGGCTGACAGGCACATGGAACACTGCACGAGGACAAGCTAGGTAACACCCAGTCGGCTGGATTTATTAAAGTTTATAAAGCTGTATCTTAGCTTCTACTAAACAGTTGTTTTAGCAAAAACGATTGCCCCAAATGTGTGTGCTGGGTGTAGGGACACATATTAACAGTCCGGGGGGGTCATTTGGGGTGGTTGGTTCCCTTTAAACAGGTTTTCTCCAGGATTGCCCTGTATTTAGCTCCATCCATCTTCCCATCAATTCTGACCAGCTTCCCTGCCCCTGCTGAAGAAAAGCCTCCCCATAGCAGGATGCTGCTTCCACCATGTGTGAGATTATATAGTTATATTCATGCATATAAAGATATTTAATTTTAATATTTTCCTACAATAATACCAACTTTTCTGTTAATAAAAACTCCAAGAAAGTTTGAATGTCATCCATCCTATTATCTTCTGGTTATTATGGTAAAATATTAAAATGAATGAAATTGTATCAGGAGATGTTTGAATTTTGAGATTTGTCTTTAGAAACTCCCGGTGACGGAAGACGTCGGGGTTCTGTCTCCATTGGATTCTGTATAATAAAGCAATATTTGTAATAAGATGCTGTGTTGACAGAAAGATGCTTAATAATTCATGTTTTCGCACGTTCAGGCAGAATGACAAAGATTATGTCATTAACGAGGCAAATGACTGAACACTTTTTATATGTAATGAGTGGTTGCTTTATGGCTGCAGCTTGCCAGGATCTTCACTCATGTGGACAAGAGGATTCGTCTTTCTGGCATCAGTTTTCTGTTTCGGTATAAATTATTGTTCCCCTCGTATATTTGCAGACATGATATCTGAAGGGAAGTGTCTATATACTGGAAATGTTTCTCCTTCCTTTAGACCCCCCCAATCAGATCTCTTGCTTTGCACTGATGAGGGGTCAACACCCCGATACATGTCTCTGCACATGGGGTTTCAGATTTGGCTTCTTATCCAATGTCATATGGCAAGGCTTAATGAATGGTCTATATTGACGTTTAGGAGTATTACCTCCAATAGTTAGCGACAGAGATAAAGTCATTTTTTCCTTCTGAACAGGCTATTTGTAAATACACTGGGAAATAATTATTTGGTAAAATCTACATTGCTTTTTATGAGTTTTGCATACACCTTAAAACACTTTTTTGCCATTGATAGGAGGGTTCTTCCGTTTCCCTATACTTCTCTGTCTTTATAACTCACGTGCTTAGAAGCAGAAGCATACGGGACATAATACTGCAGTACTGAGCAGTGTAGGTGTGAATCCAGCACTATGGTGAGATAAACACTTACTAGAAAACAGCAGCTCTGTCTCTGAACACCCTATTAGGAGCTGTCAAGCACCTGAACTCAAGCCCCTAAATGCTGGAGCGGGCAGCGCTGTGCTCTGTATGCTTACTGCCCGGCTCAGTATGAACCGCATGCAGTGGCTGATCGGCATACGGTGGGGCTGAATTCCTAGTTTTCAACAGTAGTGATGGGCAAAATGAAAACAGAAAAATACCCACCTACCCCCCGTAAGAGTTTCACTAATGGCTGGCGGTGGGCGGTGAGCCATACAGACAATCAGTACCTTCCAGTGATGTTCGGGTCAAAGTTCGGGATCCAAACACAACCCCATGTTCGTTCATCTCTACTCTGCTCCTTCCTCCCCTATCCATAGACTTCAACAGGCAGCTGTAACCTGATCCCTCATACTCCTATTTAGAACAGGATGAATTTGAGCAGTTTTCAGGATGAATGATGAGATAATGAGGTGGAGAATAGAAAAAAGGTGGCTCATAAGTGGAGATAGAAACTGATTCCCCTGATATGATATAAAGTAAAGTTTCTTATATTCACTTACTCTGTTGATTAACGACAGCAACCATTACACTATTCACATCTCCTAGAGAATGCTGACTGCTGCTGTATCAGTGTCTGCTGAAGGCTCGCTCTTGTAGGGGATGTAATGTGGACTTGGTCATTTTTAACAATGAGACAAAGGAGAACTATAATACTGAGGCATTTATCCTATTACATTCCTAAACACTTTTTATAATTAGGTTGTCGAGAGTTTATATAATGCCAAAACGTCAGTGTGTAATGGTCGTGTCATCTGTGTGCTGCAATTAGTTCAGTAACCCAAGTCTGAGGACACTGTCCATGGTACCGAGGGGAAGGAAATGTTGGTGCATTATTCATGAGATACTACCCACCAATATTATAGCACAATTTGTTCCTGAGTTTATTTTGCATTTATTTTAAAATATAAACTACTGCACTATAATACTGCCAACTATGTACAAGAATATAACTACTATAATACTGCCCCTATGTACAAGAATATAACTACTATAATACTGCCTCTATGTACAAGATTATAACTGCTATAATACTGCCAACTATGTACAAGAATATAACTACTATAATACTGCCCCCTATGTACAAGAATATAACTACTATAATACTGCCCCTATGTACAAGAATATAACTACTACCATACTGCCCCTATGTACAAGAATATAACTACTATAATACTGCCTCGACGTACAAGAATATAACTACTATAATACTACTCTATGTACAAGAATATAACTACTATAATACTGCCCCTATGTACAAGAATATAACTACTATAATACTGCACCTATGTACAAGAATATAACTACTATAATACTGCCCCTATGTACAAGAATATAACTTCTATAATAATGCCCCCTATGTACAAGAATATAACTACTATAATACTGCCCCTATGCACAAGAATATATCTACTATAATACTGCCCCCTATTTACAAGAATATAACTACTATAATAATGCCCCTATGTACAAGAATATAACTACTATAATACTGCCCCTATGCACAAGAATATAACTACTATAATACTGCCTCTATGTACAAGAATATAACTACTATAATACTGCCCCTATGTACAAGAATATAACTACTATAATACTGCCCCCTATGTACAAGAATATAACTACTATAATACTGCCCCTATGTACAAGAATATAACTACTATAATACTGCCCCTATGTACAAGAATATAACTACTATAATAATGCCCCCTATGTACAAGATATAATACTATAATACTGCTCCTATATACAAGAATATAACTACTATAATACTGCTCCTATGTACAAGAATATAACTACTATAATACTGCCCCTATGTACAAGAATATAACTACTATAATACTGCCCCTATGTACAAGAATATAACTACTATAATAATGCCCCCTATGTACAAGAATATAACTACTATAATACTGCTCCTATATACAAGAATATAACTACTATAATACTGCTCCTATGTACAAGAATATAACTACTATAATACTGCCCCTATGTACAAGAATATAACTACTATAATACTGCCCCTATGTACAAGAATATAACTACTATAATAATGCCCCCTATGTACAAGAATATAACTACTATAATACTGCTCCTATATACAAGAATATAACTACTATAATACTGCTCCTATGTACAAGGATATAACTACTATAATACTGCCCCTATGTACAAGAATATAACTACTATAATACTGCCCCCTATGTACAAGAATATAACTACTATAATAATGCCCCCTATGTACAAGAATATAACTACTATAATACTGCTCCTATGTACAAGAATATAACTACTATAATAATGCCCCCTATGTACAAGAATATAACTACTATAATACTGCTCCTATATACAAGAATATAACTACTATAATACTGCTCCTATGTGCAAAAATATAACTACTATAATACTGCTCCTATGTACAAGAATATAACTACTATAATACTGCCCCTATGTACAGGAATATAACTACTATAATACTGCCTCTATGTACAGGAATATAACTACTATAATACTGCCCCTATGTACAGGAATATAACTACCATAATACTGTCGCTATGTACAAGAATATAACTACTATAATACTGCCCCTATGTACAAGAATATAACTACTATAATACTGCCCCTATGTACAAGAATATAACTACTATAATACTGCTCCTATGTACAAGAATATAACTACTATAATACTGTCGCTATGTACAAGAATATAACTACTATAATACTGCCCCTATATACAGGAATATAACTACTATAATACTGCCCCTATGTACAAGAATATAACTACTATAATACTGCTCCTATGTACAAGAATATAACTACTATAATACTGCCCCTATGTACAAGAATATAACTACTATAATACTGCCCCTATGTACAAGAAATATAACTACTATAACACTGCCCCTATGTACAAGAATATAACTACTATAATACTGTCCCCTATGTACAAGAATATAACTACTATAATACTGCTCCTATGTACAAGAATATAACTACTATAATATAATATTGCTCCTAAGCACAATAATATAAGTACTATAATACTGTCCCTATGTACAAGAATATAACTACTATAATACTGCCCCTATGTACAAGAAATATAACTACTATAACACTGCCCCTATGTACAAGAATATAACTACTATAATACTGCTCCTATGTACAAGAATATAACTACTATAATATAATATTGCTCCTAAGCACAATAATATAAGTACTATAATACTGTCCCTATGTACAAGAATATAACTGCTAAAATACTACTTCTATGTACAAGAATATAACTACTATAATATTGAAAACAAGCAAAAAAAAGCCAGCACCACCAGGAAAAACTTGTGCAATTGCACATTGTAACCCTGCGGCCAGTGGGGCCCCTCCCCAGGATGCAGGGGGATCATCCTGCCGCTGGGATCCCACTTTGCCCGGCAGGCATACTCACCAGGTCTGCGCTCCCACGGCGTCTTCTCCGGCTGCGGTAGCTCCTCCCGAGCCTCCTCACTACTTCCTGGAAGCGGGGGGGGGGGGGAGAGGTGAAGGCGCATAGGGTGCACACGCACCCCACTTTGTAAATTATAGAGTGCCAGCGTCCCTTTTTCCTATCACCACCTTTCAGCCAATCGCTGAGGGCTGGTGGATTCTTAAGGCCCTCTCACTTCCTATGGGAGGTGCCCGGGCAACTTCGTAGCTAGTATAAATTGCCAGCTGAGGTCCCTAGCAGCACATGCGGATTCTTGTGTCTTCTGTGATCCATACGTGTGTTTCTCTTGATTTCAGTGCCGGATTCCTCCTGTCCATTCACCCGCAGATCCGTACCACTACTGGCTGGTCGCCGGCTTCCTCCCAGACCCCTGCGGATGCACCAAGCTCAGTCCCTGCCTTCTCCTCCAGGTCCCCTGTTTTCCTTGTCCTGTTCCGCCTTGGGTTGGACCCACAGGTTGACTGGTTCATTGGACTCTCTCTGGTTGCGCTTGGAGGAATCCCTGTATAGGAGAAACCCTTCTTGTGCTCCCTTAGGGGGACCCTGATGCTCTGGCTCTGTGGACTCCCTTGGGGATCTATCCGTTATTGTAATCAATAAACCCTGTTCATTACCTGACTCTCTTATCCGTCTAGTTTCTGGTATCCGCATCCACGGTATCTCCTTGGTCTAGTGGGTCCACTAGTCAGCTCTGCTGTGGTGGCGTGACACATATTACCTCCAAACTGTGTAATGTAAAAATTTGACAATTTGGCAAAAAAAAAAGGATTAATATTTTTGAGCCACCCTACCACGTCAAGGCATCTCAAATAGGGCGGTCCTACGCTATAGTTTTTTATTTTAGTTGTGCATTACTACCTCAAACATAAAAATATAGTAGAATATCCAAAGCTAAATCTACCTGGCACATCTCCATTCTGCTCCCATGTTGCCAGTGAATAAAAAGCCAACCCAGGCCCGGCATACCTGCCACAGATGCAACAGGAGTCTGGACTTCTCAGAGTTAACTCTCACTGCACCAGACAAGTCCATGTAAATGAAGCCTGAAATAACAGCCTGAGGGCGGGGTGTGATAACTGAATGTGATTAGTTACCAAGAATGCCATCAACAAGTCAGATGGAAAACAAGCAAAATCCGACGTGCAGGGCGCAGACTGGAGATGTCCCAGGTAGATTTAGCTTTGGATATTCTACTATATTTTTATGTTTGAGGTAGTAATGCACAACTAAAATTAAAAAGCATAGTGTAGGACCTCCCTATTTGAGATGCCTTGACGCAGCATGGTGGCTCAAAAATATTGATCAATTTTTCAAAATCTCAAATTTTTACATTATACAGTTTGGAGGTAATATGTGCAGTTGCACAAGTTTTTTTTTGCAAGTTTTTTTTTTCTGGTGGTGCTGGCTCTTTTTGCTTGTTTTTGGTAATGGTTCGTGGCTGACCCTCACTTTGCCCTGCACGCCGGATTTTGCTTGTTTTCCATCTGTATTGTTGATTGCATTCTTCGTAACTGTTCACATTCAGTCATCACACCCTGCCCTCAGGCTCATTTATTTCAGGCTTCATTTACTTGGGCTTGTCTTGCCCTCATTCATGTCTGCTGGTCTGGTGCAGTGAGAGTTAACTCTGAGAAGTCTAGGCTCCTGTTGTGTCAGTGACAGGTGTTCCGGGCCTGGGTTGGCTTTTTATTCACTTGCATTTGGACTGGCAACATGGGAGCAATCTAGAGATGTACCAGGTAGATTTAGCTTTGGATATTCTACTATAATTTTATATTTGAGGCAGTAATGCACAACTAAAATAAAAGAAATATAGTGAAGGACCGTCCTATTTGAGATGCCATGACGCGGCAGGGTGGCTCAAAAACATTGATCAATTTTTTTTGCCAAATTCTCAAATTTTTACATTATACAGTTTGGAGGTAATATGTGCAATTGCACAAGTTTTATTGCAAGTTTTTTTTCCTGGTGATACTGGCTTTTTTTTTTTCTTTTTTTAGTATAATACTGCTCCTATATACAATAATATAACTATTATAATACTGCCCCTATGTACAGGAATATAACTACTATAATACTGCTCCCATGTACAAGAATATAACTACCATAATACTGCTCCTATGTACAAGAATATAACTACTATAATATAATACTGCCCCTATGTACAAAAATATAACTACTATAATACTGCTCCTATGTACAAGAATATAACTACTATAATACTGCTCATATGTACAAGAATATAACTACTATAATACTGCTCCTATGTACAAGAATATAACTACTATAATACTGCTCATATGTACAAGAATATAACTACTATAATACTGCTCATATGTACAAGAATATAACTGCTATAATACTGCCTCTATGTACAAGAATATAACTACTATAATACTGCTCCTATGTACAAGAATATAACTACTATAATACTCCCCTATATACAAGAAGATAACTGCTATAATACTGCACATTTTTGGCATATAAATAATGTGACAAACTTGTGATAATTCATTAAAGGGAACCTGTCACCTCCATAAAGCCCCCAGCCTACCTGTCCCTGCACCTTCCTAGCACTACTCTAACTATCCCAGTCTCTCCTAAATGTGCCCTGTGTCTATGTAATAAAACATTTTAATCACTTACTCATTAGTATTCTAATGATCCGGGGGGCTACCGTTGCTAGCCCACCTGGGCAGTGGCGTAACTTCAGGCCCCGGGGCCCCGATGCAAAAGCTCTAACGGGGCCCCCAATTATTGCAAGTTTTTAATAGTATTAGTCTTTTTCTATAGGCCAGAGGGACTTTTGGGGCCCCCCAGGCTGAAGGGCCCGGGTGCGATCGCAACCCCTGCACCTATTGTAGTTACGCCCCTGCACCTGGGCATCCACTCTGTATCCCGTGGCCGCCTTCTTTACTGTTTATCACGCCCCGATGGGCGTGATATTCACATCCAAATGCGCCCCCAGCCTGGCTCTCCGCTCTGCAGAGTTCCAGGTATGATGCCGAATGCGTCATTTCCGGTATTCCGCAGCTCATCCACAGAGCTGAGCATTGCGCATGCTCTGTGGAGCACATTATGTCACAGATGAGCTGTCGTAATCTGCTCCATAGAGCATGCGTACTGAGCAGTCTGAAGTACGGCTGCGGAGTAACGGAAATGGCACGTTCGTCGTCATACCCGGAACTCTGCAGAGCGGAGAGCCAGGCTGGGGGGAAGGGTGCGCATTTTGATCTGAATATCACACCCATCGGGGCAGGATAAACAGTAATGGTGGCGGCCATGGGACACAAAGTGTACGCCCAGGTGGGCTAGCAACGGTAGCCACCTGGATCATTACAATACTAAAGAGTAAGTGATGAAAACGTTTTATTACACAGTCACAGGGCACATTTAGGAGAGACCGGGATAGTTAGAGTAGTAATAGGAAGGTGCAGGGACAGGTAGTGATAGGCTGGGGGGCTTTATGGAGGTGACAGGTTCCCTTTAAGATGTGATTATCTTGTAAGGATTAAGATTTGTCTGAACGGATCTCACAAAAGTTGAACACTAAAGAGCAAAGAAAAAAGCCACTAACAGGTGGAGACCCTGCAAGAAGTGAGATGCAGTAACCTCTCAATGAAGAATGGTCCGGGTATTCAGACATTAGTGCATTAGTGTGGCTATGTATCACTGCGATCACACAGAGCTATTCAGAGTCTTCCCATACAAATCATCAATGGACAGTAAAAGGCTGCGCTGGGGACGCACCTGCACCATCCGGACAGTAATGTGTTTCTCAGTATCCATTGCTGCTATAACAATGTCAGCGTCCTGGGAGACGGATGGTCCGGGGCAGGAGGTGATCCTCAGGCTCTGTGTTCGGCTTTTATTCACTAGGTTTCCTTGTCATCCGGCTCTTTCAACACAAACCAAGAATAACATCTACAGAAGAAAATGGAAAAACCATTGTAACATCAGGAAACTACAGATACTTCTATCACAACAAAAAAAACACTATTTCTTATAGCCATATAATGCAGTGGTCATTATTTTTTATTGGTATTCTACCACTAGATGGCAGAAATAGAATAACACTGTGGTCATGTGTTGTTGATACAAACAATTTAGCATTTGTAACAAAGTGGAAAAACAAAGATCGATAATTCTAATAATAATAAAAAAAAATTAGCAAAAATAAACCCACAATTAGCTTTGTTCACATGCTAAAGAATCTAATATATAAAGCTGAGTGCATGCATGTATGTATCATAGCCCCACCCCCTCCACATAGGTTTAGGAGCAGGACTATCTATGTAGTATAATGCAGATTTATAGTCCTACAAATAATATAATGTAGCCTCATAGCCCTCCATAATATAATGCAGCCCCATAGCCTTCCATATAATATAATGCAGGCCCATAGCCCTCCATAAAGCATAATGCAGCCTCATAGCCCTCCATATAGCATAATGCAGCCTCATAGCCCTCCATATAGCATAATGCAGCCTCATAGCCCTCCATATAGCATAATGCAGCCTCATAGTCCTCCATATAGCATAATGCAGCCTCATAGCCCTCCATATAGCATAATGCAGCCTCATAGCTCTCCATATAATGTAATGCAGCCTCATATCCTTCCATATCTAATATATAAAGCTGAGTGTATGTACAGTCATATGAAAAAGTTTGGGCACCCCTCTTAATCTTACTCATTTTTTTTGTTTAAAATTGGGTTTTTGCAACAGCTATTTCAGTGTGATATATGTAATAACTGATGGACACAGTAATATTTCAGGATTGAAATGAGGTTTATTGTACTAAACGAAAATGTGAAATATGCATTATTTCAAAATTTGACAGGTGCAAAAGTATGGGCACCTCAACAAAAAATTGACATTAATATTTAGTAGATCCACCTTTAGCAAAAATAACAGCCTCTAGTCGCTTCCTGTAGCTGTTAATGAGTTCCTGGATCCTGGATGAAGGTATTTTTGACCATTCCTCTTTACAAAACAATTCCAGTTCAGTTAAGTTTGGTCGCTGAGCATGGACAGCCCGCTTCAAAACATCCCACAGATGTTCAATGACATTCAGGTCTGGGGACTGGGATGGCCATTCCAGAACATTGTAATTGTTCCTCTGCATGAATGCCTGTGTAGATTTGGAGCGGAGTTTTGGATCATTGTCTTGCTGAAAGATCCATCCCCGACGTAACTTTAACTGTGACACTGATTCTTGAACATTATTCTCAAGAATCTGCTGATACTGGGTGGAATCCATGCAACCCTCAACTTTAACAAGATTCCCGGTGCCGTCATTGGCCACACAGCCCAAAGCATGATGGACCATCCCCCAAATTTGACAGTGGGTAGCAAGTGTTTTTCTTCGAATGCTGTGTTTTTGTGGCGCTATGCATAACGCCTTGTTGTATGACCAAACAACTCAATCTTTGTTTCATCAGTCCACAGGACCTTCTTCCAAAATTAAACTGGCTTGTTTGTGGCGTGCATGCAGAAACGGCTTCTTTCACATCACTCTCCCATACAGCTTCTCCTTGTGCAGTGTGCGCTGTATTGTTGACCGATCAACAGTGACACCATCTGCAGCAAGATGATGCTGCAGGTCTTTGGAGGTGGTCTGTGGATTGTTCTTGACTGTTCTCACCATTCTTCTTCTCTGCCTTTCTGATATTTTTGTTGGCCTGCCACTTCTGGCCTTTACAAGAACTGTCCCTGTGGTCTTCCATTTCCTCACAATGGAAACTGACAGGTTAAATCTCTGAGACAACTTTTTGTATCCTTCCCCTGAACAACTATGTTGAACAATCTTTTTTTTTCAGTTCATTTGAGAGCTGTTTTGAGGAGCCCATGATGCCACTCCTCAGAGAAGATGCAACTAAGAGAACAACTTGCAAGTGGACACCTGAAATAGCTTCTCATGATTGGATACACCGGGCTATGAAGTACAAAGCTCAATGAGGTTACCAAACCAATTTAGTGCTTCAGTAAGTCAGTAAAAAGTAGTTGGGAGTATTCAAATCATGAAAATCAGAAGGGTGCCCATACTTTGGCACCTGTCAAATTTTGAAATAATGCATATTTCACATTTTTGGTTAGTGCAATAAACCTCATTTCAAACCTGAAATATTACTGTGTTCATCAGTTATTCCATATAACACACTGAAATAGCTGGTGCAAAAACCCAATTTTAAACCAAAACAAATGAGTAAGATTAAGAGGGATGCCCAAACTTTTTCATATGACTGTATGTGTGTTTCAGGAAATTCAGGAAGGGAAGGTGTGCTACGGTCCGCGCTGCCAGAATCATCAATGAAAACCCAAGGCGAAGTTGTGATCCAAAACTTCTTTATTCTCCTCCTACGCGTTTCAGTGCCCACCTGGCACCTTCATCAGGGATGTATGTGTGTTTGTCACAATAGAATGAATCAAATGTAAATCCACAAGTAGAACTCAGGATACACAAATATCATACATATACAGTGACATGACTCAGGAATGTTATAGGCCTAACATTCTATTGTGACATCACAGTTAGTTTATGTCCGGGCAACTCTGATCTCTACAGTACTATTGAATATTTAAAGCTGAGGTATTGTGTGTGTGTGTGTGATTGTGCAATGCCCCATCAACTCCACATAGCTACGTCCACTTTGCAGACTGTCCCACATAGCCCGCCTTGAGACTGTGGAGGGTCGGCTATACATCGGTAGGCACTTGAAATAGGTTACATTGGTTGGCTATTAAAAAACAGACACCACCATATATGTTTTTTTTTGCAGCAATACAAATTAGGGCAGTACAGGGTGCATGCATTACATTTTCCTTCCGCTGTTATATCGGGCTTTACTAAAAAATACTGCGAACCCCCACTCTTTTTTTTAATTTTATTTAAACACCGTATTAAAAACAGGTTGGTTTTGCATAACATTAATGTGTATGGCAATCAGCGAATTCAAATGCAGATTGTGGAAATGCAGTCGCGACTACAACAGCCAATCACAAGGCTCCCCCACATGTGTAGTCCTTGATTGGCTGTTTGTCTGTACTGCTGAATATTCATTCCCTTAATGGCGGCCCAGAAGTAGCATGAGTGAGACTGTGATCCCGATCTAGCATTCTTTGGTTCTATTATAACTTTTCTTACAGTATGGAAAGCCCATGATACAAACTTTCAATTTGTCTGACTGTGTGCGATTTTTTTATATTTTTTTTCTCATTTAAGCAGCTCCAACTTTTATTTGGCCCATCGCACAGTGAAACTACGCAGACGATTGAGCATACTCGATTGACTGCATTTGACTCGCAACACAAGTTCAGCGGAGGGAAAAACACAAACAATTTTGACCTGACATATGCTTAACATTAATCCGAGTGGCAATGCAAGTTTTCTCGCAATCAGCATCTTCACATGTGAGTTCACACCAGGGGTGGTGCCGGGTCAAACCTAAAGTAGTGACCAATACTGCGAATTCAGTGTGATCATTTTATGGTCTTTGATACAGATTTCACCCAAAATCCCAGGCTTATTCCATGCTAATTTAGCATTTTTCACTGCAGAGGGTTTAAATCTGCGCTGATTTAGCACAAAGGATTGACAGGGGCAGATTGTATAATCAGCACCACAGGTCAATTCCTGGGCTGAAATTTTCAGCATCAAAATTTCAACTTCTTTGCCGGCTGTATTACGGCTCGTTCAGACATCACAGTTTTTCCCGAACTAGAAAATTGGTCCAAGTTTCATCCATTTTTCCCAGATGAAAAACAAAAAAACATCTTCTCTATCTCTTCCTATTTAGCATTCGTGAAAAACAGGCGTCCGAGCGCTGTCTGATTTATTCACCGCCCAAACACTTGTGTTGCCGATCTTGATCTGACACGTCTGTGCAATATTGAAAAATCACGAACATCTTAACGGCCCCTCTCACTGGTAGAGATCCAAGTGCTCTACACAAAAAACAGACGTGTGAATAAGGCTCTACACTCCAGGTTTTCTGCACACAAATCTGCATGGAAAATTCTCAAATGCTCAATGTATAAATCTAAATGAAACACTTGGCTCAACATTGACATTTTCCAAACATAACATCTGAGTATTTTACATTCCTAGCAAAGAGGATAAGCTGTAAATAACATAAGTGAATCTGTCAGGTCAAAAATCCATATGTGACTGCTATCATTTTCTAATTCCTTTTCTATTCATGTATTATTATTCTACTTCCCTCCTTTCCTGTGTAAATGCAGAATAAAAGATTAATTCTATCTGTCAATCACAGTGAGTTCTCTGGTGCACACTCCCCAATGAATGAATATTCATTATCACTACACAGCCCCTGCCTTCCTGGGTTTTATGTTGCAAACAGAGGTGAAAGGAGGGGGGAGGAGGATTTTTAGTGACTTCAGCACAGATCACATAGGGAAGGACAGAACACCAGTTTAGGGTGGGTGTGGATATTTAAATAACACTTATACAGCAGCTGGACTACTCAGCTCTGAAAGTAATTGTAACCCTGTGAACTCCCCTGGGTGCAGGGGGATCGGTCCCATTTCTTCAGCCTACATCCTCCTGTGTCCCGCAGGCATACTTACCAGGCCCACGCTCCCACAACGTCCTCTCTGGCTGCAGCAACTCCTCGGCGTCTCTCCCCCGCCTCTTCACTTCCTGGTTGCGGGGTGAACACACATAGGGCATGCGAGCGCTGCTCTCAGTAAATTTAAAGGGCCAATACACCCTTTTCTGAAACCACCTCTCAGCCAATCCCGAGAGGCTGGTGGGTACTTAAGGCCCTCAATTCCTCTTGGGAGGTGGTTGGGCAACTTCATTGTTAGTGTAGTTGCCAGCTCAGGTCCCGAAGCAGCGCTTGCGTTTTACTTGTAAATCTGAAGTTCTAACGTGCCTTGTCTTCTTGCTTTCAGTGCTGGATCCCTCCGCCTGCCTAACTCACCCGCAGATCCGTACAGCACCCGCTGATCCCTGGCAGCTTCTAGGATCCCTCCAGCAACACAGAGCCCCTTTCTTGCTTTCTCCGTTCTGTTCCGTCCTTTCCATTTGGTATCTCTATCCCTTTGGGTCAGACCCTCAGGTTACTGGTTCATTAGGATTAGAGATGAGCATGTTTGACTCGAATCTCATCGAGCTGTTTTTGGCGATGTTCGAGTCGTTATGTCGAATTAAAACAATTTGCTCTAAATTCGACAGTTCTAGGTCATGTTCGATTTTAGTTCGATTTCAGTTCCGCAATGTATATACATACATTGCAGAACTGAAATGAAGTAAAATCAAGGGTTAAAAATAAAAAAAACAGATACTCACCTCTCTAATCATCCAGCGAGCTTCCAGCACTGCCTACCTGTCGGATATGTGATCCCGGCAGCGTTTCCCGGTGAAATGACGAGTTTCTCGACGATAACTCGTCATGTGAACTGGAAACCAGCTGCCGAGATTATGACGTCACCGGCAGTCTACTAGGCCCTCACTAGTAGTAAATCGTAGTGAGGACCTGTAGGACCTGCGCTGACGTCATAATGCCGGCAGCGGTTTCGGTTACATGACGAGTTTCGCAAGAACTCTCATTTCACGGAAACGCTGCCGGTCAATCTCGGAACTAGCGTGCTGGAAGCTGTGATATTAGAGAGGTGAGTATTGATTTTTTTACTTTAAGCCTTGCTTTTACTTCATTTCAGTTCCTAATGATGTATAACATTGGGACTGAAATTGATCCCACGACACTTATGTTCTAGTGTGTTCGACGAACACACCATCTATTCGACGAATCAAATCGAACTAGAACACTAGGGTGGTGGCTCAACACTAATTAGGATCCTCCTTAGCTGTACCGGGACAAACCCTGTATTGGGGTCCACTCCTTGGTGCTCCCTTGGGGAACCCCATTGCTCTAGCCTTGAGGACTTCCCTTGGGGATGTATTCCTGTTTTATTATTTAATACACTCTTTTCCTTCATCTGATGTACGGATGGTTTCTGGTATCAACTTCCATGGGATCTTCCGTGGTCAAGTGGGTTCACTCTTTAGCTCTGGCTGTGGTGGCATGACAGTAATGAAGCTGGACCAATGCAGGAGCTGCCTGAAGGGTGTGAAAATGATTATAGCAAGGAAACTACAAAGGGTACAATAATTATTTTACATGTTTTTAAAAGGTCTGATCAGGCACTATTCAAGGGTAATATTAGTATCATACTGAAAAATGACCAGACAGAGTCCCTTTAACCCCTTCCCAACCTATGACGTTATAGAGACGTCATGGAAGTCGTTGCGTTCCTGACCCATGACGTCTCTATAACATCAAGGCTTCTTTGCGGTCCTGCAGCTCCGGTGACAGGGCCAGTGACAAGTCACCGAAGCTGCAGGATCGCAAGGACCTGTACTTTAGCCCAGGGGGGTGGCTTAGCCCCTCGTGGCTAAAGTCGCTCTGATTGGCAGTTGAAAATGAAACTGCCGTCAGAGCGAATCATAGGGATTCACTCTTCCAGATCTGATTGGAGCTCTCCAATCAGATTATGAGGGGCGGATCAGCCGGTGCCCTCCCCCTCCTCAGCCCCCTCCCGCTCTGGAGCTGATCAGGGTCCCCCCTGCCCCTCCGATCATTATCTATCTTCCGGGGGGGGGGGGGGGGGTGCACCCTCTAGTCTGATCTGCGCGCCCCCAGTGTCCTACGCCCCCTGTGTCCTGTCCCCCACCCCTCCAGCCTCCCTGTGTCCTGCTTTCCCCCCCTCACCTCACCCGCCTGTGCACCCGCCGGTCAGCCTCCTCTGCTCCGTGTGGGCCCCTCCTCCTCTCCCGGGCTCCTCCGCCTCACTGGTGGATCGTGAGTGAGGTAAGTGTGAATGGATGGATGGATGGGTGAATGCATGCGTGGGTGGATGGATGGGTGCATGCATGGGTGGATGGATGGGTGCATGCATCCATGGGTGGATGGGTGCATGCATTCATGGGTGGATGGATGGGTGCATGCATCCATGGGTGGATGGATGGGTGCATGCATCCATGGGTGGATGGGTGCATGCATCCATGGGTGGATGGATGGGTGCATGCATCCATGGGTGGATGGATGTGTGCGTGCGTGGGTGTCTCTGCGTGCGTGGGTGTCTCTGCGTGCGTGGGTGTCTCTGCGTGCGTGGGTGTCTCTGCGTGCGTGGGTGTCTCTGCGTGGGTGGGTGTCTCTGCGTGGGTGGGTGTGTGGATGCGTGCATGGGTGCATGTGTGGATGGATGGGTGCATGAGTGGATGCATGGCTGGATGGGTGCATGAGTGGATGCATGGCTGGATGGATGGGTGCATGAGTGGATGCATGGCTGGGTGCATGAGTGGATGCATGGCTGGATGGATGGGTGCATGAGTGGATGCATGGCTGGATGGATGGGTGCATGAGTGGATGCATGGCTGGATGGATAGGTGCAACAATTGGAATTGTTAGCGGATACAATGGAGAGCCCCTATGTGCCTAAACATTGGAGCTCCCCCACAACTGACCCCATTTTGGAAACTAGACCGCCCAGGGAACTTATCTAGTTGGGTGGTGAGCACTTTGAACCCCCAGATGTTTCACTAATTAATCCGTAAAAATGAAAAAGAACATTTTTGTTTTCACAAAAATTTTCTTTTAACCTACATTTTTTCATTTTCACATGAGCAACAGGATAAAATGCATCCTGAAATTTGTTGGGCAATTTCTCCTGAGTACACAGATATCTCATATGTGGTCATAAACCACTGTTTATAACTTTTTGAATGGAAAATTAGCTCCAAAAGTCAAATTGAGGTCCTTCCCTTCTGAGCCCTGCCATGCGCCCATACAGTGGTTTATGACCACGTATGAGGTATCGGTGTACTCAGGAGAAATTGCTCAACAAATTTTAGGATCCATTTTATCCTGTTGCCCGTGTGAAAATGAAAAAATTGAGGCTAAAAGAAAATTTTTGTTGGAAAAATTAAAATGTCAATTTTTTCCTTCCATGTTGCTTTAGTTTCTGTGAAGCACCTGAAGGGTTAATAATCTTCTTGAATGTAGTTTTGAGTAGCTTGAGGGGTGCAGTTTTTGGAATGGTGTCACTTTTGGGTGTTTTCTGTCATGTACACACCCTCAAACGGACTTCAAATGTCATGTGCTCACTAAAAAAATGGTTTTGCACATTTTGCTGGAAAAATGTGAAATTGATAATGAACTTTGAACCCTTATAACTTCCTAACAAAAAAAAAAAATTCCCAAAATTGTGCTGATGTAAAGTAGACATGTGGGAAATGTTATTTATTAACTATTTTGTGTCACATAACTCTCTGGTTTAGCAGAATAAAACTTCAAAATTAGGAAAATCGCTAAATTTTACATTTTTTCACAAATAAACGCAAAAATTATCGACAAAAATTTACCACTAACATGAAGCCCAAAATGTCACGCAAAGACAATCTCAGAATCGCTAGGATCCGTTGAAGTGTTCCAGAGATATAACCTCATAAAGGAACACTGGTCAGAATTGACAAAAATGCCAAGGTCTTTGGGGTCAAATAGGCTGGGTCATGAAGGGTTAACAAGTCATGAACATTTTTTTTATTTTTCAGATCAATTTCTGTTCACAAAACGTAACTTTTGTGGTGTTATTTTACGTATTCATTTTAATAGGGCCCCTTAACTCTGCTGGCCGGCATTCTTTTGTTGCCTTTTGATTTTTATTATGGGAATATCTGCGCTGAACATCTGACATGAACATCATACATACACATGAATAGGGTTAAGGCCACACGTTGCGTTTTTGGAGCTTTTTTTTCTGCAGGCAAAACCTGCTCTCGTGGCATTAATGAAAAAGCTGCTTACAAAAATCAGGCCATGCTGCATGTTTGGTGTCTCTTTTCTACACGTTTAATAAAGTCAGTTTTATTCCCCACTAAAAGCAGCAGTTGCACTTTCTCATTGCTTTCAATGGCGAAAAAACCCAAAAGAATTGCCATGCTGCGCCTTTCAAAAACCCAGCAGTTTTCTATTTCAGCTGGAAATAATAAAACCAATCGTGCAGGAGATTTCTGAATCTCAGCTTTTTCTGATACTGTAAAAAGTAGATTAAATTTGCATTAAAAAAGCCATATAAAAAGAAGCTGCAAAAACACAAAAAAAACACATCGTGTGGACATAGCCTAAGAGTGAAAAATGAGCAAGATTTTTTTTAAACCAGAAATTCACTTGTTAAATCAGCACCACATATGCAGCATTATGTTGTCACATTCAGATGAGGGTACGTCCATCACGCACTGAAACGCAAAGAGAACTACAGCGATGGAGAGCAAGGAAGGAGAGGGCAGACGAGTCACCTCTTGACACTAACCTGTGTCTAGTCCCTGAGATTCCTCGGGTCCTTCCCCCTGTTTCCTTCAAGAACCTAGTCCCTAACTCTCCCTCCCCTCACCCTGGCTACTTCAAAGGCTTGTGAGTGTGACACACCGGGCTATTGATGCTTCCGGGGGAGTCACAGGTGTTGAGGCCCAGCCCCATGGCCCTGGGTGTCGAGTTAAAAGTGCTGGGGGAGGGGCCAGTTAGAGATGATTGTCGTGATGCCACACGTGGTATTCGGCTATTAGTAGGGAGAACTCTGGCGGCGATGGGATGGCGGCTGTGGTGGAGCGGCTCCCCAGGACAACCAGTAAAATCTAAAGCGGGGTGGTAGGCTGTTGGGGGGTGCAGAATAACGAACAGACACACAGGTTGAAGTCTCTGTTACCTTTACTGGTGGAGTTGCAGGTTTAGTCCAGGGTACTGTCCACAAGGGTTGTTGGAGTCTAGGTGGCCTGGAAGCAAGTCAGGCATCTCCTCACCCGGTGAGTTCTGAGGCCTCCCTGTTGCACTACTTTTGGCTGGACCTTGCTGTCTGTAGCTAGCTGCAACCCTCTCGTCATGCGTAAAGTCTCTCACCTGTATAGCAGGCAGCTAGAGCCCTTCCTGGGCACCTCTCCTCTGGTTACTTTCCCTGAGCTCTCTGATGCTGCTTTGCCTCCTGGGCTTTGTTGTGGTCGGGAGACCTGGAATCTCCCGCTATCCAGTTTTGGCTTCTGGGCCTCGAATCCCTCACAACCTCGGACTCCGATGTCTGCTCCTAGTGCTCTGCACTGGGGTGAGCCCGATCACTGGCTCCGCTTCTCAGGCCTGCTTCTCTCCTTCCTCAGACCCTCTCCTACGGGTCCCTCATGCTGGCTAGTCTCTGTCCCAGGACAAGCCTTACTCTGCTCCTGTCCGTGGGACCTCTTCACAGTCCTCCTAGGAACTGAACCCTCTAACCCCGCCCCCAGGCCAGAATATATGGGGTAGCTCCCCTGAACCCGGGTTAGAGCTGTCCCTTCTGGTCTGGAGTCAGGAAAAGTGTTGTGTGATATGGATCCTCCCGCTTGCTTCCAAGCACGGCATCACCCCCGAAGGAGACTATGCCATTGTGGCAACCAGACTCTGGGGTGCCATAAGTGTGACTGGAATTCACCAATCCAGTAATAAGACACAGGGGGAGGAGGACAGACAAAGGGACAGACAAAAAGAAGAATATACCACTACTCCAACTTCAAAATAGCAGCGAAGCACCAGAGCTGCAAGCGTCACAAGCCCAGCAACTTCAATAGACTTGCTCCTTCCACGGTGATCAGCATTGAAATGGATTCTATAACCGGCATCAGATGATGGAACCACATGACTATTTAAAGTGGAGGGGAGTGGTCACAAATACTACACCTGAGATGGGACTAAAAGAACTATCAGCAAGGAAAGAGTTCTTAACTCCTGCAGCACCAAAAGAAAGAATATACATTTAAAAAACAGTTCCACAAGCAATGTGACCCGTCAGGTCCCAGACTCGTCAATGGTCTCTTAATGACACATGTGAACTGATCCTAAATCCGAAGCCTGCTTGTATTTTCATGCAAATGTTTTTTCCTAGATTTACATTGTTTAATATAAATTTGTGGATTTGCAGTGCAAAATGTTCAGTTTAAATCCAGAGAGTGTGAATTCAGCTTTATCAATATATACAATCAGTGTATATCAAGGAAAATCAAGATCTCTCATTAAAGCTGTACAACAGACTTGTAGATGACTCTTCCTCTAGCGTGGTGAAAGGATCATGAGATCTCAGAAGTGGAGCTGATAAACAGGACACATTTTGGGGCTGAGATAAGCGGCGTTCCCTGTAAATAACGTGGCTATTTCCAGCAATAACACCGTGTCTTCATCCTTTGGATGCCGCGTTCATGGACAGCGAGTTCCTGAAACTTTCCTCTCCGGCACGATCAAGCCTCCCTTCTCCGCAGGGCGCTTTCCTCTCATTTTAGTGGTAAATACACCATGAAACCTTGGGCGTCCGGCATGAAGATAGTGTGGTTCAGCGCAGTGGGAGATTTCCACTGTGTAAAAATCACATTCCAAGCATGGAAACGTACAATGTGACGGAGGTGAGTATACAGAAAACACAACATAGGATACACACACGGGAAAAGAAGTTATTTTAGTTCCTCACCTCTAATTGTAGGGAACATTACCATTGTTTCTTGGTTCCTAATATAAAAATTATTAAAAAGTTTCCAAAACTTTAAAAGTTTCCTGTCCGAACCCCTCGCCAAACCTTCTAATTTGACGACATATTTCCATAATGATAAAAGTACAGCTGGCCCTGTGACGTCAATAAGGGCACTGCACGCTTCTCTAGAGGCAGCTCACCCCATTCGTCGCCTAAACCGTTTTAAAGGTGGATTCGTGTTTAAAACTTTTGAGATTCCATTACCTCATGTGCTCTTGGACCCCACCTACGACAAAAATGAATCCCCTTCGATAGTATTCCTACAGTCAACTAGTGCCATATGGCCATTATTCTAAGGATTGGTGACATCCAAGTAATCAAACCCAATCCTAGTGGTATACAATCACTTCATAGGATGTGATTAAAGATGACTAAGAGCAGAAACACACTATACAAGATGCATGAGAGTATCTCGCATGCATCTCGTATGACTCACCCAGGAGGCTCCTGCCTCTCTGAATGGGAGCGCGTCAACTGCTTGTGTTTCTATGCAGCTCCAGAGAGGGGGATGCCGTTCTGGGTGAGTCATGCGAGGATCTTGCGTGGAGATCGCACTTTGCCCTAAGGCTAGTTTCAGATTATTCTGTCTGACGCTGATCCCACAGAAAGTGTCCAACCAAATTATTTTCTTTGTGAAACCAGATTCGACTAGATGATACCACACCGGTATTAGGCCGGATCCAAGTATCCTATCAGCTAACACGGTTACTATGGTGACATGGTCAGCCGACCGCAGACATAGTTTAGAGTTTAGCAGTCTCTCGCTGCTTGTTTCCGGAGTCGACAATACCAGCCCTCAGCTGCCTAGTTTTACCTTGGCTGGCAATTAAAAATGGGACGAAGCCCACACATTTTATTTCAAATAATGACCTCCCCTGTATTTTACATTGCAAGCCAAGTAAAACTAGGCAGCTGAGGGTGGCAGCTCGCAGCTGTCCGCTTTCTGTTCTGAGAATGAAGAATACAGCGAAGCCCTACACATTTGTTTTCCTTTATTTATTTTACACGCTAGGTTGGTTGCTATACACTAATGTATATGGCAGCCAAGCACGAACACCGGTACAGATTGTGGGAACGCAGTTTGAGTGCAACAGCCAATCACAAACGCTGTCACAGAAAGTGAGCCTCTGTGATTGGCCATTGTAGTTTGGTGCAGTGAATATTCGTGAAGCTTAATGGGTGGTCCCCAAAAGCAAGCAGCAGGAGAGTGGGAGACTGGTGAGCTCTATCTATTGGTCTATCTGCTGTCTAGTCAGACCCGTATGCTCAGTAGGCAAAACCGGATCAGATTTTACCAGATCCTGCCAGATTCTGTAAAACCGAATTCAGCGCCCATTCACTTTCTTATGCAGGATCCTTCTAGATCCAGTTGATGGCGTTTTTTTTGCTGACCCCAAAAAATGTTAAATATTGCGTTTTTTGGAGGTTGGCAAAAAACTGTTTCAGCCACATCCGACAGAAACCAAATGCAACCGCATGTGCCACAGTCACCATGGAAAGTCAATAGAGACAAACCGGATCCAGCATGCATCCAATAGCGCCTGGTTTCTGCCGGAGGGCAGAAAAACACTGGTGTAAAACCACTGTAACAGAGTTCCAAATTGCTCAGAGAGTTAATTTTAAACAGGAAGTGCTAGGGCCCATAGGAATTAGGGTGTCCATTTTACTAGTCTTATGCTCCTCCTATGTGACTCCTCAGAGTCCAATGTCTCTCTTTAGCCCCACCTCCTAAAAGGAAGTGCCAACTCATATATAGGAATTAGGGTATCCTTTCTTCTAGACTTATGCTCCTCCCCTCTGACTCCTCAAAGAAATCACCTCCCTTTAGCCCCACCTCCTAACAGGTCATGCCATGTCCGATAGAAATGTAGGTGTTCTTTCTTATGCTCCTCCCCTCCGACACCTTAAAGTCAGACACCACCTGCCTACTAACACACAGGTAGTGCAAAATTATTTCAGGAATTGGGGTGTGCTTTCTTCTGGTCTTATGCTCCTTGCCTCTGACTCCTACATTTCCGACACCTCTTCTTATCCCAACTCCTAACAGACAGGAAGTGCCATCTCCAATAGCAAATACAATCTCCTTTCTTCTAGTCTTATGCTCCTCCCCACTGACTCCTCATAGTCAGGCTCCTCCCTTTAGCCCCATCTCCTAACAGGAAGCGCCAAGTCCAATAGGAAGTAGGGTGTCCTTTCTTCTAGTCTTATACTCCTCCCTTTAGCCCTGCCTCCTAACTGGAAGGGCTATGTCCAATAGGAATTAGGGTGCCTTTTCTCCTAGTCTTTTAACCAGATAGTTCTTATGTCCAAATTTAAAGGGCCCACTTCCTCTTTTCACATTCCTTTTAATTATCACTGTGTTCCATGAATATAAGTAAATCTCCATCTCCGCACTTAATCATGTTCTTCTCTTCTTCATCATTTTCAAGTTTCAATAGGAATGGCGGTGGGGCATATGGAGGCTAAACGTAAATTGCCACATTTTTCTTTACAGCGCAGACGACGTCACATTTCCTTTTCAAACCCTGAAATGTCAATCTGTTCTGCCATCTCTGTACCTACCGCGTCCCGATAAAGAGCAGGAAAAAGAAACAAAATAATCATTTTAAAATAGTAACGAGCAGCCATCTGGTTCTGTGGGGTGCGGAGAAGTAGTTAATTACACCTAGGCGACAGTTTTACTTTCTTTGGATATTAACAGCTTTCAGCACAGATGCATATTTTCCATAATTAAAGTCAGAAATCCTTCCTCCATGCTGATTCATTGGGAGGGTTTGTCTGGTGCATCTGTTGGAACGTGCGTTTCTTTACATTGCTTTTGTATATGTTGTTGTAGCGCTGTCACATTATTTTGAGGGCCTCTGATTCAATGCACTAATAACTGGTTATAGGGGAATTATGGTGAAGATTCAGATTTTCTCATAATGCTTGCTCCTTACACAGAGATATTTGCAGTTACAGAAAATTACTTTTTTTAAAAAAAGCAACATATATATATGTTTCAGTCACGATCCCTCCGCGCAGCGTGTATAGGATGCTATAGAAATTGTGCTGTGACTGGTACCTGTGTGCTGGGCTGTCAGTATCCTGATTTTCAGCACAATCCTCCATTCTGATTCTGGGTTGTCCAAGTGTTCTATCTTTCCAGCGATTGCTCTGCTACTTAATTGAGCAGCTTCTTCCAGAACTCTGCCAGTTGTACATTCTGTGTGTGATGCTGTTAGCCTGCACACCTGTGTCTGTTCTGATCATTGTTTACTGACCCCGGACTGCTGCTGTAATGAGGAGGGGTGTGGTGTAATGACATCAACACCCCATATAAGGTGTGCTTAATTATTAGGCAAATGCCTTTCCTTAGGCAGAATGGGTCAGAAGAGAGATTTGACGGGCTCTGAAAAGTCCAAAATTGTGAGATGTCTTGCAGAGGGATGCAGCAGTCTTGAAATTGCCAATCTTTTGAAGCGTGATCACCGAACAATCAAGCGTTTCATGGCAAATAGCCAACAGGGACGCAAGAAGCATTTTGAGCAAAAAAAGGCGCAAAATAACTGCCCATGAATTGAGGAAAATCAAGCGTGAAGCTGCCAAGATGCCATTTGCCACCAGTTTTGCAATATTTCAGAGCTGCAACATTACTGGAGTATCAAAAAGCACAAGGTGTGCTATACTCAGGGACATGGCCAAGGTAAGGAAGGCTGAAAAACGACCACCTTTGAACAAGAAACATAAAATAAACCGTCAAGACTGGGCCAAGAAATGTCTTAAGACTGATTTTTTTCAAAAGTTTTATGGACTGATGAATGAGAGTAACTCTTGATGGGCCGGATGGATGGGCCAGAGACTGGATCAGTAAAGGGCACAGAGCTCCACTCCGACTCAGACGCCAGCAAGGTGGAGGTGGGGTACTGGTATGGGCTGGTATCATCAAAGATGAACTTGTGGGACCTTTTTGGGTTGAGGATGGAGTGAAGCTCAACTCCAGACCTACTGCCAGTTTCTGGAAGACAACTTCTTCAAGCAGTGGTACAGGAAGAAGTCGGTATCGTTCAAGAAAAACATGATTTTCATGCAGGACAATGCTCCATCACATGCATCCAACTACTCCACAGCGTGGCTGGCCAGTAATGGTCTAAAAGAAGAAAAAATAATGACATGGCCCCCTTTTTCACCTGATCTGATCCCCATAGAGAACCATGTGGTCCCTCCTAAAATGTGAGATCTACAGGGAGGGAAAACAGTACACCTCTGGGAACAGTGTCTGGGAGGCTGTGGTGGCTGCTGCACGCAATGTTGATCGTAAACAGATCAAGCAACTGACAGAATCTATGGATGAAAGGCTGTTGAGTGTCATCATAAAGAAAGATGGATATATTGGTCACTCATTTGTGGGGTTTTGTTTTTGCATGTCAGAAATGTTTTTTTCTAAATTTTGTGCAGTTATATTAGTTTACCTGGTGAAAATAAACAAGTGAGATGGGAATATATTTGGTTTTTATTAAGTTGCCTAATAATTCTGCACAGTAATAGTTACCTGCACAAACAGATATCCTCCAAAGATAGCCAAATCTACAAAAAAACACTCCAACTTCTAAAAATATTAAGCTTTGATATTTATGTATGATATTTATAGTCTTTTGGGTTGATTGAGAACATAGTTGTTGGTCAATAATTGCTGTCACACGTATAAGGGCCCCTTTACACGCCGACACAGGAAGGAAGAAACCGCGGGGCATCAGACACAATTGTGCTTGTTTCCATGAAATCACTACGAAATGGCGGCGTGTAAATCAGTAAATTCCTTCCTGTGTCCCGCAGTTCCTTCTGATACCCGTGTCTGAGCCGTGCTCAAAAACAATTCCTATGGTGGCGGTGTGTAATCGGGGCACAGGCAAGGTATTTGCGTGGCCTACGAAATCCCTGGGGCGTGCCGCGGCATCATGGATACCACGCCCCATCAGCGATCATTGGTGAAGGATCCTGCGTTACGATTGGTTGTCCCTTCACAGGGCGCCATATTTAAAAAGTTATCCATTCACACTACACAATTGCAATGGCGTCATGTATTAGCCAGCCTTCCTGCGCAGGCTGGCCAATCATGATGCTATTGCGTTGTCCAATCACCGTACGAGAGTCACGTAATACACAACTCTGTCACGCCTATGTACTTGAGGCATGATATATGTACGCCCATATTACTGTGTGGTAGCGGCGTGTAAACCAGGGAAGGTATTCAACAGGCAGTAAGCCGCAGGAGCTGTCGGCACTTCCGGAGAACGCAAATACCTTCAGTGGGGCACGTTAAAAACGCGCACGTGTGGTGGCTACCGGTTGCTGCACTCTGTGGCGGCGTGTAAAGGTACCCTAATAGTCTTTAATCTTAAAGGCTGCCAGTGTGCGGGTGATAGGAAGTTTCTCCAATGATCACATTACTATAATGGGGCGGTCTCTGCAGGGTAACGTGCTTTTTGTGTGTGTAAATATGTCTGATATTAACTTTTATTTCACCACCAGCATCAGCTTTGACTAAAATATTTTGTAGGTTTTTTGATGTGCGATAGCAGGTGATGGGTAAAGACTGGAATCCCTCCATGTCTGGATAGGCTTGTTGAAAAACCTTCCAATGTTTGCTAATAATCTTATGTATGAAGTGAGACCATGGGTGATATATATTGGAAAAAGCTATTCTCTTCTTTTATTTTTTGGTCTTGGTCTTTAGTTTTTTTTTTTTTTTCTTTTTCCAACAAAGATAACCAATAGCCTCTCAATGGTTTCTTTTGACATTTCATTTACCGTATAAACTAGAGTATAAGCAGAGTTTTGAGCTGAAAAGTGCCCCCCTTGGCTTATACTTAAGTGAGTATTCAGTGTCAGTGGGTCGGGGGGTGTCTGGGGGGCTGGAGGAGGCTGCAGAGTGAGCTCATTAGTGTAATGTAATATGCACTGCATCCCCATGTCCATCATCAACGGGGACGCATATTGCAAAACACTAAGGCCGGCTTCACACCATGGTTTGGAGCTGTCAGGTTCTGTCCGGTGTTTTGTAGGATGCAGCGGACAGAACCTGACAGCTCCGGACGAGCAGAAACTGAGGGCAAATATGCCCTCCGATCCTATTGTAAACAGGAATCGTTTCTGCACGTCTCTGCTGCTGTCCAGTGCTAGAATTTCAGCCCGTGGAGCTCTCTTGGTATCATTAGAAACATCAGCTCAAGACGCAAAAAATAAGCCATCACACATCCCCAGATCCCGAAAAATGAGAACACTATGGGTCACATAACATGGCACAAAACGTGCAATTTTTTTTTTCAAACTTATTAATTTTTTTCACCACTTAGATACTAGTAAAGGTATACATGTTTGGTATCTACGAACCCGTACTGACCCGGGGCATCACACCGTCACATCAGTATTACCATATAAGTGATTGTGCTGTACAAAAAAACCCAAAACAAACGTGTAATTGCACATTTTTTTTGCAATTTCACAGCACTTGGATTTTTTTCCCCCATTTTCTTGTACCCTATATGGTAAAATAAATGATTGCATCTGAAAGTACAACTCGTCCTGCAAATAACAAGCCGTCATGTGTCTATAGTGAAGAGAAATTTAAAAAAAGTATGGCTCTTGGAAACCGGAGCAAAAACGAAAATGGAAAACGAAAAATTGGCAGGTGATGAAGGGGTTAAGATTAAAGACTTATACGTGTGACAGCAATTTTATTGTGTAAAGTCTGAAATGTCTGTGTGGGTTGCTTTATATTGGCGAAACTACCATGAAAATGAAAGATCATCTCTCTAAACATACAGTAAATACCCACACGGCAAACAAATACCCTCCTGCCTGTACCCGCTCTTGCCTGTACGCACTCCTGCTTGTACCTGATCCTGCCTGTACCCACCCTTGCCTGTACCCAATCCTACCTTTACCCGCTTATGCCTGTACCCTATCCTGCCTGTACCCGTTCTTGCCTGTACCTGCTCATTCTGAATAAATGAAACGTAACATTTCACAATGAAAGTATCAAATGCTGGAACAAATTAACATGCCCAGACATGGTGGAAATTGTATCATTACCCTGAAAAAAGTGAAATGTACTAGATAGATAAACTGCAAACTCTACAGCTGGAAGGTCTGATCCGCGACTTTGATGTCTCCTGTTTTTTATTAAAACATTTTTCCTTGTTTTTATTGTATAAATATGTCTTTAGTGGATTAAGTGGTTCAAATGTTTTACTTCTGGTGCCTTTACATTATTATCAGAGAAATAGGAAATACTGGATAAACTGCAAACTCTAGAGCTGCGAGGTCTGAACTGCGACTTTGAGGTCTCCTGTTTTTTATTAAAAAAAACAAAAATGTCCTTGTTTTTATTGTATAAATATGTCTTTAATGGATTAAATGGTTCAAAAGTTTTACTTCTGGTGCCTTTACATTATTGTCAGAGAAATAGTAATTGATTCCGTTTAAAAATGATAATGATATACACATAATATGATATTTCATTCCTATTATAATATGAGCAATTTATGATGTTATAAGACTTTATACTATGTAAATTAACACACCTTTTCCACTTTTTGGAGGAAACCCCCATATATATGTAAAAAAAACAAAAAACGGAGAGCTACAAATACTTGTCGTCATCTGTAGAAATGTAGCCCTTACAGCTCTAGAACACTACGGTGATATGTAATGTTGTTATATGGAATCTCGCTGTATTTGCTGCTACACATGAAAAGTACCAAATTATTCACTATATAAAAAGATTTTTTTGCATTGTAAACATAAAAAAAAACTTTTTGTTGTAAACATAAACGGTTCTATTGCACTATTTGCTCATATATATAATTCATTGCACAGAACAATGATCTATAAAAACGATTTAAAAATATCTAAAATACTTTTTTTTCCTAGATATTGGATTTTTTTGATTTAGATCTAAAAAAAAAACATAACTAGAAAATAGTACTCTGCAGCACTCAGCTACTACCAATGATGTACATATGCTAACAAGCTATATATATTTGAGAAAAAAAGTTTAAAAACTTACGTTTTTTTCAAAAAACTCAAAATCTTATCTTTTATCATTGACCACAGGTGATCTAGGGTCGAGATGGAGTCTGCCCACTGAGAAGTGGAGGGGTGGACAAGGAGGATAGGGATATCAGCGTAGGACTCATCGGACCTGAAGTCACTTTGTCGCAGTCGATGAGCAAAGAGACATTGGCCAATGTGTGTACCAAGAACTTCAGAAATAAAAAGATAAGATTTTGAGTTTTTTTAAAAAAACTTACGTTTTTAAACTTTTTTCTCAAATATATATAGCTTGTTAGCATATGTACATCATTGGTAGTAGCTGAGTGCTGCAGAGTACTTTTTTCTAGTTACCGTATATACTCGTGTATAAGCCGAGTTTTTCAGCCCAAAAATTGGGCTGAAAAGTCTACCCCTCGGCTTATACACAGGTCATATACGGTATGTGATGTGGTGGGGGCTGTGGAGGCTGCAGGAGGCGGGGAGAGGCTGCTGTATGAGCGGCCCCGTCACGTGGGGCCGCTCATTACATATGCACTGCATCCCCCTGTCAATCAGCGGTAGGGGGAAGCAGTGCATATGGCCCCCAAACGCTGCCACTCGCCCCCCCTCTGTGTCAGGGCCCCCCCCGCTGCTGTAAGGGCCCCCCCGCTGCTTATCTTACCATCCGGTATTCTGATCAGCGCTGCTCCTCGCTGCTCCCGTCCTCGCGGCTTCCAGGATCCCGGCCGTCGCAGGTATGACGTCATCGTGCGACGGCCGGGATCCCGGATGCCGCGAGGACGGGAGCAGCAAGGAGCAGCGCTGATCAGAATACCGGATGGTAAGTTAAGCAGCAGGGGGGGGCGAGTGCCAGCATTTGGGGGCGGCTATATACCCCTGGGGGCGGCTATATACCCCTGGGGGCGGCTATGTACCCTGGGGGCGGCTGTGTACCCCTGGGGGCTGCTATATACCCCTGGGGACGGCTGTGTACCCCTGGGGGCAGCTGTGTACCCCTGTGGGCAGCTGTATACCCCTGGGGTCGGCTGTGTACCCCTGGGGGCTGCTATATACCCCTGGGGGCAGCTGTGTACCCCTGGGGGCAGCTGTATACCCCTGGGGACGGCTGTGTACCCCTGGGGGCTGCTATATACCCCTGGGGGCGGCTGTGTACCCCTGGGGGCAGCTGTATACCCCTGGGGGCAGCTGTATACCCCTGGGGACGGCTGTGTACCCCTGGGGGCTGCTATATACCCCTGGGGGCGGCTATATACCCCTGGGGGCGGCTGTCTACCCCTGGGGATGGCTGTGTACCCCTGGGGGCTGCTATATACCCCTGGGGACGGCTGTGTACCCCTGGGGGCTGCTATATACCCCTGGGGGCGGCTATATACCCCTGGGGACGGCTGTGTACCCCTGGGGGCGGCTGTGTACCCCTGGGGGCGGCTATATACCCCTGGGGGCGGCTATATACCCCTGGGGACGGCTGTGTACCCCTGGGGGCGGCTATATACCCCTGGGGGCGGCTATATACCCCTGGGGGCGGCTATATACCCCTGGGGGTTGCTATATACCCCTGGCGACGGCTATATACCCCTGGGGGCGGCTATATACCCCTGGGGGCGGCTGTGTACCCCTGGGGGCGGCTGTGTACCCCTGGGGGCTGCTATATACCCCTGGGGGCGGCTATATACCCCTGGGGATGGCTGTGTACCCCTGGGGATGGCTGTGTACCCCTGCGGGCTGCTATATACCCTTGGGGGCTGCTATATACCCCTGGGGGCGGCTATATACCCCTGGGGGCTGCTGTGTACCCCTGGGGGCGGCTGTGTACCCCTGGGGGCGGCTGTGTACCGCTGGGGCTGCTGTGTACTGCTGGGGCTGCTGTATGCCCCCGGAGGCTGCTGTACACCCCCGGGGCTGCTGTATATACTGCTGGGGCCTGTATACCACTGGGGCTGCTGTATATACTGGTAGGGTCTGCATATACCACTGGGAAGGCTGCTGTATACCACTGGGGCTGCTGTATATACTACTGGGGCCTGTATATGCCACTGGGGAGGCTGCTGTATACTACCACTGGGGGGGCCTGTATACCTGTGCTGGGGTCCACCCTCGGCTTATACACGAGTCAATAGATTTTCCCAGGTTTTGGGGGCAAAAGTAGGGGGGTCGGCTTATACACGGGTCGGCTTATACACGAGTATATACGGTATTTGATCCAGCGTCCCTGCTGGCACCAGTTCACATTATTCTGTGAGTGCTGTGCAGTTGTTTTTCTTTCTGTTTTCTGTTTTTTTTCTGTTTTAAAAAAAAACATACATTTTTTTTTTGTCTTTTTGAAGTTTGGTGCAATATGTCTACACACCCGATCTGGAGTGCTACTTATTAGTATTAGTTTGTCTTTAGGTCCAAAACACGTAAGCTTGTGATCCACTTCACGGATCCCCACCCATCGGACCAAAAGACAAACTAATCATCATTTCAATTAGCGGGGCGGGAACACCGGCGCTATTTTAACCAGCGGTAGCAGCGGCAGGGAGGAGGAAAGAAGAAGAGGAAAGAAGAAGAAAGAAGAGAATGCCAGAAGATTTACCTCCAGATGACCTCTTCGTAAGCAGCGTGTATGCGCTCGCCAGCAGATGGCAATGCGCAGAGATGCACTCATTTATTTCTTGTGCGAAGCTGTCTGCATGCGCATAAAGCAAGCACACAGCCATGCACAAAAAATGCAACATTTTGCGTTCGGCATGTGCATAAATTATGCGCAGCCGAACGCAAACACATCTGAGGGCAGGTATGCACAGGCACTATGTGTTCCTATGTTAAACATAGGAACGCATAGTGACGGTGTCTAGCTGTGCTCAGATACGCCGCGTTCACAGCGCACATCATGCACATATGTGAACCCAGCCTAAGAGGCTGGGCACACATTGCAGTAACCTGTGTGAACATCATCCTATGTGAATCCTATTCATTGTGCAGGACAGCCAGTGGTCGCTGCCCTCAAAGATTAAGGTGTTTGGTGATTGGAGGCTGGTGTCCTGCACTAGTGATGCCTTCCCTTTATAATCAAGGCAAAGCTGCACCCTGCATGAGTGCAATGGTCGACTGGCCAAACTATTGCTATGGTAAGATAAGAATTTTCTAATTACGTCCTTTGCTGATTTTGGACACAGATTTAGTGGATAGGACTTGTGATATGTGGGGATCCATGAAGTGGATCACAAGCTTACGTGTTTTGGACCAAAAGACTACTTATTAGCGCAATTAACACCTTTCATGCAACTAGTGGCTCCATGCAAATGAGGGTATTGTCATAGAAGTATATTTGGCTTGTGTGTCTCAGTATATTTGTAACATCTGAAGAAGGCTAAACTAATAGCCGGAATATGTCTTATCTTGACCTGTAAGACTATGCATGAAAAAAATACACTAAAGAAGCAAACAACTCAACGTGTGCTAGTATTTCCTATATTGAATGCTGGGCCTGCTATCCCATTCACCATCATCAAGAAGTGGGATTTTCTTTATCCGTCATCAATGTGGTGTGACAGCGTCGTTCCAATGTGACATCGACTATGCGGTGTGATGTCAGTACGGTGTGACATCGTTGTGCTGGCATTGTCATGAGACTTCGTCTTTACGGTGTGAAGTCATTGTTGTGGTGATAAATCATCATTACAGTGTGACATCATTGTTGTGGTGTGACGTCTTTGTTGCTATGTGACGTCATCACTGCAGTGTGATGTCATCGTTGCGGAGTGACGTCATACCAAGCCTGATAATCAAAAAGCAAAAGGAGGGATGTTATCAGATAAGAGTCAGATCTCCCGCTCCTGTGCAGCGGTCACGCACTGTCGTGGCCGATTAGGAGGACTAATCAATTTGCACCTATTCTACAAGGTACTTATCAAATGTAAACCAATACATGATTATGGGGGAGAGGGGGCTCAAGGATCATTGGTGCAAGTAGAGATCAAAGGCTGGCGTGATTGGTTAAAAAATTATACACACGTGCAAGCTACAAACTTGGTCAGGGGGCCCATCGCAATTCTGGCTATCAATGAAAGAGCCTACCTGGGGCATGTTGTGGATCAATAGAAAATGCGGCCACATTTTCTTTTACATGATGAGGACAGCCAGGCAAGTGTGCAACTGCTCATAATCCAGTATGGAGCAGGGTGTCCTAATGTGATGCAAACGTGACCCAGATTAGAACCGGTAAACCACAATTTATGAGCGTTGGCAATAAACATTTATTAAAAAAAACATATGGTGTCATCCTGGGAGTAAAGGAGTTGTCTAATCTTTGCAATGGTTGGGTATGCGTATTTCTAAAGTGACGGGTCTTGGCATGTCCCAGTCCATCGGTCACAGCGGGAAGAGGCGACACCAGGATGGGAAGAAGACAAGATGGCTGAGAAATTGTAAATTGTTATTTTATAAATCCTTGAATCCTAGCATTCATGGGTAGCACCTACTGTGCCTTAAGATTGTACAGCTACTTTCAGCTGGATAATGCAAAAAACTGTTCAGGAAAGGAGGAACATATGAAGAATTCAAGTGGATAATGTCTCTATGTTCCGTGATCATTGGTCCAATGTGCTGGAAAAGCAGAGTGACCCGCAGGGGCCGTACCGAGTATCCTACAGGGTTACCGGATGAGTTGGTGAGGGGTACACCACCTTCAGAGATTCTGTAAAAGCCTGGAACCAAAGAACAATCACCAAACAAACATGGATGCACACAGACAGCTCTTTTATTAAGACATTGACATATTACACATCGGTGTGATTAAATAACTATCTTCCCAATTATCGAGCCGTGTGCTCTGTAATTACAGCACGAGCAAAAATACACAGATGAGATGACGATTTCTCTTCTCTCCTCTTCTTCTACACTCAGTCGTCTTCCTCCGATTTGCTCTGTAGGTTTTCTTTCACCACAAAGGCCGCCTGGACAGGCTTTAAACTCTGGAATAAGGAGAAGAAACAAAAGGTTTACTGAAACCTTCCAAATCCTTAAACCCTGGTTATAAAATAAACAGGACGGAGTGAGAGCGGAGAAGGCGTCTTGGAGAAGCTGGAGGCAGTGGGAGAAGATGATTAGGAGGTAATGTGCTCAACAGAAGTGACTTGTGTCGTTAAACAGTGATGTGTAATAATCCCATAGACCTGGGATGGAGTGGTAGAGCGCAGGCATGGCCTGGGAGTCAGGAGCAGCGCTCTAGCCATCCATGACCTGGGACTCAGGAGCAGCGCTCTAGCCATCCATGGCCTGGGACTCAGGAGCAGCGCTCTAGCCATCCATGGCCTGGGACTCAGGAGCAGCGCTCTAGCCATCCATGGTTGCGTGTTAACTCCTTCACTAATTGAACTTCCTTTCCTTTTTTAAACAATTTCATCCAGCATGGAATGTTAGGAAACTGAACATAAGACACAGAAGTGGCTTTTAATCCTTCATCCTTTGCATGTCTCCATCTATTTTCCTGCCTTTACCTACACTCATATCAGATTGTATTCATTAGGGTACAGATGAGCAGTGATGGGTCAGCACCAGTGTCACTATATAACTGGCCATAAACAAAGGACTACCGGGGACAGGAGGGCAGGGATTTGTCTTTTTATTTTTGTACACACAACATTCGATAATTCTGCTTTTACAGCGGCTGAGCACAGAGTGTACCCGAACACAGCAATGCTCGCTCCAGTGCTCTGGATACATCAAAGCACCCCAACTCCAACATTGAAACGGGTTTGCTCATCTATAGGGTCATTCCATGTCAAGTGAACCAATGATTATTACCTCTATATTTTTAATTCTTTTGAGATTTTGTTATTTGATAATAGCATGTCAGACAATGCAAAATGTGAAGAGAAAAATTTTTTAAAAAATTTATTTTTTTTTTAAATGATTTTCAAAGTTCGGAAAAAGTGTGAATTTCGCTGTTGCCTGCCTTTACGTTTCTCCTCATAACTAAGGCTAGGAATAATATAGTGAGACAAAATAAACACCATTCTACTCAGAACTATACAGGCTTTCATCAGATATGTCACAAGAGGATCTTTGTTAATATTTTACCCATGTGATCGCAAGCGCAAAACTTTAAAACGTATTTCCGAAAAATCGGCGCGCTTTAAATATTTCAAAAACTACCCATGTGTCTGCTTTGCTCTTAGCCACATCTGTACCAAATTTCAAGTTGGGATCGCAATGGGATCATATTTTAACATATTTTAATATTAATAGCGTCAATGGGTCATTCCATATCAAGTGATCTAAATATGAATATTTTTTTTTACCTGACGTCTTTAGATTTTTTTTTTTTTTTCCTTTATGAAGTACTACTTTAGTTAATTACAAATTAAAAGTTTGGAATTTTTTTCTTCAACAGTTAATTTTTTACAGATTTTTAAAATTTAAAAAAAGGGTGAATTTTGGCCTGGTATGACTTTAAATTTTTTTATCTCGGGCTAGAAATAAGATAGAGAAACAAAATAAACACCATTCTACTCAGAACTGTCCAGGCTTTCACCAGATATGTCACAAGAGTATATTTGTTAATTTTTATTTTTTACCCATGCGAATGCAAACGCAACATTTTGAAACGCATTTCCAAAAAAAACGTTTTAATAAAAATTTTCCAAAACTGCCCATGTGTCTTTTATGCTCTTAGCCACATCTGTACCAAATTTCAAGTTGGGATCGTGATGGGATCATATTTTAAAATATTTAACTATGGTTAATCTCATTTTTATTAAATTTTGACAAAACATATGAAAGACATACATTCAATCTGTTAACAAAATCTTGAGACATATAAAATATACAAAAAGAGAGTTCACAAAGTTATTAGTAACTTTAAGATAAGCTGCAAATTTACTTTTGCGCTTATCTCTGGTGCAATATATACTACAATCTAAATATAATTCCAAACACTCAAGTATACAACCTTTCTCAGGGTTTTGAGATGTTCTGATGTCAAGGGGACAAGCAGCCCCAGCAGAATGATTTTTATCACTTGGCCCCTTCTAACAGGTTGACCACGTAAGTGGGTCATTACCCGTTGAGGCCTAGTTGGAATAGTCTATCGACTGGTGTACCGGAAAGGAAGGCCGAAATATTAATGATCTACTCACAGCTCAGAGTTTCCGATACCTGTCTAATGTTCACTAGAATTCTGAAGGTATAGGTGTAGAAAGGAAATACTTAGACTGAATGTATCAGATGGGAAGAAAAGAGAGATAGAAAAGAAGAGAGAGAGAAGAGAAACAAAAACCATTAGAAAAAGTTATACTGGGAAAGAAAAGCCACGTAAGAAAAAAAGGAGGGGGGGGGGCGGGTGAGGTATGGGAAGGAGAAAGGGTACTCATCCCACTGGCTCCCCATCAGTCAGAGGTCGAGCCATATTATCTGTGCTGGAAAAGATATTCCTAAATTATGCAGAGTCGTGAAAAAGAATCCATTCAACCCAAATCCCTAAGAATTTGTTCCGAGATCCCGACGCATCAGCTGCGAGCTCCTCCATTCGATATATGTCCATCAATTCTTTGAACCAATCAAGTAGAGATGGAGCCCGGCTTGATTTCCAGAACCTTGGGATCACAGCACGAGCAGCCGAGATGCAAAAGCGGAGAAGATCCCTCTTCTGTAGCCCAATAGGACCTGGAAAAATGGATAACATTGCCGATTCTGGGCAGCATTCGGCTTGTTTACCTGTTATCCGGGCGTATGCATTGAAAACCTCAGACCAGAACCGCCGGATTTCCCCACAACTCCACCAAATGTGTATCATTGTACCCTTCTCTTCCCCACAGCGCCAGCAGGTATCAGGGGTTCCAGGGAACATGTTCCGGAGTGTCGTCGGGCACAAGTACCATCTAGTGAGCAGCTTATAGCTTCTTTCTTGTGCAGAACAAGCGCTAGCTAGTGAGTGAGTAAATATAAAGCATTTCTGCCAATTAGCTTCTGAAATGCTACACCCCAATTCCCTCTCCCAAGCACGTTGGAAGTAAAGGGTGCCCTGCTCTCTCATGGACCCTAAGGCCTGGTATAGAACTGATATTTTGCGCCTCGGTGGAGCCTCCAGTTGGAATAACCTCTCCAATACGTTGGGCGTCAATCTTACCCTGCAAGAGTGGTCAGCTGAATATAAGTATGCTCTGTATTGGAGAAATTCGAATCACTTAAGAGGTCTCGTAGGTTCTTTGAGTTGTAGCTCTGCCATCGGGGGCAAACCACCACTGGACAGAGTCTGTCCTACTCGGGTGTCATCCACAATCCGCCAACATAAAAATCTCTGCCTGTCAAATCTGGGTGGGAAAGATGGTTTGGAAAAAAGAGAAGTCAAAGGGCTAAGTCTGTCGTTTAAGCGGAGGGTTTTCGTCACTAGGTGCCATACCTTCAAGGTGTTTCTGGTCATGTCTGTCAAAGGTACTAGGTCTGTGGAGTCTTTAGGGGAAATCCAAAGCAGGTGTTTCAGCGGAATCCCCAAACCCTCTTGCTCCACCCCTACCCATTTCTTGGAGGACGCATGATAATGCCAATCTAGAGCTCTAACAATAGAGGAAGCCACAAAGTACGCTCGTATGTTGGGTAGTCCAACCCCTCCTCTGGTCTTGGGCAAGGATAGGATATTCATTCGCAATCTGGACCTCTTGCCCCCCAGACAAATCTAAGGATCATAGATTGCATTTTGGAGAGGAAGCCTCTATCCAATAGAACAGGAACTGTCTGAAAAGTATATAAGAGTCGGGGCAAGACATCCATCTTGACTACGTTTATTCTCCCGAACCAGGATAGCTTTAATTGTCTATAGCAGGTAAATGCCGATTCCGCGTTAGTCAAAAGGGGTTGATAATTTAAATTGAATATTTGTTTAAGATCTTTTGGTATAAGGACTCCCAAGTACTTAATGGCTTCTACTTTCCATTTAAATGGGAACTGTTTAGATAGATGAGAAACCAATTCTCCAGGCAAAGAAATATTGAGTGCCTCGATTTTGGAGCAATTCACTTTAAAGTTGCTCAATTGTCCGAACCGTTCAAACTCCATTAAGACCGAAGGGATGGAGACCAGGGGCTGGGAGATGTAAAGTAGCAGGTCATCTGCAAATAAGGCTAATTTGTGATGACTCTTTCCCAGCTTGACCCCATGGACGCATTCATTGGACCTAAGTGCAAAATATTTAACTATTATAGTGTCAATTCAAAAATCACCAAGAACACAATCAGTCATTTTTTCACAATTGCCCGTCAATAGTTTGAATTTGATATAAAGAAACATAGTCTTGTAACATCTCAAATGAAAGCTGTTACCGTTCTGAGTAAAATGATGCCTCTCCCACTTCATTATCTTATTTCTAGCCTGAGATAAAAAAATGTAAAGTCATACCAGGCCAAAATTAACCCTTTTTTTAAACTTTAAAAATCTGTAAAAAATTAACTGATGAAGAAAAAAATTCTAAACTTTTAATTTGTAATTAACATAAGTAGTACTTCATAAAGGAAAAAAAAAAAAAATCTAAAGACGTCAGGTAAAAAAAAATATTCATATTTAGATCACTTGATATGGAATGACCCATTGACGCTATTACTAGTAAAATATGTTAAAATATGATCCCATTGCGATCCCAACTTGAAATTTGGTACAGATGTGACTAAGAGCAAAGCAGACACATGGGCAGTTTTTGAAATATTTAAAGCGCGCCGATTTTTCGGAAATGCGTTTTAAAGTTTTGCGCTTGCGATCACATGGGTAAAATATTAACAAAGATCCTCTTGTGACATATCTGATGAAAGCCTGGACAGTTCTGAGTAGATTGGTGTTTATTTTGTTTCTCTATCTTATTTCTAGCCCGAGATATGATAGAAAATGTAAAGCCACACCAGGCCAAAATTCGCACTTTTTTAAAACTTTAAAAATCTGTAAAAAATTAACTGATAAAGAAAAAAATTCAAAACTTTTTTTTTGTAATTAGATAAAGTTGTTCTTCATATAGAAAAAAAATTTAAAAAATCTGAGGACGTCAGGGAAAAAAAATATTCATTTTTGGATCACTTGACATGGAATGACCCTATACTCTTGCACAAGATTGTTTCTATCTGATGAGTGCTGTCCATGATGTTGATGGATAGCACTTGTACCAATGTTATACTATGGTGCTGTGCATGTCCAATTTTGATCTACGTGTTGGACTAAAACTGTCAATGTTAGTCGATGGATCAGTGGAAAACATCGGACCGCGCGCAGCTTGGATGATTTTTACAGTCCGGCTAAATGGAGAAAGTGGAAAAACTTTTTTTCTTTTCATTTATCCTCCACCACCAAGAAAAATGGTCCAGTTATGCAGATCAGAATCTGATCATCACAATCGGACTGCTTTTTTTCTCAGATCTGGAGGAAACAGTTGTGCACACCTACCCTTTACCAAATACGCAAAATCTCAACATCTTCCTCTTATGGCACTGATGTTCTCCAAAGTAGCAGGGAGCCTATTTTTTTTTTTTTTCACTGGCCTTCAGCTGGATCTCCAGCCATGGTGACTTGAAGGATTAACACTCTGTAGGAACATTAATCTTGGGCAGATAGGTCCACCAGGGTCTTCTCCAAGACTACACAGGTCCACCAGGGTCTTCTCCAAGACTACAAAGGTGCACCAGGGTCTTCTCCAAGACTACACAGGTCCACAAGGGTATTCTCCGAGACTACACAGGTCCACAAGGGTCTTCTCCAAGACTACACAGGTCCACAAGGGTATTCTCCGAGACTACACAGGTCCACCAGGGTCTTCTCCAAGACTACATTGGGTCCACCAGGGTCTTCTCCAAGACTACATAGGTCCACCAGGGTCTTCTCTCCTGTCATCTTGATCTTATCCAGTCTTTGGGTTGCTGATCTTTCTTTTCGCCTTGAAAAAAATCCAAAGTAAATGTAGAGGTCAAAGTAAAAGGTGGTTTATTCAATGCGATTCGAAGTGAACTTCACTTCTTCAAGAAAGGCCACTAAATTGCATTTGTGCATTTTAGTGGCCTATCTTGAACTAAAAGTAAAGCCAACTTCGAAACGCATTGAATAAACCACCTTTTCCTTTGACCTCTACATTTACTTTGGATTCTTTCACCGAAAGCAGCACAGGATTAAGCACATCTTTTTTTCCCCTGAACTTTGCCTTAGCCCTTACAGCAGCTGTACATGTGAATTACACTGGTTGTGGGCCACACAATCTGACTAGTTGAGCGTTTTACCTCTTTCATCAATCTGGAATTCCTGGATAAGACGCTATTGCGCTTTTTATTCGTATATTCTCTCCTTAGTTCCTGAATTTTATTATGGACCTCGCAACAATCCAAGACGAACTGGGGGAAGACAACCAAAATGTTTAGTCACTGTTACCTCCTAGAAGCAGTTTGCTGCTTAAAAAGCAATAGTTAGTGCCTCGTCCTCTACTGGACTTGATTTTGCAACCTGCCTGTGGCATACATGGTGCTGCACACAGCGCAGTCTGCGGCCTCTCCTGTGCATTAGACCTGATCTGTGCTTTACCGTAATCCTGATTGTGTAATGTCCACACATCACTACGAAAGGCATTAGGGGTCATGTCGTTAATATAGCTGATGCCTAGAGAATATAGACTGATACATTAGTATGATTTTTTTTCTTCTGCAGCTTCTCCTCTTCCGTGCATCATCTCAATAGTTATTTGGTCTTCTTTTTTTAATCTAGTTACCTTTTATCATCGAGACAACTTAACCCATGATATGGAAAACATGTCCTTTAAATATAGCCTTAGCGCCTTCTCTGTGATCAAAGTATGTAGGAGCGCTGCTCCGGTGACAGGCCAGTTTGATGCAGATCTCTATGGATTTGCCTGGGCTGGGGGTTGAGGTTTAGGTTATCATAAAGCAGAAGGAGTGATGGGGATTATGGATTGCCTTCGGAGAGCCGTTATAAATTAGCAGCACATGGGCAGCTTCCTTTGACAGCTCTTTGATGTCTCTGGTTCAGCAGGATATACATCAAACCACAAAGGGAATTTTTAGCTATTTATCATTAAACTGCAGCCGACTGGTTCTCATCATTGAAATCACCTTCTTCTTTAACCCCTCTGCGATTGCTCAAGTCAAACTTACTACAAAAAGTTTTGAGATGTGGAAGAAAAAAAAAGGTAAGACAAATGAATGGCTGAGGAATAGATCTGAGTATTGTAGAACTTGATCCTGCGCTGATGAGAGGTACAAGGTGAAACAGGCTCCGTGCAAATATTCATCAATCCACATTCACTCATGCAGTTTATTAAACACAGTCATGCCCCCCCCCCCTGAATTGTAATATATTAACATCACTGAAGGACCTGCTGAAATTCTCTAATGGAGTGGACCTGTGGTGAGGACCTTCATGTCAGGCCTGCTTAGCTGTGGCCATTATGGGTCACATGTTCGTGATATCACCACAGGTCCTTCTACAGCATATGTGAATTTCTGCAAGTCCTTCATTAAGAAATTACAATGCAGCAGGGGTGACAACATTGAAAAAAACTGCATGACTGCAGTGGATTGATGTAACTGTATCCACCCCCCCCCCCCGATGACTGTTCGTGCAGGTACCTGTCACGATCTTCATACTGCCTTTTTCTGTTACTAGGTTGTTGTGGAGATTTGCAGCACATAGTCAGCCCAGACTGACAATCACCTGCATTCAGCTCACTTGATTAGGACCCTATTTAAGCAAGCTTGCTGCCCTATTCAGTGTCAATTGTACATTTGCCTTTGGGTGTGTAGGACTGATCTCTCTGTGCTCTGAACCAGACCCTGCATGATTAGTTACCTTAGGCTGGTTTCACACTGCAGTTTTTTCCTTGATCAGGTTCGATTAGGTTTGTGTGTCAAAACCAGGAGTGTCTCCAAATCTCAGAACAGGTGTCAATCTTTCAATTATAGTTTTTCTCTGCAAGTTCCTCTCCAGGTTTTGGCCTACAAACCTGATCAGGAAAAAACTGCAGTGTGAAACCAGCCTTACCTGTACTTGACTCTCAGTTTGTGACCCGATTCCTCTTTCTGCCACCTCCTCTGTATTCTGTTTTGTCCCTCTGGTTTCCTGACTTCGGCTTGAATTGGACTTCACTTCCGACTACCCCTAGCTGTTACTGCGCCATTTCCTGGACCTGAGCTCAGATTGTTTTGACCTCTCTTTGCTACCAGTAAATAGCAATATTATTATATGTACTTTGTTATTACAGTCTGTTTTCTGCACCTCAGAGATTAGTTATTACTGTAGTGACTCACGTCACAGTGCCTAATGCAAACACCTAAGCATCTGAAATGCTTTTTTAATGATAAATACAAGTTTTGCTAAATTTTAAACACCTGACTAAAGCTTAGAAGATGCTTTGCCAAATTTTAGAAACCTGACCAAATCTTAACCTGATGAGATAGAACAAATATTGAACTGATCGGCTAATGTCAAGCTGAATCCATTATTCAGACAGATAGCAGCCCTCCTTAAATGTGTATATCAATTAGTCTTGTACCCTATGGATGAACGCTGTAATGAATGGAACCCTCCATAGATTAAACTGCAAGACTATGCCAAAACAATGCCAGCTCTGAACATCTCAGATCTTGATCTTAAAGGGGTTGCCCAGGATTAGAAAAAACATGGCTGCCTTCTTTTCAGAAACAGCGCCACTACGGAACATGGGTTGTGTCTGGTATTGCAACTCAGTCCAATGGAAGTGAATGGAGGTGAGCTGCAATACCACAAGCAAACAACATCAGGGGTGGCGCTGTTTTTTAAATAAAGCAGCCTTGTTTTTATAATCCCCTTTAAATAAGTTGTCCCATAAACTATGTTTATGACCTATTCACAGGATGGCTGGGTATAATCAAGCTGCTAAGACCCCACTATTCCTGAAAACAAGGGACTCAGACAAAATATCAGGATGGAGCTGTACTGAGCATGTGCGACCTACAGGGAGTAAAGCAGAGTTCGCACATGCTCACACAGAGGGATGAGACACCCATTCTTATGCTCGCTGGTGGTTTCAAGATAATGGTCGTCTATAGACCTCCCCTGTACTATCACACACCGGCCTGTAGTACGGCTCCTTACAGGTACAGTATGGAGTACTAATGCCGCCCCTATAGATGTCCTCTTTGCCGCGCTGTGTGAGCCTCATACACATACGAAACCAGACATGATCCATTTCTTGCTATGAGCATTGCTGATTTTGCAGCATTAACTGGGACCGCGTCCAATAAAACCCCACACAGCTCTTCTGGACGACAAAGATGTTTTAATGTCAAATGCCCGCTTACTGGTTTATTAATTTTCTCCCCTGCTGTAATGAGGCAGGTCGAAAAAATGTAGTCATTCCTGCAGCAAGAATTGGTTTATCACATGGCTCAGAGTTTTCTGCAAATGAAGCGACATGACGGGTGGGATTCAAAGGTCCCCGGTCCCCTCGGACGGACACACGGCGGCCAGAGCTTTCTGTATTGAATTCTCTGCCGCAGGCTGGTGATGAGATGAGCAGTGCAGCAGTGCCCCCTATAGGCAGTGTCCTCCAGCCTTCCCATTCATTAACCTTGCGTCTGCCTGGATCCTCTACATCCACCATTGGTAGTGAGCGCGCGTCCCTTGTAATTTCAGCAGCCAGATGGTCCCGTTTGGACATCCTTGACTATAAATAAACTGAATGAGTCCGCTCCATGCCGACTGTGTTTCCGATGCTATGATGCACAATTAAATTCCCATTTATTTCATCCGGGCCGATGGCGCGACATGATGTTCTTTATGGGTAAATATTAAGAGCCAGTATACTGCAGGCTCTCTGTAACTGTTATATCAAACATATGTCCCCGACTTGTACTGCATGAGTAGCCTCAGATTAATGAATGGAGAGGGGGGGGGGAATGGGTGCAGCCAACCCGGCCCTGGAAACATTGCAATTCTTCATATGAAATGGAGCAGAATGCTCTGCAAACAACACATTATTCCCATATTCATAGATTGTGAAAACGGGCACTTTTGCTATTTACTGCTCATTAAAAATTTGCAGCCATTCTTGAGATATTGGAACTTTCTATTTGCAGCTTGTTGCCTTGGAGACCGACCACCGCTGCTGTCTCGCTTGTCCACACTGCCCGGGATAAGGAGGTAATGGTGATCCTGGCAAAGCAAGCTCCACAAAAAAGAGCTGGTAAGAGCTGCGCAGCTTCAGCTGTCTATGATGTCCGCACTGCCTGGGATAAGGAGGTAATGGTGATTCTGGCAAAGAAAGTTCTACAGAAAAGAGCTTCTAAGCGCTGTGCGGCTTCTGCTGTCTATAATGTCAGCACTGCCCGGGATAAGGAGGTAATGGTGATCCTGGCAAAGCAAGCTCCACAAAAAAGAGCTGGTAAGAGCTGCGCGGCTTCAGCTGTCTATGATGTCCGCACTGCCTGGGATAAGGAGGTAATGGTGATTCTGGCAAAGAAAGTTCTACAGAAAAGAGCTTCTAAGCGCTGTGCGGCTTCTGCTGTCTATAATGTCAGCACAGCCCAGCATAAGTAGATAATGGTGATTCTGGCAAAGCAAGTTCTACAGAAAAGAGCTGGTAAGTGCTGCACGGGTTCTGCTGTCTATGATGTCAGCACTGCCTAGGATAAGGAGGTAATGGTGATTCTGGCAAAGCAAGCTCTGCAGAAAAGAGCTCATAAGCGCTGCGCGGGTTCTGCCATCTATCTTGTCCACACTGCCCAGGATAAGGAGGTAATTGTTATTCTGGCAAAGCAAATTCTACAGAAAAGAGCAGGTAAGCGCTGCGCAGGTTCTGCTGTCTCGCTTGTCCGCACTGCCCGAGATAAGGAGGTAATGGTGATTCTGGCAATGCAAGCTCCACAGAAAAGAGCAGGTAAGTGCTGCACGGGTTCTGCTGTCTATGATGTCAGCACTGCCTAGGATAAGGAGGTAATGGTTATTCTGGCAAAGCAAGTTCTACAGAAAAGAGCAGGTAAGCGCTGTGTGGGTTCTGCTGTCTTGCTTGTCCGCACTGCCCAGAATAAGGAGGTAATGGTGATTCTGGCAAAGCAAGCTCCACGAAAAAGAGCTGGTAAGAGCTGCACAGCTTCTGCTGTCTATGATGTCAGCACTACCCAGTATAAGGAGGTTATGGTGATTCTGGCAAAGCAAGCTCTATAAAAAAAGGGATCTTAAGCGCTGCGCGAGTTCTGCTGTCTATCTTGTCCACACTGCCAGGATAAGGAGGAAATGGATATTCTGGCAAAGCAAGTTCTACAGAAAAGAGCAGGTAAGCGCTGTGCGAGTTCTGCTGTCTATGATGTCACCACAGCCTAGGATAAGGAGGTAATGGTGAGTCTGGTAAATAAAATTCTATAGAAAAGAGCAGGTAAGCACTGCACAGGTTCTGCTGTCTTATGATGTCAGCACAGCTCAGGATAAGGAGGTAATGGTGATTCTGGCAAAGCAAGTTCTACAGGAAAGAGCTGGTAAGTGCCGCGCTGGTTCTGGTGTCTAGCAGCAGTGGTTGGTCTCCAAGGTAACAAACTGTAAACAAAAGATTTCTTAATTGGCTGAAAATTTTAGTAAATAGTAAAATGTGAAATTGCAAGCCCTATATTACAACACCTATTTATGAGGGCGGGCATAACCCATTATGCATCAAAAGACATATAGAGGGGAGGTCCATTTTCGGAGCAGCCCCTGTTTATATGGATACAGATGGGTAAGATTTTTCACACCTTGGCTAATATTACAGATCACACCCAGCCCTTTAATGTAAAAATGCATTGCAATTTTAGATGACTTTCGCGTCCATGGCACCTGACGCTCAAGACATTTATTTCCAGTGTGGTTTATCAGATCAAAAAATATAACAAGTTTTAGGGTACCGTCACACCTGGACATCTCGCTGGCGATTTCACAGGCAACGCTGAGGTGTGGCCTGTCGCCGACGACATCGCCAATGTAAATGGGGGACGGCGACACATCTGAGTGGTCGCCTGGTTTCACATCAGAGCTCTGAAACCAGGCGACCATTCTGGGGCGATGTGTACTGATCGCCCTGTCTAACGTCTCATGAGCGATGTCAAGAGCGACAGCACACATCGCCTAAACATGTCCGGTAAGCGTTTCAGGGCGTATTTACTACCTCTGGCGGTCTGTGTGGATTGGTGGCAGCTCGAGCGTACCGATTGGTCGTCTTGTTTCTCGGCGCCATATTTGATGATGTGTGCGTCCAAAGGTGTATTACCCAGGAGCGTACATACTGTACAGTAGCGCATTGATGTGGCCTCTGTGTTTGCGGCTGTGTATGTTCTAAAGTGCAGCGATGTACGACGGGCAACAATGTGTGTTAACATCAACGCAATTACATGACAGCTAATGTCTGCATCAGAGCGCTGTTGTGGCAGCCTTCCTGTTTAAAGTATATGACGCACAAGCATACAGTGAATCCTGTGGCTTTTGCGGCGCCTCTGGGCCCCCGTCAACATGTGACATCTCTCCTGTGCGTTCATTCGCCAGAACGCTGTCAATCTCTTGGCGCCGCCTTCCTGGTGCTTTCCCTTCCCCTTCAGAATAGTAAAATAGCGGCACCCAGGTGAGCTGCAGTGTGGGGGGAGCCTGAGCTCCTTATCCTTGTGGATGTATGTGACACCAGGGATTACTGGTGTCACGAGCAGCACATCCAACCACGCCTCTACAAGCAGGCTGTCCTGCTGAAGGTGAAGAGGCGGCTGGAGAGGAGGTTGGTGGTTGTGCGCAGCCCTAAGCAGATCTGCAAGAAGATTGCAGATCTCAAACACAATGCCTGGACGCATCAACAGGCTGTGTGACAGGATTGCCCAGATGAGGGGTGAGTATTTAGTATGACAACATACACATACCCTACTGTGTAAGGCTACGTTCACACATTTGCGTATTTTGCTGCGCTTTTTGCCGCGTTTTTCGGCCGCGCAAAAAAGCGCAGCAAAATACGCAGGGGCTTTCACACACTGCGCTTTCTTTCCCCCAGAAAGCGCAGTGATGTCACAGAGGGGAGGAAGAATCCAGCTTCCTCCTCCCCTCTGTGACATGTGTGACCGCCCCATTAGACTTCACAGTGTTAATACACACTGTGAAGTCTAAATTAAACAAAAGCAAGTGTGTGAAAAATAAAAAAGAATGAATACATCACCTTCCGACGCCTTCTCCCGGTGTCTGGTGCCTTCTGCCGCTCTCCGGTGTCCGATTCTAAGTGAGATGTCTGTTCTCACAGGACCTGTGGTGATGTCAGAGGGGGGCGTTGCCGGGGCGGTCCCATCGCTGATTGGCTGCTCGCGGTCATGTGGTATCACATGACCGCGAGTGCCCGGGAACGCCCCCCCTCTGACGTCACCACAGGTCTTGTCAGAAGAGATCTGACTTAGAATCGGACACCGGAGAGCGGCAGAAGGCACCAGACAGCGGGAGAAGGCGTCGGAAGGTGATGTATTCATTCTTTTTTATTTTTCACACACTTGCTTTTGTTTAATTTAGACTTCACAGTGTGTATTAACACTGTGAAGTCTAATGGGCGGCCACAGCTGTCACAGAGGGGAGGAGGAAGCAGGATTCTTCCTCCCCTCTGGGAGAATACGCAGTAGTAGCTGCGTAAACAATTGACATATCAATTGTTTACGGAGCTGCGTTTTCTCCCGGAAAACGCACTGCGTATTTTTACGCAATGTCTGCACTGCAAAGTGAATTTCCCATTCACTTTGCAGGCAGACAAAATGCACATTGCGTATTTTGAAAAGCGCGCGTAAAAAAACGCGGCAAAATACGCAATGTGTGAACGCAGCCTTAAGAAAGACATATGAAGGCCAGCACATGCCACTGTACACCCCAACATATATAGGGCCAATGTATGTGAAGCTTCATCATGACTCTGCAGCTGCAGGATCATCTACCTGATTCATCCACATACACCCTATATTCCCCTGTAACCTATACGTCTACTTTACCTAGCCACATATTGTCATATGTTGACCCTACCCACATATGACATAAGGTTGGCCTATCCTGCCCTTCTTTCAATCTCACTCAACCGGACCTAATGAACTACAAACAGCACTGTTTATTAAGTCCCCACATATGTGGTCATTTTGTTCTTGTGACAAAGTATGTTGTTGCCTCAACAATAGGGACAGAAGGGCTGAGCATCCCCCATCCCCCGCTGTAGGACCAACACAGAGCCAACCAGGCTCGCCGGCCGAACCGCCACCAGGAACGCCACCAAATCCACAAGGGCCCACATCACCCCACAGTCCAATACCATCTGGCTCAGAGGGGACCCCAAGGGCTGCACCAACCCCACCCTTGGAAGGAGAGATATCAAGTGGTGCCAATTCGGCACAGTGATCCCCTCAGGACCCGACAAATGGCCAAGAAGGTGTGTGTAATGTTAATATTACTCATATATACTGTGTACTATATCTGTCTTTCTTGTTTTTTCCCCTTAATTTGTATGTTGGGACCTTTGTTATGGCCTAACAAATACACATATGCTGATCTGATTACAGATAACCCCAGCCAAGGGGTGGACAGGGCAATAAGCCCCTCACCATCCGCACCCCCCCAAATGGTGGCTCCCCAGCCCCCTGGTAAGTGCAAACACTTCTAAGAAAAAGAGAATTTTGTTTACTTACCGTAAATTCTTTTTCCTTTAGTCCTCAAATCTGGGAGACCCTGACATTGGGTGTTATATGCTGCCCCCTGGAGGTCACACCAATTATAGGAGAGATTTTCTCCTCCTTCTCGTCTGCAGCATATACGCCCCCTGCAGGAATACTTTCAGTTTGGTATATAAGCAGTAGGAGGAAAACATTGCACTGTAAAACAAATCACGGCCAACCGGGCCGAACAGGGAAAGTATAAGGCCAGAACCATGGCCAACAGTGAGACTATGTGCTGTACAAGAGACGCAGGTACGCCCGTAGGGCAAAATGGTGGGTGCTGGGTCTCCCAGATTTGAGGACTAAAGGAAAAAGAATTTACGGTAAGTAAACAAAATTCTCTTTTTCCTTGTCGTCCAAAATCTGGGAGACCCTGACATTGGGACGTCCAAAAGCAGTCCCTGGGTGGGAAAAAACCACTGCACCCTAAAAGGCAACTCAGACATTTACAGGTGGGCCACAGCCGCCTGGAGAACGCGTCTGCCCAGACCTGAATCCACTGAGGCATGAACATGTACCTGGTAATGTTTAGAAAATGTGTGTAGGCTTGACCAAGTGGCTGCCTGACACACCTGTTGGGCTGAGGCTTGGTGCTGCAAAGCCCAAGAAGCGCCCACGGCCCTGGTGGAATGCGCCTTGAGACCCGCCGGGGGCGACGTGTGCGAAGCCAAATAGGCCTCTAATATGGCCGTCCTGATCCAACGGGCAATTGTGGCCTTGGAGGCGGAAGAGCCCTTGCCTCGTCCGGCTGTGAGAATAAAGAGAGAGTCAGTCTGACGCAGAGGAGCCGTGCGAGACAAATACACTCTCAGAGCCCTGACCAAGTCCAAGTTGTGGAGGGCCTTTTCAAACCTGTGAATCGGGTTTGGGCAAAAAGACGGAAGAGAGATATCCTGGTTGAGGTGGAAAGGAGAGACCACCTTTGGGAGAAAAGAAGGCACGGGACGCAGGACAACTTTGTCCTGATGTACCACCAAGAATGGAGACTTGCATGACAGTGCCGCCAAATCTGACACCCGCCGAAGCGAGGTGATAGCCACCAAAAATGCCACCTTTTGTGAAAGGGTGGACAAGGGAGTATCTGTGAGAGGTTCAAATGGAGGCTTCTGAAGGGCAGAGAACCAAATTGAGATCCCACGGTTCTAGAGGACGCTTGTAGGGTGGGACTATGTGGGCCACCCCTTGCATAAATGTGCGAACCTGTGGGAGCCTAGCCAGCCTTTTGGAATAAAGGACAGAAAGAGCTGAAATCTGTCCTTTCAAATAGCTCAGAACAACACCAGTGTCTAGACCCGACTGAAGAAACAAGAGTAATGTCGGCAAGGAGAAGGGCCACGGGGAGTGGCCTTTCGCAGAACACCAGGAGAGAAAAATTCTCCATGTTCGGTGATAAATCTTCAGCGAGGCAGGCTTACGAGCCTGTTTCATGGTGCCCTGAACTTCCTGGAGAAGACCAGATTGTGTCAGGACCCAGGATTCAAGGGCCAAACAGTCAACCTTAGTGGCGCAGAATTGTGGCGGAAGAATGGACATTGAGAGAGAAGGTCTGGACGATCTGGCAGACTCCAAGGTTCGCCGTCGGCGAGTTGGAGTAGTTCCGGGAACCAGGCTCTCCGGGGCCAATTGGGCGCGATTAGAATCACACGGTGACATTCCGCCCGAATCATGCGGAGCACCTGAGGTAACAGGGCCAGAGGTGGAAACACGTATGGCAGGCGAAACAGAGACCAATCCTGGACCAGTGTGTCTGCCGCCAGAGCCCTGTGGTCGTGAGCCCTGGCTATGAAAGCCGGAACCTTGTTGTTGAGGAATGACGCCATCAAGTCGACATCCGGGGTCCCCCACCGCCTGCAAATGGCTTGGAACACTTCCGGGTGGAGAGACTATTCGCCCAGGTCCATGCCTTGACGGCTAAGGTAGTCCGCTTCCCAGTTGTCCACACCCGGGATGTGGACCGCGGAGATGGCGGCGCCTGTGGCCTCCACCCAAGATAGGATCTTCTGGACCTCCAGCATCGCCAGGGTGCTGCGAGTGCCTCCCTGATGACTGATGTAAGCGACAACCGTCGCGTTGTCTGATTGGATCCTCACCTGGCGGCCGCTCAGGAGAGACTGAAATGCCAGAAGCGCCAGATAAGCCGCCCTGATTTCTAGAATGTTGATGGGAAGAGAGGACTCCACCGGAGACCATGTACCTTGAGCCCTGTGTTGAAGGAACACCGCTCCCCAGCCGGAGAGACTGGCGTCCGTGGTGACCACCGACCATGACGGCGGGAGAAGGGATCGACCCTGAGACAGGGACGGATATGCCAGCCACCACTCTAAAGATTCCCTCATTTCGGGGGACAGGGAGATCTTGTGGTCCAAGGTCCTTGGGTTCTTGTCCCAGACACGAAGGATCTCCAGCTGAAGGGGACGCAGATGGAATTGTGCGAATGGGACTGCTTCTATTGAAGCCACCATTTTCCCAGGATCTGCATCAGATGCCTGATGGAGGACGAGCGAGGATGGAACGAACTCCTGCTTGGAGTGAGACGGTCTTCTCGTGAGGCAGTCGCACTAGAGCTGCTCGAGTGTCGAATTGCATGTCCAGATACATGAGGCTCTGGGTGGGCACGAGGACCGACTTCGGGAGGTTGACAATCCAGCCAAACCTCTTGAGAGTCGACAAAGTCGTGGAAACAGCTTGCCGGCATTCCTGATGCGAGGGTGCCTTGACCAGGAGGTCGTCCAAATAAGGGATGACCAACAGCCCCTGAGAGTGAAGTATGAAGACTACTGACGCCATTACTTTGGTAAATGCAGAGTGCGCCTTAAGGGACCAGGCAGCTGCAAAGGCGGGAGGAAAAGCAGCGCCAATTGCGTCCTAGATTGACTTGGTTAAAAGTTCAATCTGACGGCCTGCCGAGTCTTTCAAAGAAGAGCTGTCGGCAATGGAAATCGTGGTTCTGGTAGCCAATCTGGCTACGGCCGGGTCAACCTTAGGGGGTTGAGACCAGCTAGATAGTACTGCCGGGGCAAACGGATACTTGGGATTCGTGGTTTTTGGCAGGAAACGTTTTGCCGGGCATGCCTTGGGCTTCTGCATCGTGTCCGTAAAGTCAGGATGATCATAGAAGATGCTGGCAGGTCTCTTAGGATCCCTGAGCGAGACCTTGGCTCGCTGCTCAGACTGTGTGTTAGGAGCAGGCAGGTCTAGGATGTTATTGATAATGGAGACAATGTTGTCTGCCAAAGTGTCCCCTTCAGGGACAGATTCAGAGGCCGTCCGTTCTGACTCTGAGCCAGAGGCCGAAGAGTCATCTTCTTCACCCTCCTCCAGAGGCTCCCTTGACTGGGATCTGGGCGAGAAGGGAGAAAGGTCTCGGCGGCGTTTCTTGGCACTGGGACCTTCCCGAGACGGAGTGGGCCTGTTACGACTCGCCGAAAGAGAAGGACCCGGGACCGAAGAGGAACCGTCCATGTCCTTGTCAGGGTCCTGGTTAATGGCCTGAATGATGGATCTAGTCATGGAGGCTACAGATTGCGACATAGCTCGCGATACTGCCAGGGCCACTGAATCGGACAATGACTGAGATAAAACGTCAGTCCACTGAGGAGCCTGTGTTAAGACCGGGGGAGCAGACGCCTGATCCCCAGAGGGGTTAGGGGCATCCACCTGGGACCAGGTTCCGAGGTTATCCAGGGACCCATTCTGCTCACAAGCAGTGCAGAGGGGATTGACACTCTGCCCAGGCAACGTGACTTTGCACACTGTACAAGTTGCATACAATTTTGGAGCCCTATGGGACTTACCCTTGCTCTTAGAAGCACACATAGTCTGACCCAATCCTGTGTACTTGCTACCAAAGACAGTGTAACTGAAGGGGGGTGCCACAGAGAAGAATCCACACCAAATGGTGTGGCTTACCGCTCATCCAGAGGAAGTGAGTCCAGGTCCCCAAGTCTGAGTCTCCCAGTTGGCAGCAGCTATTGAGATATGCTGCAGGGTCTGCACAGAATGAGGCCAAAATGGCCCCCGCAGGAGAGAGGGGGGAGTCAGAAGAAGGGGAGGGCCCGCAAAAAAGCGGGAACTGTGGCCCCATACATGTACACAGGAGGGGGAGAGGCCAGTGACCGAGCCCAGTGTGCTGGAGTGAGAGCAAAGCCCGCCCCCCTCCTGTTGATAGACATGCAGGGGGCGGAATCGCGGCCTAGGCCTCCGGCGAAGCCGGGGACTAAAGTAGAATGCCGCGGCCGGCCTGCGTGAGGGGTCCGGCACGGTAGTTGTGAAAAAACACCGCTGATGTGGGGAAGCGTGCCCCATACCATGAGCCCTGTGCCCCGTCCCCCTGCTGTGCGAAACAGGCAGGGAGGGGATCGCGGTCTGGGCTACCAGCAAGGCCGCAGGCCGGTTGCAGGGATTGTGCGGCCGGTCATTGGACCCGATCGCTGCCGCAGATGCGGGGGCCCCCATGTGTGCCCCGTCCCCGGCACATACCTGAATCCCCCGAAGGGGAGAAGATGGGGGCCAGCTCGATACCTGGTTGAGCCTGCAGTCGCCTGTGACTGGAAGGAGTTGAACTCCGTCACAGGGGGCCACACAGTGACTGTGTAAAGGCCAGGGGAACAGAGAACTGTGAACCCCTCAGTCAGCTCCCACCTCACCAGAGGCCCTTTGAAAGGGTATGGTGAGGGAGCACGGCATATGGGGCCGAGGGCCCATGCCGGGGGACCTCGATGGTCCCCTAAGCTTCATCTGTAGCTGGAGCTTCAGTGTGGAGATGTGCCTCCAACGACACCAAATTACAAACTGACTGTATTCCTGCAGGGGGCGTATATGCTGCAGAGGAGAAGGAGGAGAAAATCTCTCCTATAATTGGTGTGACCTCCAGGGGGCAGCATATAACACCCAATGTCAGGGTCTCCCAGATTTTGGACGACAAGGAAAACACACCTGCTATGTGTCCTAAACATGTTGCTGATGTTGATGTTCTGTATCCTCTGTAGGTGGCCCATCCCTGCAGGACCTGGAGGTGGCACTTGAGGAAGCGGCTTTAAAACTCACCCAATTACGCCACCTTATTGATGAATATAAACGGGCCCATCCCACCTCTGCCCCTCAAGAAGCCCAGCCTCTTCCTCTTGTTTGATGTTTTTCTTAAAAATTTTACCCACGTTTCTGGGATTTTTGATACAGACGTTTGCATTTTATGGACCATGTTGGTCATGTGTTTTATTAAAAATACTGTGTTTTAAACCATGGACTCTTGTTAAGTGTTTTTGTCCATGTATGTAGATGTTTAATATTTGTTACCCCTGTAATGGGGTTTTACCCCATACCATTATTACCTAAGAAAGATTGACACGATACCACAAGTACATCTTTGTGTCCTCAAAAGTGTTTATTTGTCCCAGGAAAGAGATGCATGTCCCAGTATATGGTGGACCAAAAACATATGGTGACATAATGTATGATTTAAAGGGGTACATAAGCATTGGGGACATATGTACGGGACCCAGGGACAGGCCTTTGTGGTGACACTGTATGGTGCCTGTGTGTGTTTTGCCTCCATATACATGTATTTCATTACACATATTCTGTACACACACATGGACAAGGCAATGTTAGGTGATCAATACATATGTCACACCTAACTGCAAACACACAAATATCTGTGCACACACATACTTGGGCAAGGCTCCAATATTCTCCTGACCAAGAACGCAAAAGTGATTTTATTAGCCAACGCAGTAGCACCATACACATTACATCAAAGCGCCATATGGATTCACTGTACAATTACTCGACACGCGAGCGCCGTGTTTTGCCTTATTGCCCACGCCAATGCGCCTACCAATAAGCCGCTACACAACACACGAGAGTTGAGTGAGCACCGAGCCAATACGCACATGCATAATTACATTTAAACGATGTGGGGCAGTGAACAAGGACACAGTCATTGGTGTTTGTTTGCAACCAATCACACAACATAATGTTAACGCCTACCTCCGAGATGCGGCTCACAATTACGCCCACATCGCTAATGTGCTTGCTCTGTGTGAAGGCCAAGCGGCCAACAGCGACTTGATCGCCCGTGGGGCTTGGGACGCTCAGGCAATTTCCGGTCAGGTCATCGCCTGAGTTATCGCCCCGTGTAAATGGGCGTCAGCGACCTTGGGCGACACGCAAAAATGTGCACGCGCACGTGCGTCGCCTGTGGAATCGCCGGCGATATGTCCAGGTGTGACGGTACTCTTATAGTCATGGCCGAAAGTGTTGGCCGGAAAATTGAGTATTTCTTCCAGAATTCCAGAAATGTATTACAGTTACAGTTTTTGTCATACAAATGTTTATTTCCTTCGTGTGTTTTGTAACAATACAAAAAATACAGAGAAAAAAGGCAAATTGGACATAATTTTACACAAAACCCCAAAAACGAGTTAGACAAAATTGTTGGCACCTTTCCTAAATTGTGGGTAAACACCTTTGTTTCTAGCATGTGATGTTCATTCACACTCACCTGTGGCAAGTAACAAGTGTGGGCAATATGAAAATCACACCTGAAGCCAGATAAAAAGGGGAGAAGTTGTCTCAGTGTGTCACACTACGTATTGAGAAGAGAAAGAGGAGAAGAGAACTGTCTGAGGACTGGAGAACCAAACTTGTGGAAAAATATCAACAATTTCAAGGTTACCAGTCCATCCCCAGAGATCTTTTCTCACACCAGAGTCTGCTCCCACGACTTCTTCTCCAGGCACTAGACACGGCTGTGTTCACCCTGAAGGTGATGGGAGAGAAGTCTTTGCAGGAGATTCTGGAGAGCGCAGGCTCCGCTCATCCACTAGGGTTAGAATGGCTGGGACCTGTAATATTAACACTGTCAGACTGTGAAGTGTGTGGACAGTCCGGGTGAAGTCATTAGCTTCTAGCTTCAGCCTATTGGACGGTACCACACCCTACATATACCGTCAGGCTCTTCCTGCAAGCTGCCAGAGTTTTTGGTTTCCCTGTTTTAGTCCTGTATTACATATTGTGTTTTCCAGTTTTACCCCAGCTTCTTTGTTTGGATGCTCCTTCCTCACAACGTTGTACTTTGTTGTCATCTCAGTTTTGACGGCTCCCTGACTACTCTATCGGACACTGATTTTCCTTTCCCTGACCTCCCAGCTTTGACCTTGCTTGGCGACTTTACTGTCTCTGGCCTTCTGCCCTTTTATAGGCAGCAATCTCCTAGACTCCATTGTAAATCCAGATCCCTGTATAAAGGTTAAAGTGTGTCAGGGTTTCTCTGGGTTCTGCCTAATGGAGCATCTTGTGCCGGTAGCCTCAAATGGACGTTACATCTCTCCGACAGTCGTAAAATCTTGATATTGCTTTGTCCACAGTGCACAACATAATCAAGACGTTTACAACACATGGCACTGTAGCTAATCTCCTGGGTGTGGACATCAGAGAAAAGTTGATGAAAAGTTGCAATGCAGGATAGTCCTGCTGGTGGATAAGCCCCAATCAAATTCCAAATAAATTTAAGCTGTCCTGCAGGTTCAGGGGGCATCAGTGTTTGCGTGAACTATCCAGCCACATGTGAATTAAATGAAATGCTATAGAGGAGACCCAGGAGAACCTCACTGCTGACACAGGCAGAAAAATGTATGAGAGTAGCCAAAATCCTTCTGGGAAAGTGTCTTGTAGACAAATGAGACAAGATACGGGATTTTGACAGGTGCTTCATTCTAATGTTTACTGAATATAGAAGGTGGCCTATAATAGAGAAAACACAGGACTGTCAGTTACACAAGGAAGAGGTCAGAGAACAGAGCACAAGACATACAGTCACATATGGGGGAGGTCAGAGAAAAGACCACAGGACCTACAGTCACATATGGTGGAGGTCAGAGAACAGAGCACAAGACATACAGTCACATGAGGGAGGTCAGAGAACAGAGCACAGGACCTACAGTCACATTGAGGGAGGTCAGAGAAAAGACCACAGGACCTACAGTCACATATGGTGGACGTCAGAGAACAGAGCACAAGACATACAGTCACATGAGGGAGGTCAGAGAAAAGAGCACATGACCTACAGTCACATATGGGGAGGTCAGAGAAAAGAGCACAGGACCTACAGTCACATATGGGGGTGGGCAGAGAAAAAAAGCACAGGACCTACAGTCACATATTGGGGAGGTCAGAAAAAGAGCACAGGACCTACAGTCACATATGGGGGTGGGCAGAGAAAAAAAGCACAGGACCTACAGTCACATATGGGGGAGGTCAGAGAAAAGAGCACAGGACCTACAGTCACATATGGTGGAGGTAGAGAAAAGGCACAGGACCTACAGTCATATATGGGGAGGTCAGAGAAAAGAACACAGGATCTACAGACACATATGGGGGAGCTCAGAGATGATTTTGGGTTCCTGCCTGCTTGGAGACCTTGACTGGTGCAAGACATCATGAATCTGAAGGTACAAAAAAATTTAGGTGGTAGAGACAGTGTCAAAGTTGGGGCGTCCTAGATCATGGTCTTCCAGAGACAGCGACCCAACATCTAGAAATGGAGGAACAAGTGCGGAGAGCTGAAAGTGCAGCAATGAGTCAGGACTAATCCATGTCACTGTGGAGATCTGAAGTGTCAGCAAATGAGTCCAGATCTAAATCCATGATCACTGTGGAGAGACTGAAGTGTCAGCAAGGAGTCTGGATCTAAATCCATTGATCACCTGTGGGAGAGATCTGAAGTGTCAGCAATGAGTCCGGATCTAATCCCATTGATCACTGTGCAGAGATCTGAAGTGTCAGCAATGAGTCTGGGATCTAATCCCATTGTCACTGTGGAGAATCTGATGTGGCAGCAATGAAGTCCGGGATCTAAATTCCATTGATCACTGTGGAGAGATCTGAAGTGGCAGCAATGAGTCAGATCTAAATCCCATGATCACCTGTGGAGACATCTGAAGTGTCAGCAATGATGTCCAGATCTAAATCCCATTGATCTCCTGGGAGAGATCTGAAGTGGCAGCAATGAGTCCAGATCTAAATCCCATTGATCACCTGTGGAGACATCTGAAGTGTCAGCAATGAGTCCGATCTAAATCCCATTGATCACCTGTGGAGAGATCTGAAGTGGCAGCAATGAGTCCAGATCTAAATCCCATTGATCAGCTGTGGAGAGATCTGAAGTGTCAGCAATGAGTCCGGATCTAAATCCCATTGATCACCTGTGGAAGATCTGAAGTGTCAGCAATGAGTCCGGATCTAAATCTCATTGATCACCTGTGGAGAGATCTGGTGGAGGTTATAGGAGGAGACTGACTGCAGGGATTTATTCCAAAAGGGAAAACCAAATATTAAGGTGAGGGGACAACAATTGTGTCGGACCATTTTTGAGGTTTTCTGAAATTATGTCCAATTTGCCTTTATGTTTTTTTATTCTGTTGTTCCATTACACACAAACAAAACAATCATGTGCATAACAAAATGCGTAATTATAATATTTTCTGGGACAAATACTTTGATTTCTGGAACAATTTTAAGGTGCCACCACTTTTGGCCATGATATATATGTGTTTGCATTATAGGATAGAATAATTGCTGCCCGCCATGCTCCAGGACAGGTCGCTCGGCCTCTCATGTACTTCTTACACCGGCCTTTATTTTATCCGCTATAAATATCTGCTCCAGGGTTTCTCCAAGGTCATCAATCTTCTTCCGAGCTGATACGATTTAAGGAAGCCGAGAAGCCTATAACAGCAGACAGAAGGTGCATGATTTACAGGAGCGGCGCAGGCTTGGGGGGACCTCCCCGTGCACACCCTTGTTAAGTCGCACTTATTACAGCCCAAATTGATGTGACCACCACCATAAACCGGCAGCACAGGAACGCTCATGAATGTCTAATCAACACAACTGCATGATTAACTACTGGAAGGACAGCTGTAATAAGGAGCTAGGCCTGATCACAGGAGTGTCTTAAATGCTGAAAATATAGACCTATACAAGAACAAGAAACATGGGGAGTTTTGTCTTTATTTAAAGAGGACCTGTCACCAAACCAGGCATGGTGATCTAATTACAGCACTGGATGCAGCATGTCTCCAGCATGCAGACAAGGGGTCCCCAGCACTTGAGCAGCCCTGTACCCCGAGATAATACACTTAGAAAACTTACATGCTCCAGCCACTAAGGAGGTGGCCAGGGGCTGCAGCCAAGGGCAGATTCACACCCCCTGCATGTGTAATCTGCCCACCGCTGCCAATCATTCTCTCCCTGTCTGCAGCATTTAAACAAGTTTTTTTTTCTCTCCCCAGAAAGTCAGTTAGCCCCGCCCCTTGAGGGCTAAACGGGAGAGAAAAAAAAAACTCTGTTTAAATGCTGCAGACAGGGAGAGAATGATTGGCAGCGGTGGGCAGATTACACGGCAGGGGGTGTGAATCTGCCCTTGGCTGCAGCCCCTAGCCACCTCCTTAGTGGCTGGTAGCATGTAAGTTTTCTAACTGTATTATCTTGGGGTACAGGGCTGCTCAAGTGCTGGGGGACCCCTTGCCTGCATGCTGGAGACATGCTGCACCCAGTGCTGTAATTAGATCACCATGCCTGGTTTGGTGACAGGTCTCTTTAAAGAGGAAGACCAGGTCTGAGCATCATAATAAAATTCATTTATAAAGATTGATATAGAAAAAAAGAGGAGTAACTGTGCTATATTACTAATCCTAGTATATCCTGTATTATACTCCAGAGCTGCACTCACTATTCTGCTGGTGCAGTCACTGTGTACATACATTACATTACTGATCCTGAGTTACCTCCTGTATTATACTCCAGAGCTGCACTCACTATTCTGCTGGTGCAGTCACTGTGTACATACATTACATTACTGATCCCGAGTTACCTCCTGTATTATACTCCAGAGCTGCACTCACTATTCTGCTGGTGCAGTCACTGTGTACATACATTACAATTACTGATCCCGAGTTACCTTCTCTGTATATACTCAGATGCTGATACTCTACTTCTGCTGGTGCAGTCACTGTGTACATTACTACATTACTGATCTGATGTTACCTATGTATTAATCCGAGCTGCACTCACTATTCTGCTGGTGCAGTCACTGTGACATACATTACTGATCCTGAGTTACCTCTGTATTATACCCAGAGCTGCACTCACTATTCTGTGGTGCAGTCACTGTGTACATTACATTACTGATCCTGAGTTACCTTGTATTATTCCAGAGCTGCACTCACTATTCTGCTGGTGCAGTCACTGTGTACAACAATTAACATTCAATACTGATCCTGAGTTTATATACTGTTATTATACTACCAGAGCTGCACTCACTATTCTGCTTGTTGTTATTGGTTTATAGCTGAATGTATTGCTCTTTGTATTGTGTCAGAGATCTTTTTAATACACACAGTTTCATATGAAGTGAAAGAAAATGAAAGGTAAAACTGGAGATACGGAAAACTGCGAAAACCAATTACTGCTGTTTTCAGTAAAGTCAAAGATGAATCAATGATAAATACACAACAATCATTTGTTACACATATGAAAAATAATCCAAGCCGGAGTGAAGAGTCACTAGCTGGAGACTTCACTGGCGTTTCGGTTAATATAGTGCTGTCATCAGTGCAGACAGGCTCCTAATTCCTCGCTTATTAACTGCTCACATGGGATCTGCCTACTGCCTCCAGCTAAATTCTGCACCAAGGTGTCGGCCGCTGATATCTATGGATTCTCCGCTGCACACTAACCTCATTATAGCTGCGGGGGGCGGTCATAATAAGGAGACACATCTTTATCTGAAGCCGGAGTCACTGACCCACGCGCCCGTCCAGCAATTGTCAGAATAAAGCAGGAATCATGATAGAAGCCAGAGAGCATATACTTCATACATTAATATTGCCCCCCTCACCTGATACACTGCCTGACTCTATGGAACATGGTAGAAAACTGTTCATAGCCAACAATAGTTTTTCAGAAACAGCGCCACTCTTATCCACAGGTGCAACCTGGTATTGCATCTCAGCTCTATTGTAGACCAATACCATAGCTGGCATAAATCAATAGTGCAAGTGACTTTAAAGGTACCTTTACACGCCGCCACTGTGCCTAGTAACAGGTATCCACCGCACGTGCACGTTTTTAACGGTGGATATCGATCGCTAATTCCGCATATAGACGCCGCCATCGCATTGTCCACTGAAGGTATCTGTGTTCCCCGGAAGTGCCGACCGCTCCTGCGGCTTACTTCCTGTTGAATACCTTCCCTGGTTTACATGCCGGTACCACAAAGGAAAATGGGTGTACATCTTTCGCGCCGCAAGTACATAGGCGTGACAGAGTTGTGTATTCCGTGACCTCGTACGCTGATTGTACAACACAATAGCGTCATGACTGGTCAGCCTGCGCAGGGAGGCTGGCTAATACATGACGCCATTGCAATTGTGTAGTGTGAATGGTCAGCTCTTTAAATATGGCGCCCTGTGCAGGGACAGCCAATGGTAACACAGTAGCCCCCACCAATGATCGCTGATGGGGCGTGGGATCCATGACGCTGTGGCACGTCCCTGTGAAATCACTAGGCGACGCAACATCCATGCCTGTGCCCAGTTTAGACACCACTACCATGGCAATTGTGCCTTTGTGTTGCCTTGGGTTTTTGAGCACGGCTCAGCAACAGGTATCTGAGTCAACTGCAGGACACTGGGAGGAATTACCCTATTTACACGCCGCCATTTCAAAGCAATTCCATGGCAACAGGCACAAATATCCCCAATGCCCGGCAGTTGCTACCTTTCAGTGGTGGTGTGTAAAGGTACCTTAAGGGTAAGTGCACACTTACCCGGCGGTTTGGTCGGCGGCAGCTGGCGGAACCCGCCAGGAAGCTCCGGCGCCGTCCACCGGCTTCCTGGCGGGTATGTGCGGCGGGAGCCGGGCGGTAGCCGGCGGATGCACAGCGTGTTCTCGGCGGCGAATCTGCAGCGGCTGGAAGCAGCACATGATTCTGCTTGCAGCCGCTGCAGAACCGCCGTTTTTTAGAACATGCTCATTCTTTGCTAACCCGCTGGGAAACCTGCGGGTTAGCAACGGATGACGCTGTGTAACCGCCGGTGTGTGCACAGCCTTGGGCGGTTTACATTAGTTTTAATGTTAATCCAAACGCCGGTTTGGATTAACATAAATTTAAATAAAACTAATGTAAACAAAACGGCGGTTTACACAGGTAAACCGCCGAAAACCCGCCCAGTGCGCACATAGCCTAAGAGGTTTTGTAATATATCTTCTCAGAGAAATCTGCTTCTTTTTCCACTAATAAGCCATTTATCCTGTCCCTGGCCTTTTTAACTCCTTATTCTATCTGAATAATGACTAAAGCCACTCGTGGTAAAGACAAGATGGTCTGCCAGGTTATATTACAGCTGCCTATTGATGCCTGTCACAGGCCAGTGCTGCAGTTTTCTAGAGCTGGATTCACAGCTGTACTGCTCAGTACTGATGTATAATGTCCTCCACGCTGCTGCTTCTTATAAACATGTGCTACATATAGACAGGAGAGCAAAAAAACACCAAGACTCTGTTTATGGGGGACAAAATAACAGCTACTCTCCACTCACTAGGCTCAGAGATTACTACAAATTAGCTGCTGCTGCTTTCTACTTAGGCCGGTTTCACACCACGGTTAAATCTGATCCGGGGCTGTCCGGGGTGAACCTGACAGCCCTGGACCCGATTTTACTGTAGTGCAGCCCTATGGGGCCGGATGGCAGCTATGTGCCATCCAGTTTCCATCTGTCCGGGAGGATCCAGGTGAATTCGGATTTTTCTCCTGGGGAATGCTTGCAGCATTTTTGTGTCCGGAGCGAAAAATCTGCCCAAATTGGATCCTCCCGGATCCGGGGCAATCCGGCGCTCCCTAACATGGGAGTCTATGGCGCCGAATTGCCCCGATCCGGGAGGATCCAGGAACCGGCAGCTGAAGTTCAGCGTGAGCTACGCTGAACTTCAGCACCAGGGAGCTGTCTCCTGTGAAGCGGTTCAGCACCATTTCGCAGGGGACATCTGCGCTTGGCTAAATCCGGCTACAAACAGGACCAGAGGGCATATTAGCCCTCCAGTTCTGTTTGCAAATCCGGTCCGGGGCTGTCCGATTCACATCAGACAGCCACGGATCGGATTGTGCTGTGGTTGGTGTGAACCCCAAATCTACTATACAGGTGCGAGATTTTGGCTTACTAACTGGATGACGTAAGATGCGTCATCTATGTTAATCAAAGCAGGAGGGAACGCGATTAACAGCAAAGAGGAGGTGCAGACGCCACAGTGAGGACACCAATCGGACTGGACTACCCTCATTCACATACAGCACGGGAGCAAATTACAAGGTATTTTGGGGGGTATACAGTGTAGCTAATAGACAGGTTTGTAGAATGCAGTAAAGGTGGTGGCATTTGTTCATAGGCTCAAACACTAGTGACAGGTTCCTTTTACTTCTTAGACAAACACGGGACAGTTTATCCTGCAATGACGCTTTAAGTATCTCCTGAAACGCAAGGAGTCGCACACAGGCAGCTAAGCAGAGAGAGGAGACTTACGTGGTTCAAGTAAGCTTGACACTTATTGGATTTCTCAAGCTGTTTCTGAGCCTCTTCGAGCGAAGTCAAACAAGAAACTGCAATAGAGAAGACACGATCTGTCAGCGGGTGCACGAGTGACAGGAATATAGAGTTTACCAGTCATGTACATACGTCACCCGCACACACCCGATTCTCTACCCATTCTCCAAAACACTTGGCATGCTGACATCTGTAGCTCCTTATACCTGACATCTCAGAGCTTCATAAAGTTATTTCTAATCAATCCAAGGACCGATTTACAACTTTCAGGTTTCCAAATTTCTACAGTAAAAGGCTATGGTTAAACTTTGATTGAAGGACTGGAATACAATAGAATGTGAATATTTGGAATTGGACAGTGGAATGAAAACGTTTGAAATCAGCCCGAATACAGACTGTAAAGGGGATGTCACACGCGTCGATATCGCTGTCAATGTCGCTCATACGTCACGGATTTTCAGTCGCTCAAGCGACGTAAAAGTGACGCAGGAGCGACATTGAAGCGTCTGATCAAGCGATGCAACCAGCGATATGTCGCTGATCGCCGATTTCACTGCCAGATGTAAAACCTGTCGCTCATCGCTCAGTAGACCTTGTGCATCGCTGCGTGTGACACTAAACTCAGCGACGTATTTTCTATTTTGACAACGTACAAGCGACTAAATAAAATCGCTCGCAAGATGGCGACATTACCGCATCGCTGGGTCATATTGACGCGTGTGACATCTTACCTGCGATAATTCCACATCACTCAGGCGATTAATAATTTGTGACGCATGAGCGATATCGCGGGCGACATTGACACGTGCGACAGGCCCTTAAGTTCAAGCCTGAGTGAAGGTCTCTTCATCCAAAATCCACCACCTCATGTACGGCCCTGAGCCTGCTGAATTCAGGTCAGCACCCCAGAGGTCAGTCTGGAAATCAGGGTCCTTATGTCTGAGCTTCAAGTCAAGTTTAAGGGTTCAATTGGGGAAGAGGTGCTTTGTTTAGGGAACAAACATAATTCATGCGCAAAAAGGACCAGTCTAATGTAAAAGAAAAAGAAGGACCTCAATCATTATCAAATTAGTCATGCTCATTTCGCACCTGTCTGGCACTTCAACTGGTCCTATCATAGGACAGGCATGAAACGGGCCGTTGTCCACCATTCTCCACTCCCCTCCCTGCCACCTGTAGAATGGATCCGGAATAAAGTTGACTGTTTCCACAATGTATGGGTGAGTGTATCGGTGTATCAACGGACCTCATGATGCGCATTGAGATGAGCTGCCGTAAAGCAAAACTCGCGCATGCGCAATGCGCCCAAGGGGTTTACAGACGTCATCAGAGCCGGATATGACGCGATTAGCGTCATAGCGGCTAATCTGCCCCTGGAGGAGGGCAAGGATGCTGCAGAAGCATTATTACGGCCATCGGGGTGTGAATACAAGCAGAAGAGGCGGCAGGACTCAATATCAGGGAACGCCTTTTGCGACTTCTGGGGGGAACAGAAGCCGCAGTTATATAAGGATGAAACCACTTTTTTAAACTTTGAAAATACTCATTTAGGTCATAAAGAGATAGGTAGAATACCATTAGGAATTTGCAGGGACAGCTATTGATAGGCTGGGGGTTGATTTTTAGGGGTCAGGTTTTTGGTGGAGATTTAGAGTTGCGATTATTTTGTGCATTTATTTTTACTTTGCAGAAACTCTACTGTGTTTTTTGTGCATATTTTTTTCAGGCTTCCCACAGAAATATATTCTATCAAAATAACAGGTGTACTAAAGCAAAGGGCGGGACTAAAGGCCCAGTTACACACACAGATAATTGTGCAGAGATTGTTCGCAGATCTTTGGTTGCAGTGAAATCATGGACACATCGTTCTAGTTTGTGGCTGTGTACAAATGTAACAATGTGTCCATGATTTCACTGCAACCAGAGATCTGTGACCAATATCTGCACAATTATCTGTGTGTGTGTGACGTGGTCCTTATACAGAATACATCTTATAGATAAGATTTTGTATTATGGGGTCATGCCCCTTGTCTGTTCCCTCCTCTCAGGTATTTTAGCCCATTCTTTTTCCTGGTCATTAATGCATGTTCGCTATTTACACCCTTCAGTCTTTTCTCTTCCCCCTCCTGGCTTGGGTACCCTTGTTACTATGACAGTATGTGATGTCCAGTATGCACCAGTTCACACCTTGAGGTTAGGACGTGGCGGCAGGTTATCTATTTTCCCCCATTAAAACGCATACACGAACGAAGAAAAAAAAACGTAGAGGAAGAAGCTATATGTGAACACGGCTAAAGGCTTCTATGGAGATGCAGATAATGGCATCTTTAGTAGTCATCATTTCTATTTCCACAGCACTTTACCATGATTTAGAAGTGCAGAATCCAACTTTATTACTATAAAAGAAATGTATAAAAAAACAAGTTAAATCTGTACCAAGAGCGTATTATACCATAGAAGATCAGAGCACATTGCTGATGGCATCCTGAAACCCTCTGTGCTCTGCCGGTGACTGTTCCAGATCATTTAGGGCTCCGGGCCCCTCACACTTCATATAAGGGGAAGGGATGGGTTGAGGAATGGTGCACTGTGACCAGAACAGGAGGAGCAGAGGTCTCTCTGGGACGTGTAGTTCCTCAGATGCCGCCGCTCTATACTGAGCCGCTCTATACTACATGGCTCGCAGTTGCTCATACCAACCAATCAGATTCAAGCTTTCATTTTCCTGGTGCAGGTTGCAAACTAAAAGAGGCAATATGATTGGTTGTAACTGTTACTATTGAGATTTGTGAAGACGGTTTTTGCTGCTTATACGGTCATAACCAATCAAATTCAAGCTCTTTTTCAGGTATGAGTTGGACGATGAAAGAGGCTATGTGATTGGTTGTCGTCGTAGCAACCAATCACAGTGCAGCTTTCATTTCTCTACAAAAAAATAACAGTACAGCTGTGATTGGCTACTCATTCGCAGATGCAAACAACAACCAATCAAATCACGTTTTTCACCTACCCACCTGAATTAGAAAAGAGAAAGCTCGAATGTGATTGGTTGCTATGGGCAACACCCGTTCACTGCCATTCTGTGTCGCCCCCGCTCTATAGAACACTGTATAAAGTACCGAGACTCTTATTGACGCCAGCCAGTGACTCCAGCACGGACTTCACCTCCGCCGCTTTCATCTTCCCCGCCATGCTGCAGCGTTGCGGTCACGTGCTGTGTTACGTCACTACGGACGGGGACGTGGGCAGGCGGAGGAAGCGCGTCGCCCCGGGCAACGATGTGAAGCGCCGGGCGGTATCCGGAGGGGAAGTGTCAGAGGTCTGACAGTGACAGGGAGGAAGAGGAGGAGAGCGGGAGAGGCGGCTCTGCGGCCGGGGACACGGTAAGAGACGGCGGGACCCCACATCAGGTCATGTGACGTCACCGGAGGCGCCCCCACATCAGCACAGGAGGTGAAAGGTCATGGACGTCACCTGAGGCGCCCCAACACCAGCACCAAGAGGTGAAAGGTCATGTGACATCACCTGAGGCGCCCCCACACCGGCACAGGGGTTGAAAGGTCATGTGATGTCACCTGAGGCGCCCCCACACCGGCACAGGAGGTGAAAGGTCATGTGATGTCACCTGAGGCAGCCCTTCATCAGCACCAGGAGGTGAAAGGTCATGTGATGTCACCTGAGGCGCCCCCACACCGGCACAGGGGTTGAAAGGTCATGTGAGGTCACCTGAGGCGCCCCACACCAGCACAGGAGGTGAAAGGTCATGTGATGTCACCTGAGGCGCCCCACACCAGCACAGGAGGTGAAAGGTCATGTGATGTCACCTGAGGCGCCCCCACACCAGCACAGAAGGTGAAAGGTCATGTGACATCACCTGAGGCGCCCCAGCATCAGCACTGAGGTGTGATGTCACCTGAGGCACCTCCACATCAACACCGGGAGGTGAAAGGTCATGTCACATCCCGTGCAGAGGAGGTGTACATAAAGCCTAATAGGTGGTTGGTTGCAGCTTATATGCAAAAGAAACTGGTGACAGGTGCACTTTAATCACATCTAAATGTGGAAACTATTATTCCAAGATACCAGTACAGACCAAAAGTTTGGACACACCTACTCAATCAAAGATTTTTCTGTAGTTTCATGACTATGAAAATTGTAGATTCTCACTGAAGGCACCAAAACTATGAATTAACACGTGGAATTATATACTTAACAAAAAAGTGTGAAACAACTGAAAATATGTCTTATATTCTAGGTTCTTCAAAGTAGCCACCTTTTGCTGTGATTACTGCTTTGGACACTTTTGGCATTCTCTTGATGAGCTTCAAAGCAGCAAAACACCCCCCCCCCCCCACCATCACACCTCCTCCCCCATACTCACAGTGGGAACCAGGCATGTAGAGTCCATCCGTTCACCTTTTCTGCGTCGCACAAAGACACGGTGGTTGGAACCAAAGATCTCAAATTTGGACTCATCAGACCAAAGCTCAGATTTCCACTGGTCTAATATCCATCCCTTGTGTTCTTTAGCCGAAATAAGTCTCTTCTGCTTGTTGCCTGTCCTTATCAGTGGTTTCCTAGCAGCTATTTTACCATGAAGGCCTGCTGCACAAAGTCTCCTCTTAACAGTTGTTGTAGAGATGTGTCTGCTGCTAGAACTCTGTATGGCATTGACCTGGTCTCTAATCTGAGCTGCTGTTAACCTGCAATTTCTGAGGCTGGTGCCTCGGATGAATTTATCCTATAGTTATGGGCCACCCCAGACTAAAAAATAGCATTATGCAGCCGCCCCAGAAATGGCACATTCATTTGAAGCGCCAATTCCTGGCGCTTTACTCGGCTCTTCCAGATTCTTTAGTGTGGTGGCATCAGGTTGATAGAAGGGGTTAATGACAACTGATGATTGACAGCTTGTCATTAAGCCCACATTGATTAATGTCAGGCCTCTGATGGCGGGTTTGCACGTTGCGATATCGGAGTTAAATTTCAATGAAAAGTCACGTAGTTCAATCGTTGGACCCGATATCGTTCCTGCGTTGTATGGTGTGAACGTCCAATACGATGCAGGAATGATGTCAATGCGATATCGGGGATTGAATGAGCGTGCTATTCAATGCTCCGATATTGAATGGAGATTGGAGCCGGATCGTGCTGTGTGACAGCCCAACTACGATTCGATGTTAAACGTCACCCATTCACTCCCATGTTAAATGGTCGTTCCTGGGTTGGGGGGCGTAGACATCGCACGGACGTTGTATTCCGATATCGCAGCGTGTAAACCTCCGATGCGAAGAAATGTGCACTAAATGCGCACTCCCGCGCCATTGAAGTGCGATATCGCAACGATATTGAAACGTGTAAACCCACCATCAGACCTGCCCATTTTCAATCTTGTGAGGAAATAGTTAAAAGGATTTCCTCTGTGTCTATGTTTTTATTTGAATTAAATCAGACAGACCACCCTCATTTTCCAGTTTATTACCCACACATACCCCTTCAATGATAATCCACAAAGATGGTCCCACGAAGCAAACTCAGGATTTCTACATCCAGATTCTGGAGAGAGGGAACAAAAGATTCCTCTCTGTGCTGAACCTGCAATCACACTCAGTACTACGAGGAGCAGTGACGTTACTCACTTGAGTCACTGAGGTGGCAGTGAACTCAGTTGACCCCTCTGCTGGCAGTGGGTCACTTGAGTTTACTGCTGAGGGAGCCCCGAGTAACTCGGTGAGTGACGTCACCGCTCTCAAGGCACTTAAGGCCCCGTTACACAGCACGATATCCTAACGATATCGCTCAAACGTCACGTGTTTGGAGTCGTTGAAACGACATTGTTAGGACGTCGTTGCGTGTAACACTGAGATTTGATTACGATAAATCGTTGGATCGTTGATCGCAGGTTTGAGAACATGTTCATAAATCAGACGATCCTCGATCAGCCAACCTGCTGCATCGTTGTGTGTGACACCGCGATAACGATCTCATTCACGACTTCGCCCTTTCACATCAGTGAACAAGTATCGTTCACTGGGTTGTGCGAACAATACCTGCTCGCTGGATCGTTGGTGAGATGTGCACGATATCTATGCGTGTGACATCTCCCAACGATGACCTAACGATCGCGCGACCCCGAGATCATTAGTGATATCATTTCAACGTCGTGCTTGTAAAGGTGCCTTTAGTGTGATCGCTAAGTACGCAGGGAGAGATGCTTTTGGTCTCTCTCTGCAGAATCTGGATGTAGCAGAAGTGAGTGAGTTTCATGGACCATCGTTGTACAACTCATTCCGCAAAATAAAAAGCTCTAATGCGGCTATATTAACACAAAAATAAAAAAAATCATGTCTTGGCCCTTGTAAGAAAGGGAGGAAAAGAAGAATATAAAATACAGAAAATCACTTCAAGGGGTTAGGGGTATATGTACAGAACATGTCTATTTTTTGGGGGGGGAAGAGCAGGTTCACTCTGCAAGTCATCTGAAAAAGTGCTCTGGAAACGCTCCAAAGAATATTCCTATTCATTTCTATAAAGTGAGCAAATACCATGAAATAAGTAAATAATACATGTAAATAGGGTGGGGAAGGTAGTTGACACTATTTTGATAAAAGGAGCATAAAAGCCATCCCAAGGTGTACCTAATCAGGATGGATACTAGCTCTGTAGCACGGATTCCTTTTTTTGGCTGTGCATTTAGTCTATATGGTTTTTCATGTCAGGTGATTAAACAGGTCTGGGTCCTGCTTTGTCCCTGTCTATTTTGAGGCCTGCTGGCACATAGCGAGGTGGACTACAATCGTTGGGGTCCATCCTGATTAGGTACACCTTGTCATGGTGGGATGGTTTTTACACTTTTTTGATCAAAATACCTTCAACAAAGTTCCCTATGTTATTTACATATACTATTCCTGAAGGACATTTGCTAATTTTTGTTTTTCGTTTAGGTTTTGCCTGTGAAATGGCCACAGTGTGAATGTGCTCCTATACATAAGATAAGATAAACTTTATTGATCCCGTAGGAAATTACAGTATTACAGCTGCAGAACAAAGATCAAGAACATTTCACACTTTACAAAATAAGTCTATATGGACAGCAGATGTGGGTAGACTGGTACATGTACCTCACCTATTCCCCCCATACACATAGAACTTCACATAGTCTTGGGATGCTTTACACTTATACATTTGTTAAACATCCCCACAGCTGTCGGAACAAACGATTTTCTGTATCTTTCCTTTTTACACCTTAGGGTATGTGCACATCAGTCGTTTCTGGATCTTTGCAGACCGACCGGGAACCGGTGGAGACTGGCAGATACTGAGTTTTCTGCACTCGCCAGTGTCCCTCGTTTTGTTAGCGATTTGCTAACGTTTTGCGATCGGGTTCCTAGCGGTCGTACAGCGTGTTCTTGGCGATTTCCCCGGCGTGTTCCTTAGCGATTTCCAGACTGGTCTTTGCTGCACTTGTTCAGCTGGATCCGCTGGAAAAACGCTAAAAAGAAGTCGCTTGCTCTATCTTTGAGAACCGGTCGGGAACCGGTGAATAAACTGAAATCGTCAAGAAGAAAAACGTTGTAATGTACACAGCGTTTTCTAAACTCCATTGACTAGCATGTTAATCCTACCGGTGGGTAGGATTAACATAAATTAACATAAAACTCAGCGGGAACCGCCGACGGAAAACGTGCAAAACCAGCCCACAAACCGACTGATGTGCACATACCCTAAGTTGGATTAGACGCTTGCTGAATGTGCTCTTCTGCTTCACAAACAGTTCAGAGAGCGGGTGTGTATTGTTGCTCATTATAGCCTTGCATTTCTTATTAATTCTATCCTCTAATACCTCCTCGAAAGTCCTAAGTTATAGACCCACCGCCGCACTAGCCTTCTTGATAAGTTTATTCAGCTTAATAGCGTCAGCTGTGCGCACACTACTACCCCAGCAGATTATTGCAGCAAAGATTGCACTCGCCACAATAGATTGGTAGAACATTTCAAGCATTTTGCTACACACATTAAACGACCTTAACTTCCTTAGGAAGTAAAGTCTACTCATCCCTTTCTTGCAAACCTTTTCCATATGGCACCTCCAATCAAGCTTGCTGTCCAGGTGATCCCCCAAATATTTGAAATTCTCCACCATCTCCACATCCTGACCATCAATAGTGATAGGTAAGCAATCCTTCATGGACCTTCTATAACTCAACACCAACTCCCTGGTTTTCTTTACGTTGAGTTCTAAATGGTTAGCCTGGCACCAGTCAACAAAGTCCGAGACCACCCTTCTGTATTCCTCCTCCCCCCGGCCTCTCTCAATACCTCCGACTATCACTGAGTCATCAGAGTACTTCTGAAGGTGACAAAGGTCTGATTTATACTGATAATCAGCTGTGTATAACGTAAAAAGGAATGGCGACAGCACCGTTCCCTGAGGGGCTCCAACACTGCTCCGAACACTATCCGATATGGCCGCCCCCAACATTGCACTCATACCATTAGGTGTTCTGGCTCATTTCTCTGGTTTTGCAAATGACTTGCTGCTCATGTATTCAGGCTTTTGAATGTTTATTAACAGCTTAAAGGGGTTATCCAGTCTAAACTGATAACTCTGCGATCATCTCTGTGACTGCAGACTTATCAATCCTCCCAGCGCCCGCACTGTGCGCTGCAAGGATTACTGGTTTGTGAGTTGGGAACGGACCACAGTTATATGGTATACATGTTTCTGGCAACAATACAACTAGTGGGCGCAGCCTCGCTCAATACAAAATATAAAAGGGTTTATTTTCAGATTAGCTGGGTGCTCTTCTGCTTCATCCTTTGCGGCTTTTGATGCAGACTGTAAGGCCATGTGCACCCCTAGCGTGCTTTGCATGGTTTTTGGTGAATTTTTAGGGTATGTACAGACAATCCAGAGGCACTGTGTCCTCGATGTGTCCCGTATCTCCGGACCTGAGGGAAGCCGCGGGTGCACGCAGGGTGAGCGCAGCCACCCTATGCCCAAGATCTGCATCTCCCCGCATTCACCTGCTGGAGCTCGCTTCTGACTCTACAGCAATATATTAACATGCAGTGTAGATGCGGAAGCGTGGCAACCTGCACCGAAGCTGAAAGAACGTTGCAGTGGGGAGATCGCATAGTGAGGATGGGATTTCTAGAGATCTATCCACCGTGCTGGTAATATACAACTTAGCGCTTTGGACATAGCGCACACACACTGCATCGATCACACTGAAAACCGTGATCGTGTGCATGCAGCCTTGCTTGCAGATTTCTCTGACATCTATAAAGGGAAACTCATCCCCTGCCTTCAGGTGATTTTTGGTGCAGCAAAAGAAGAAACATGGTCATTTTTTCTGCGTTTTTGTCATTGTCTATAATATGGTAGAAACACTTGGGAAAAAACACACCAAAAATGCTAGAAACGCAGCGTTTTCATGCCAGGAGATGTAGATTTGATGTAGACATAAACTGCTAGGTGTGCACATAGCCTTACACAGGGGAATGATTTTCTATCCTGGATCTTTTATTCACTTGTTTCTCCTTTGTTTTTCCAGAGTTCACCTGATTTTGTGCCTTAAAGATGGACGCTCCACCGTCTGTGCAGGAAACGGTGGTCATCACTGGAGGTGGCGGTTACTTTGGACACAGGTTGGTGCCGGGATATAATTAATAATGTTGCATAATTATGGAAAGTCTATTAATAATCTATTTAATTATTCAATCCCAATGGGGATACTTTGACTAATGAGGACTAATTGCATCTTCCGGAGAAGCCAAATTCCATTATTAATTAGATTACGTTAATGGGTTTTTGCCGTTCTGGGCTATAATAAATATTCTGCCATTGCTTCAATCCACTCTTAATATATGGGCTTGCTTTGAAGATTTATATTAAAGAGACGGTGTTTGAAAAAGTATAATTTCATAGAGTGTAGAAGGATTGATTATAGAGTAGTTTTAATTATTATTGGAAGATTTGTGTACAGGGTACGGGCACACAGATACAGTGAATACACACGGGATTCGTCACCAGCTCGCTGATCTATAGAGATCTGTATGATCTGTTTACAGCGGCCGTGAACTCTGCTCTCCATACTAGACTGGATGGTAAACACTGTATAAAGAGCATAAAAAGGTACTTACTGCCCTCCTCTAAAAAAACCAGTGCTCAGTCCAGCTGCTATTGCCATCCATATACCAAATATATATCTGACTCTTGCTTCACAGCTGACTACTTACTAGCCATGTGCTGCAAAGCTTTAGAACTGGACTACAAAGAAACTTTCTGTAGAGCTGCAGATTTATTTTCACTGTGCAATCTAGAGCTGCATGCAGTCATATAGACAGCAACTGTCATTCAATCATTAAGATAAATTGAGTGACGACTGCAGTGTATGTACAATTAAATATGAATTAGAAACCTGAGGGCACTCCCTAACATGCAGTCTGAACAGGTGCATACTGAACATGAAATATACTACAATAAGTAGACAGTTGCTCTCTGAAATGCTAAGGATGCAATGCGAGAATATTAGAGAGGAGATATGCATCACTGCTTAAGGAAATACATGAATAAATGAGATACATAGCATATAAAGATGGCCATTTCTATATCAGTCGCGTCATGGGGTATCTCTTTTCTGGGTTCCTACACTAAGTCAAAGCCTATCTCTGGGTTTAAATAAACCTCTATTTGTTTGGGTGGATACATAGCCTTATTTAACCACGGACAAAAAAGTTGTGATGGCAGAACATATTGGCCAATGGATGCTGTTGGATCCAGTCTAACGGATGGATACCGGACATGTGAACTCAGTTTAGCTAGTAGATAAAAAAATATTGAAATTTGAGTGGCTGATATCTATTAAGGGTAAACTCAGAAAATCGTTATAAAGAGAAAGCATTCGGGACTACTCGGGTCTCTTCATCAAGCATGAGTAATCGCTAAAGCTACTATTTATTACCATCTTTTCATATTTTCCACAGATGTGGGCATTTCTATAACACACTAGACTCATGATTGTTATGGATTTGACCAGTTCCATTTGACAATATTGTAGATGTCTTATCCACAGGGAGCTTCGTAAATACCGATCCATGACATGGCTCATCCGTGCTCATCCGAATGTAAAGGATAACGCTGTGCAACACACTTGTGCTTAATGTGGCCAAGTCCCAGTGTGAGTTGTTGTTTCGGAGTGTGAAAATCATCATGCCTATTTCCGATTTCTAGGTTAGGCTGCACACTACACCAGATGGGTGTCAATGTGATTCTTTTCGATGTACGGAAACCGGCACAAGATCTTCCTGACGGGATCCAGTTTATCCAGGGTGATATTCGCTCACTGCCCGTGGTAGAGGAAGCTTTCACCAACGCCTCCTGCATAATCCACACAGCATCTTATGGCATGTCCGGACGGGAACAGCTTCAGACGCGGCTTTCCGAAGAAGTCAATGTGAAGGGGACAGAGAATGTCATCCAGGCCTGCATACAAAAAAGCATCCCACGGTTAGTCTACACCAGCACATTTAATGTAGTCTTCGGTGGACAGTCTATTAAAAATGGCGACGAGTCCATGCCTTACCTACCTCTTAATCGTCATGCTGACAACTACTCCCGCACCAAAGCCGTTGCTGAGAATAAGGTGTTGAAAAGTAATGGACAACCACTGGCGGATAAAAGTGGGTTTTTAAGGACCTGTGCCCTTCGGTCAGCTGGCATCTATGGCCCCGGGGAGCAAAGACACCTTCCCCGAATCATCAATACTCTTGACCAGGGGTTGTTCCTATTTCATTACGGGGATCGTAATAATCTGGTTCAGTTTGTCCACGTTGATAATCTTGCATCAGCCCATATTTTAGCTGCCAAAGGTCTCACCAATGAGAAGAACTGCATAGCTGCTGGGCAGGCGTACTTCATAGCAGATGCCGTCCCAATCGGTAATTTCCAATTCTTCCGCCCCTTCATAGAAGGTCTAGGGTACACGTTTCCTTCTACGCGACTTCCGCTCTTTTTAATTTACGTTATGTCCTACCTCACCGAATGGTTACATTTCCTTATCAGCTCTATCTGTAACTTTCAGCCTTTACTTACCCGCGCCGAGGTGTACAAAACGGGGGTCACTCACTATTTTAGCATCGAAAAAGCCAAAAAAGAGCTTGGGTATGAACCAAAAACTTATACTATGCAGGAAGTTGTTGAATGGTACAAAGCACGAGGTTACGGGAAGAAAGTCAAAAAGATGAAAACTCCCAGCTTCCTATGGGACGTGGCCATATATGTCCTGCTGGTTGTGGCGGTGCTTGCTTGGCTTCCGAGAGTTGTTGGATAACCTGTAGTTCTCAAACTAACCAGTCAACCTGTTTTTACGTATGGACCTAATGGTACAGGTATAGGTGCATGTCCACTGCCAAAAATGGAAGGGATCTGATCTGCAAGTCATGAGAAATCTATATGCAAACCAGGCTGGAAGTGCTGTATCTCAGCTTCTATTCACTATATCAGGAGTTGAGCTGCAGTACCTTAGAATGGTCACTATGTAGTGTATGAGGCCTCGTTGTTCGGTGGTCGTGGGTCAGGTGGGGAGGCCGAGTGCCCTTATCCTAAATACAGGCCATCAGATCCCTTTACGTTCATATTCAGGCACATACAATATATGATACATTCTCTTTAATTTTTGTTTACATTATTTTTAATTGTAAAAATTAAACATTTTAACTTTGTTTTCCTGGATATTAATATGTGTGCTGCCTAAATGTTTTATTTTCTTCCTCTCTGTGCCTCCATTCCCCTTTTTATGCATTAGCCGCCATGTTTGCATTTTGTACCCTATCTCATTGAGTAGATGTATTTCAGGTTTACGACTATTCAGGTACAAGAACGCAATTTTTCCAGAATATTCTAGAGCTAATATCTCAATAATTAAAAGTTGTATTAATATTTTTTATAAAAAAAAAATGTATGTTTTCAATAAATCAATTACAATAAAACAAACTTTATTTTATTTTTCCCATTTATTTTGTTTGACCAAGAATAAAAAAAAAAAGCATGACTGGAGTAGGGAAATTAAATTACCTGCAGCTGTTGTCTTCTTTTCTTCTGTTTCCTTCTGGGTCAAAATATCCCTAGATGAGTAACAGGTGTTGGGAGGGGGGAAGCTGGTTATTTTGAACTATTTGTCTTGGGATATCCCACAGCAAGAGAAAAGGGTCAGGGAGGATACATCTGCAGGGAGGAAAGGGAAGACACATCTGCAGGGAGAAAAGGGAAAGGGAGAACACATCTGCAGGGAGAAAAGGGAAAGGGAGGGCGCATCTGCAGGGAGAAAAGGGAAAGGGAGGATACATCTGCAGGGAGAAAAGGGAAGACACATCTGCAGGGAGAAAAGGGAAAGGGAGGACACATCTGCAGGGAGGAAAGGGAGGACACATCTGCAGGGTAAAAAGGGAAAGGGAAGACACATCTGCAGGAGAAAAGGGAAAGGGAGGGCGCATCTGCAGGGAGAAAAGGGAAAGGGAGGGCGCATCTGCAGGGAGAAAAGGGAAAGGGAGGATACATCTGCAGGGAGAAAAGGGAAAGGGAAGACACATCTGCAGGGAGAAAAGGGAAAGGGAGGACACAGCTGCAGGGAGAAAAGGGAAAGGGAGGACACAGCTGCAGGGAGGAAAGGGAAAGGGAGGACACAGCTGCAGGGAGGAAAGGGAAAGGGAGGACACAGCTGCAGGGAGGAAAGGGAAAGGGAGGACACATCTGCAGGGAGGAAAGGGAAAGGGAGGACACATCTGCAGGGAGGAAAGGGAAAGGGAGGACACATCTGCAGGGAGGAAAGGGAGGACACATCTGCAGGGAGGAAAGGGAGACACATCTGCAGGTAAAAAGGGAAAGGGAAACAATCTGCAGGGAGAAAAGGGAAAGGGGGCGCATCTGCAGGAGAAAAGGGAAAGGGAGGCGCATCTGCAGGGAGAAAAGGGAAAGGGAAGACACATCTGCAGGGAGAAAAGGGAAAGGGAGGGCGCATCTGCAGGGAGAAAAGGGAAAGGGAGGATACATCTGCAGGGAGAAAAGGGAAAGGGAAGACACATCTGCAGGGAGAAAAGGGAAAGGGAGGACACATCTGCAGGGAGAAAAGGGAAAGGGAGGACACAGCTGCAGGGAGAAAAGGGAAAGGGAGGACACAGCTGCAGGGAGAAAAGGGAAAGGGAGGACACAGCTGCAGGGAGAAAAGGGAAAGGGAGGACACATCTGCAGGGAGGAAAGGGAAAGGGAGGACACAGCTGCAGGGAGGAAAGGGAAAGGGAGGACACATCCGCAGGGAGGAAAGGGAGGACACATCTGCAGGGAGGAAAGGAAAGGGAGGACACATCTGCAGGGAGGAAAGGGAGGACACATCTGCAGGGAGAAAAGGGAAAGGGAGGACACATCTGCAGGGTAAAAAGGGAAAGGAGGACACAGCTGCAGGGAGAAAAGGGAAAGGGAGGACACATCTGCAGGGAGGAAAGGGAGGACACATCTGCAGGGAGAAAGGGATAGGGAGGGCGCATCTGCAGGGAGAAAAGGGATAGGGAGGGCGCATCTGCAGGGAGAAAAGGGATAGGGAGGGTGCTTCTGCAGGGAGAGAAGGGATAGGGAGGGCATGTCTGCAGGAGAAAAGGGTAAGGGAAGACATCTACAGGAGAAAAGGGTAAGGGAGGACACCTGCAGTGAGAAAAGGGAAAGGGTGGACATGTCTGCAGGGAGAAAAGGGTAAGGGTGGACACATCTGCAGGAAGAAAAGGGTAAGGTTGGACAACACAGCAGGAAAAAAAGGGTAAGGGTGGATACAGAGTAAGTTAGGGCATGTCTGCAGGGAGATAGAGGGTCCGTGTGCAAGAGGAAAAGGGTAAAGGCCACTTTACACACATAAGTATCTGTGTCCAACTTCTGAACAGATCTTTGGTTGCAGTGAAATCATGGACACATTGTTCCATTTTGTGGCTGTGTAATGTGTCCATGATTTCACTGCAACCAGAGATCTGTTCAGAAGTTGGAAACAGATATCTGTGTGTGTAAAGTGGCCTTAAGGGAGACACAACTACAGGGAGAAAAGGGTAAGCGAGGACACAAGCTGTATGGCACTATTTGTAGACTGCTTGGGGCTAGGGAGATGAAAGGCCTCTGAACGTTGCAGTACAGGCTCCTTCCTCCTTTGCCTCAGCCTAAATTTTGCTTGGAAAGTCCCAAAAACCTGCACCCTAAAGGTACAGTTACACTTTGCAATATTGCATGCAACTTTGCTGAAATTGTGCTGTGTCAGCGAAGTTGCAGGTGCATCGTGCTGTGTGACAGCACGATGCAACTGCGATAAATTCGCTGGTTGCAAGTTGCCAGGTTTTTGAAACATGTTCAAAAACCTTTCGATTTTTGCCCCAGCAATTTGTCTGTATCGTGTGCCGTACTGTCAGCGATACAGCCTATTCACAGCATTGCTGCGGATTGCTCGCTGAGTTGTTTCCATCCCAGCGAGCGATCCTTGCGGCAACATCGCAGCGGTGTCGCAGACAAAATCTTTCCGTGTGACACCAAGACTGCGATGTCGGAAGCGAGCGCGCACCCGCATCATCGGTACCGACATCGGCCATGATGTAGTACCGTGTAATGTTACCTTAAGTGTTTAGCAAGATTGGTTGATATGTGTGTCCATCAACATGACTTCTGAGATTTGCTGTCGCCCAGCTTGATTATCCAGAACCTTTGCCTCTGGAGGTAACAATGCATCATTGTACTGTCCTCACATCTATCAATATATCACGATTTCTTTTGTGGACATAACAGGAGAGCTGATAAATAACCAGACACACACGTGTGTATATATACAATATATATATATTTATAGGACCACTGCAAACCTTTAATAAAAACATTAGCAATAAGCAGATCACGTTGCTGTTCTGCTTCATAAAAGGTGGCATAATATCGGACAACTTAATTTCCCATGATGCATCCTGTATTTTCTGAGTGTACAGCATGCACGTTATAACGTAGAAAAGTCTGCAAGCCTAACATCTGAGTTGTTACTACAGTATACCATAATATTGGGACTTAGCGGGTGCGTTCCCCATACATATACTGTTCGGGAGGGATCAGCTGTGCTCATATATATCCTGAATGGGAGGAAGGTCAATCACCGTAATCTCCCCACAAAAGCAAGGATCAGGCATGTTCAAAATTAACATGTCCAATCCCATAAACTGAACATGTGTTAAACATCAGATGATCGTCTGAGCTGGTGGATCTGTACAATTTCACACCCTTTACTCCCAGTATAAATGATGATTGGGGCATCTGCAAAGCAGCGCTACAACTATATCTGAATGTTTAGATATTTCAGCTGTGGATTATCCGATATGATACAATGAAATAAATTATACTCTCACGCATCACACTTAGTTCACTCTGTGGATTTATAATAATAACAAAGGAGAAAAACATTCATAGAAATGAAGAAAAAGCCCATGGCCACCAATCAGAATCCGTGCCGAAAATGTAAGCCGAACTCTTCTGTTGCTATAAGTTTGTGTCAGATGGCAATAAACAAAGAAATATAAAAACACATTATAAAAATTCAAACTATATATAAACTAAACTAATATCACTGTAAAACAAATTATCTATGGAAAAAAATGTAAAGGTTTTTTTTTTTTTGCCCAAAAAAATGTTTTACAAACTTTTGGTGTAAATTCTAATCGTGGGAATAATCAGCTTGTTAATGCCCTGCTGCTTCTATCAAGAGTCTCTTCTCCGAGGTCCAGCACTGACATCCCCTATACTGTACAGCGGTGATTGGCTGCAGAAGTCTCGTGTCGGCTCGTTGTCTTTGGAGACCGGTGAACGAAAACTTTTTTTGTTATTTTATGTTACTTTTTTAGACAATCAAGCACCAAGTATGAAGTGAAACCTCAAAAGACCATCGTTTTATAAGGCCATATTTCCTATGATGAATTTTCATTGCCACCATATACTTTGGCTATCCATTGCAAAGACCACATACTCAGGATGAGCCACTTTTCAAGGCAATTTTGGATAGTTGGGCTCTAAAAGGTTTCACAGCAATCAACTTGTCGGGCTGTGACTAAGGTCGGGTTACACATATCGATGTTCCATCAACGCGATCAACAATCCGACTGGACCGGGATCACTGGAACATCGGTATGTGATTGCTGGTGAGATGCCTCACAGGCATACTCGCCAGCAATTCCCCAGCCATGTGCCGACACCCGATGGTCCAGGGATCTGTCGGGTGTCTCGGGCGCAGAATGGGGATCGCTGGTCGTTGCCCCTGTCACACATGCCGATGCATGCGGGGCAGCATGAGACCAGCGATCAAAAAATAGTCCCGGCCATTCCGCAGCGATCAGTGAGCTCATCGCTGGTCATTGCGGAATGTCACACACAGCGACGTCGCTGGCGAGATCGCTGCAACATCACAAACCCTGTGACATTGTAGCGATATCGTTACCGATATCGCTACGTGTAACCCAGCCTTTACACGGCCTTGGACTTGTACTCTTTATGAGCTTTGAGATAAATAAATCAATGTAAACAGTATTAGGACCTTGTCACTGTTGGGGACAATATGTAATATTTGATGGGTGCCAGATGCTAGCACATAGGAAGGGTGGTGACATCACAATGGGGTCAAGCTTTTATGGCAGTGGCATCCTTTCTTTGGAGGGGCAGTGAGATGACGATAGGGTCGGGCTCCTGGGCGGTCTCGTGACTCATGCTGCCGCCATATTTGTTCACCCTGTAATACGCAATAGGTGTACAAACATGGTGGCCACATGCGCAGTTACTAATGGGGTGACGTCACAATTGGGGCGGGCTAGTGCAGCGGTGGTGTTCTTTCTTTGGAGGGCGGTGAGGATGGGGAGGGTTTGTGACTCACGCTGTCACCATCTTTGTTCACCCTGTATCATGAGCAGTAGCGGACCAGGTGTACAAACATGGTGGCTGCATGCGCAGTTACTAATGGGGTGACTTCATGATGAGGACAGCCTCAGAGGCGGTTTGTGAGAAATTATGGGAGGGGGCAGCGGAGGAGGAGGACCCAGGCACGGAGGACAGCAGGAGCATGCAGTACAGTGCTGTGTACGCAATCGACCAGGGCCGGCTCCAGGTTTCTGTGGGCCCGGCGAAAAAGTCTCAGTGGGCCCCCTTTAGTACATATCGCGGACTATAATATATATTGCCGCACACTTACCGCAAGCCCCATAGACAATGCATGGGGCTTGCCGGAAATGCGCAGCAAGTGCAGCCGCTAGGCGGAAAATGCGGCAGATGCGGGGGTTTTTTTTACCGCAACTGCCACGTTTTTAAAAAAAACGCCTATGTGAAATCAGCCTTACAGGAACAGTGACTGCTGAAACCAGCAAGAGCTGTTTTGACAGTGAGTATATTACACGTTGTTAGGAGCGGGCTAAGGTGCGTTTGCATTCCCTTGCGCTTTTTTAAAGTACCCTTCAAATGCAAAATGTTGCATTTTTGTGCGTCTGAGGATGCTTGGCATATACACAAGCATCCTGAAGCTCACAAATAATGCAAGCAATGGAGCCACACTGCCATATGGGTGGCACCGCAACCAAGCGGAGTGTCTGGCCATCCAGATCTCTCTTTCTCCTCACCTTTCTTCTCGCTGCTTCGGTCTCCTCCGGTCGCTCTGCACATATCAGCACAGTGATGACAACATCGTGCCCCGCCATGCTGAGCTGCAGAATGCAGACAGCGGCAGAAGAGACTCTGGAGAAGACTGCTGCTGGCAAAGGCGGCTGGGACTATAGGAGCGGGAGCGGAATCCGCAGGGGCTACCACTGATACACATACCTCGTAGCACGCGGCTCTGCTCCATACACCTCGTACACACTCAGCTCTGCTCCGTACACTTGTACACATCAGCTCTGCTCCATACACCTCGTACACACTCAGCTCTGCTCCGTACACCTCGTACACACTCAGCTCTGCTCCGTACACCTCGTACACACTCAGCTCTGCTCCGTACACCTCGTACACACTCAGCTCTGCTCCGTACACCTAGTACACACATGGCTCCGCTCCGTACACCTCGTACACACAGGGCTCCGCTCCATACCCCTCGTATACACACGGCTCCGCTCCGTACACCTAGTATCCACTCGGCTCTGCTACATTCACACTGTAAATCCCTCCTCACCCCACACATAAACTTCACCTAATTGCCATACACTTAGTACACACTCGCCTCTGCTACATTCACACTTAAATCCCTCCTCACCCCACACATAAACTTCACCTAATTGCCATACACCTAGAACACACTCACCACGGCTACATTCACACTGTAAATCCCTCCAGACGACCCCACACATAAACTTCAAATAATTGAGCCTCATGATGGGCAGCACAGCAGAGTCCTGCATACACTGAGGACCTGATCATGTGACCCCTGACTCCACCTCCATTGACATCATCACAGGTCCTGTCAGCACAGAGTGTGCGGCTCTGTCGGCTCCCACAGAGGGAGGAGGAGGGAGACATCCAGTGCTGCAGGAGGCTGAAAATTACCTCCCTGTAAATGACCCCCCAGCTGCCCCCTGGAAATGGCCCTGGCTGTGGGGACAGTGCTCAGGGGCCCCTGAGGCTAGGGTCACACTTGCATTGTGACCCTAGCCTGATGCAAGTATTTTCGGCTGCAGTTTAATGCTATGCGCTGGTCGCTGGAGCCCATAGAAACCCGATGTTTACCTTGCCAACCACTGGTTGACAATGTAAACATCGGGTTTCTATGGGCTCCGTTGCTGGCAGCGCATAGCATTAAACGCTATGCGCTGTAGTGGACAATACTTGCATCAGGCTAGGGTCACAATGCAAGTGTGACCCTAGCCCTAAGGGTACCTTTACACACGCTACATTGTAGCTTGTCACCAGGTAACTACTGGTTCAGTGAAATCATGGATACATGGTTCTATATTGTTGCTGTGTACAAATGGAATCATGTATCCATGATTTCACTGCACCAGTAAATTACCTGGTGACAAGCTACAAATGTAGCCGTGTGTAAAGGTACCTAAGGGCCCGGTGGGCCCCCTCAAGCAGTCGGGCCCCGGCACTTGCCCGGGTGCGCCGGGTGCTGACGCCGGCCTGCAATCGACTATGCAGTACTGCCAGCAGCTGCCATATTGGCACAGCCATCACATGGCGGTCTCCGCTGTTTTTTGCATTTCAGTTGGCCAATCAGGTGGCACTTTATAAGGGACATCCAGACGCCAAGGCATTTATGTATATAGATGCCCTTTATTTATTGGTACAACCCTCCTAATATACTTCTACCACTTTGGAATAAATCATTACCCCCCTCTTCCACCCTAGAGCACCAAGAAACAAGCATAAACTGTAAACCTCCAACATTAATGACATTCACCCCTCCACATCTTTACATCCCCAGAGTAGTTTTTTAATATTTTGTATACTTTTTTTTTCACTCTTTTCTGATAAAACCTGTGCATCTTATAGTCCAAAAATGCAGTATATAGAGTAAGGTAACGCTTTGGCTAAGGCTATGTTCACGCAGTGCATTTTTGCCGCAGCAAAACCTGAAGGTTTTGTTAGTATATACAGATTTCTTGGCAGGAGAAAACCTGCATTATTTGCTGCGAGTTTGTTGTGTTTATTGTGTGTTTTTGCCTATAGGCAAGAACGCAGAAAAGAATTGACACTCATTCTTTTCAAAGCGCAGCAAAACCTGTACAGGTTTCAGTTTCTGAGAGAAATAAAACCAATGTGTGTGGACAGATGTTCCCTGAATCACATCAGTTTTGCTGGGAATCAAAAATGCAGGTTTAGATTAGCACAAAAAATGCAGTATGTGAACATAGCTAAAAGGAGTTTTCTGACTTAAAACTAAGTTTCTGCATTGCAAATAGCCAAATCCTGACAGCGTGCAATGTGCACACTGTAGGGATTGTGCTTTGATGCCATCACTTCACCACTGCATACTGGCGAACATATGCCAATTTAGCTTTTCATCCATAATAAAAAAATTTGATAGTTGGCACTTGACTGCAAGTATGGAAATTGGAAGCAACACTGCAGAATCCCAACTGTGAGGACATTGCACAATGTGAGGATTTGGCTGCCCACAGTGGGCTAGAGGCACTGCAGAAGTTTAGTTTTAGCCCTTTTAAGTTTAATCCACAAAAGTTCTTCTTTGTGACAAATACCCTATTATTATTCATGGGCTTTACCTTTTTAAGGGAAGACCTAAAGGATGATGGGGTCTCGCAGGTTCACGGCTGCTGTGCCGTGCCCTTGTCAATACAGAATGTATTTTGATTTATGGTCACATGCATACAACGTAGATATATCTCCATAATTAAAAACTTAGAACTTTTACAGACATGTCCAGGTTGCATTTTTTTTTTCCAAGAAAACCTAGACGATAAAGTCTTCAGGGGCGAGATATCGGGAGCACAGTCCGAGCATAGCAATTAATTCAGAGCAAAGCTTGAAATCCATGTGGTGCAGTCCCGAGTGCAGATGTCTAAGTGCGGCATGGTATTGTGCTTGTGAGTCACTTTAGTTTACATTTTTAATAATATAACATTCCTGAGGATGGCGCCGCACCAGTTGTGCTACAGTAAAAGTCTGTCTAACATCCAGTTAGATCATCCATTACTAAGAGGGTCTTCTCTCTTGAAGACCTCTTCTCTTCGATTTCTTCAATTTCCCGGAGATGTGTCCATGTATCTAGACAAATGTTACGAGTAAAATTTGCTGTTACTGATACGTTTCTCTCCTAACCTTAAAAAAATGGAAAATGAACAAATTAGTAGCCAAAAGGTAACAAAGCTGATCCCCAGTAACGTCATCTAGTCACATACAGAGCTGCATTACCTCATAGAATATAATGTGTATATATAGATGCATCTCAATGAATTAGAATATCATCCAATAGTTAATTTATTTTAGTAATTCAATACAAAAGGTGAAACACATATATTATATAAAGTCATTACACACAGAGGAAGGTGCTGGACAGCACCGAAACCGTTGGTGTGATGAATAAAGAACTTTTGATGGTAATAACCTCTTGTGGATTCTTGGATAAAGAGCAGCAGCGCGGACGTGATACCATTCCAGTTTTATCTATTACACACAGAGTGATCTATTCAATGTTGTTTCTGTTAATGTGATGATTATGGCTTACAGCCAATTAAAACCCAAAAGTCATTATCTCAGAAAATTAAAGTAGCGAGGAGGAAGAGTCTGAGAGATAATATATGACCTAAATAGGTATCAGAGGCTTCACCTTGTGTGGTTGTGAGAGTCACAACCACTATAAAAGCAGATCATGGCTGCGGCAGTCCCCAGCGTGGTGCATATAGAGTAGGGAGGATGAAGGGTTAAAAACCATGCTACCGTATTCCATGAGACATCAAAGGGTGAATATGATTTTGATTTAATAGTCAATGCGTTTCAGGGCTCATGAACTTTCCTAATAAAAAGGCATAAAAAAATGCACAAAAAAACGCTAGGTGGGTGCAAAATGAACCTGTCATCAGATTTTTTGTGTCTAAATTAACACCACCTTCATTAGCACTTATGCTGCATTCTATGATGATGCATATTAGGCCCTGACTCCCCCTGTACACCCCACAAATACCTTATAAAAATCTCCCACTCTGTATGTAAATATCTTCGGCCTGGTCCGATGTTCTTGATTGCAGTACTGTCCGTCCCGCCTCTTTATGCTGAGCAGCCTCCTCTTTGTCAAATTGATGTGGATTACGCCTCCTGCATCATCCACATTGCTGGGCAAAATCTAACTCCTGCGCCGAGGTCTCTCCAGTTAGTGCAAGCACACTATGCTTTGTCGTACTGCGGGCAGAGCCTAAAGCAAACTTGAGGAGGCTGTTCATAAATGCAGGAGGTGTCATCCACATCAATCAGAAAAAGAGTCTGTTCAGCGCTGAAAGTGGGACGGATGGCATTGCAATCAAGCCCATTGGTTTGGACAAAAAATGTACATACAGAGTGGGAGATTTTTATAAGGTATGTAAATTTCTTCGATCCAGTCCTATAGGCTTTGATTGCAGTACCGTCCGTCCTGCCTTCTCTTTTTCTGATTGATGTGTATGACGCCTCTTGCATCGTCCACATATCCACGCGAAATCTCACACCTGCATAGAGACCACACCAGTTCGCGCATGCTCAGTTATGATTTAAGCTCTGTCCTCAGTAAGCACAGTGCGCCTGCGCAAGCCAGAGAGGATTCTGCACAGGCGTGAGATTTTTCCCAGCAATGTGGATAATGCAAGAGGTGTCATTCACATCAATCAGGAAAAGAGGCTGTTCAGTGCTGAGAGGTGGGATGAATGCCGTTGCAGTGAAGCCCATCGGACCGCACCGAAGAAATTTTTATAAGGTATTTATGTACAGGAGGACCAGGGCCTAATATGCCCCTTTATAAAAATGCAGCACAGGTGATGCTGAAGGCGGTGGGTTTGGTTTAGGCAAAAAATGACAGGTTCACTTTATTAAAAAAAAAAAAAAAAGAAGAGAGAAGAAATGTGCAGAGGTGTAAAATTAATTAATCATAACAAATATATAAAGTGGGTGAGATAATAATTATTTAGTGAAGCCACAAGTTAAATGGAACCTGTCATACCGAAAATAGCACCTGATCTGCAGGCAGGATGTCATAGGGCAGAGGAGCTGAGCAGATCCATAGATGTTTGCATATGAGTCCTTTGGGTGGTTCTATTCACTGATTGACAGTCTTTATTGTATCTCTGCATGCAGAGATCAATAGCACCGCCCACTGGACTCTTAAGCATAGAAAATGTGGGTTTTAGAGTATAACATACAAGATTTAATGAACGTTTTCCTAGAAATCTATGTTTTTCTCAGCTTTTTCTCTATAAAGTGCCAATTAGACTACATGTACAACATGATACATTCCCTTTAAGCAAAAGAGGAAAGACCGTAATAATTAAATATCCATTTCTTCATGCTTTCCAGGCTTCTATGAGACAACAAGAATGTGAATATCTTTAGTTACCACTCTACAAATCACAGGAACACATTGTTGGGGACTGGATACTGTGCATAGCATCCAGCTGAAAAGGACTTTTGGGAGGAAAGTTTGGAGGAGCCTGTTATCAACCAATCCGTATCAGCCTGGGTGTTCTTGGCTGTTTTGATTCGCTGACAGAAGCGGGACTCTCCTCCTTCATATCCTTTTTAGCTGGATAATATACGTATATATTTTATTATAATACAGCTATTGATGTGATTAGAGCATATGAACCAATCAAGTATTTTCTTCATTCATAACCATCATTTGTAGATTGAAGCATTCCAAAGGTCATTGTGAAGGCAGCGCAGAAGTCCGTCCCTTAACACTGGCCTGTGAGCATAAGCTTCTTGTTATCTAGCGACCTTTCGATTTTTGCACTTGGCACTCAGAAGACCGTCTGAACCCGTCCATTGCTGCTTTGTCACAGATAAGGCCCTGATTTATGTGTAGCCAACAAGCAGAATGTAATAATGATACAGATATTGTTACTAAAGGCTCAGGCAGACTTCACTCTCCATTTACTTGTAATTCATAGCATTAACCTACAGACCTAGGAGGATAGATGACTAATTGTAACATTTAAAGGATACCGACAGGCTAAACAATCAGAGTGATCTACCAGGATCTTAAAGCTGGAGCATCCGAGATGACTGATGTATAGTTCTGTGTGACAATATTCTGTATAACGTTTCATTTATTCATTTAAAGTTAACCTGCCGTGTCTTTTTTTTTTAATTATAAACCCAATGTTATATAGATCATGCACTGTGCATCACTAACCTGGTTTAACAAAAAAAAATAGATGTATGTATCACAAAAACGTACTTTAAATGCTTAGATGTACCTTCAGGGTGGATATTTCAGCTGGTATCAGTTGCATCAATCCACACTCAGCCCCTAAAACGTCATCACACCCCCTGCATTGTAATATATTAACATGAATTAATAAATGTTTCTGCTGGTGGTTAAGGACCTGTGGTCATGTGACGGTAATGGGCAGAGCTAAGCAGGCTTCAATTCAATGACCCTTTGGTCTTGGCTCCACCCATTATGGTTGTGACATCACCACAGGACCTTCAGTGATTGATGTCAATATATTACAATGCGGGGGGGGGGTGACTACGTTTAAAAAACTGCATGACTGAAAGTGGATTGATGTGACTGATGCCAGAAGTTTCCACCCAGATGACTGAATGTGCAGGCACGTAATGCAAACATCTAACCATCTAAAGGGCTCTTTTATGATAAGTACATGGATCGGTCACATGATCCGAGAGACAGCCGAGGACGGAGGACCGACGCGCTGGCTGCTGCAAGAAGACCCTGGAGGGTAAATGTGAGCAGCAGCAGGGGGGCCTCAGAACACCGCTGGGGGGGTAGTGTGCCAGCAGGAGGGGCCCATATATATAATGCACTGCTCCCCCTGCCGCTGATTGACAGGGGATGCAGTGCATATCTAATGAGCGGGCGCACGTGACGTGCGACCCGCTCCCGCTCTTCCCCCCCCCCCTGCTAGGGCCTACATTAGCCCCCCCCGGATTGTAAGGCCTTAATTCGGGGAGGCCTTACATTAGCAGGCCCCCCCTTTACCCCTAGGCGGCCTTACAATCGGGGGGCTTACTTTCGGGGAAACACGGTATCCTTTAAATATTACTTAGGTTAGGGTCCAATTGGTGGGCAGCTCACTCAGTAGACTGTCAATCATGAGTGATCCCGCCCGCCGGACCACTAAGCCCACAATGAACAGGAATGGTCATACTTTTAATTATAATTTACCAGAACTGTAGTTTTAAAAAGAACCAATTCATGAAAATGTCCAATCTGCCGTCATTGTGTCATAGATCAGTAGGCTCTGAGCAGCCAAGCCGTGCCTGGGTGGCCCTCTGGCTCTGTATCTCTAGGCCAAGAAACCTAACTAATGTCTCCCATTGGTTAATGAGTCATGTGAAATGATGAAGTCTTCTCTTCTTTTCTCAATCTACAAGCCCTCAACTTGTACCCTTTTATCACGTTCATCTATTTCATAATGTTACTCAGAAAGACCAATATATCCGCCATAAAGCTTTCAGAAAAGGCAAATCTGACTACATGTTAGGACATAGGAGCCTTGGAAAGTTTAACTAATTCAGTTTAATGTTATCTTTATTTCTAAAAAGTGGAACATTTTTCGAGTTCGTTTTTTTTATGCAAACCTTTACCTTAGAATTCAGGATGAACTCGAGGACTGACTTTTCCAATTCCTGCTCTGGAATAAGAGAGAGATAAGGAATAATTTTCGCCTGCTCATAGCCAACATTTACCATCTGTAAAATCCACCACCAAAGTTTTAAGGCCACGTCACACGCTTCAATATCGCTGAAACGTCACTGCTTGTTAATCGCTGAAACGATATAGTTTGTGTGTCGTTGTGTGTAACTGAGCGATTTTTTTCTCGAAAAATCGTTTGATCGCTCATCACAGATTTGAGATCCTGACCTCAAATCCATCGTGCGTCATTCAATTAACCAGTGTTCAACCTGCTGCATCGTTGTGTGTGACACCGCGATAACTATTTTGTGAACGACTTTGCCTATTCACAACATTGAACAAGTATCATTCCTGGGTGTGAGAACGATAGCTGCTTGCCGCATCATTGGCGCCTCATTCATGATATCTAGACGTGTGCCATCTCACCAACGGTCTCGAAAGATTGACCGATTGATCTCGCTCACGGGAGATCGCTCGTGCGATCGTTAATGATATTGAAGCGTGTGACGTGGCCTTTAATGGTCACCCATCACTGGTAACTGGTGAGTCCTCCTGACCTGATCCATAAAGAGTCGTGCAAATCCTCAGAATCCTACTAATTTTTGATCACGTTCAATCTATCTTTATATGTTCTGTGTATCTAGACATGACGGTGGATGGATGGAGTGGAGCGGTTTAGAAATTTGATCATTGTTATAATTTTTTGGGGGAAGAGGTAGAGAAGTTCTCCAGTAAGAGTAAACTGTCTCTTCGGGGAGTGGAAGGAAAGTTATGGTTGGCCTAATAGGAAAGGTGTTTAATGGACAAATATGTGGGTTTACACCTGTATTTTATCAACCAGACCCACTTGGGTCAATAAACATACCGTATATACTCGCGTATAAGCCGAGTTTTTCAGCCCAAAAATTGGGCTGAAAAGTACCCCCCTCGGCTTATACGCGAGTCAGTGACGGTATACAGCAGCCCCAGCAGCCTCAGTAATCCAGGGCCCCCCAGCCTTGCTCCGGTCACCTGTAAAGCAAAATATACTTATCATTGTCCCGCTGCCGTCCGCGCCCGCCGCTGCCGACATAGCGATCCTCCATCTTCATGCGTCTTCTTCCGGTTTCCTGTGTTCGTCGCAGGCAATGACGTCATTGCCGGCGCCGAACACAGGAAGTCGGAAGAAGACGCATGAAGATGGAGGATCGGGCATGTTGGCAGCGGCGGGTGCGGACGGCAGCGGGACAGTGATAAGTATATTTTGCTTTACAGGTGACCGGAGCAAGGCTGGGGGGGCCCTGGATTACTGGGCTGCTGTTATACTACCGCTGGGGCTGCTATATACTACCACTGGGGCTGCTGTATACTACCACTGGGGCTGCTGGGGCTGCTATATACTACCACTGGGGCTGCTATATACTACCACTGGGGCTGCTATATACTACCACTGGGGCTGCTGGGGATGCTGTATACTACCACTGGGGCTGCTGGGGCTGCTATACACTACCACTGGGGCTGCTGGGGCTGCTATATACTACCACTGGGGCTGCTATATACTACCACTGGGGCTGCTGTATACTACCACTGGGGCTGCTGGGGATGCTTTATACTACTACTGGGGCTGCTGTATACTACCACTTGGGCTGCTGTATACTACCACTGGGGAGGCCTGTATACCACTGGGGGGGCCTGTATACCACACTGCTGGGGGCTGTATACCTGTGCTGGGGTCCACCCTCGGCTTATACACGAGTCAATAGGTTTTTCCAGATTTTTGGGGCAAAAGTAGGGGGTCGGCTTATACACGGGTCGGCTTATACACGAGTATATACGGTACTTGTTTTTTATGAGTTTAACCAAAAATGGTTCATGGATAAACAACTCCAGACGCCAAAGACAGCAGCAGTAGTTACCCATACTCCGTCCCTCACCCGGTTTGACTGCTCCCTTGCTCACCCCCTCTTATAAAGCTCCATGCTCGGCTTTCATTGGCATCAAGACTTACTCAGAGTGCCGTTTGGCAAGTAATTGGCCATTTGAGTCTTGTGACTCCTCATTTCATGAGTATATTACCGCACTTACACTACATATACACGAGAATAGGCCATAAAAAGTTAGGTGGGACCAACTTTATTTTTGATCACATACACTAGATACATAGGTAGGAGCAGGAAGATAAACTATGGGGCAGATTCATTATTGCTTTTGCTACTTTTTTAGTGACTTTTTGCTATTTACCGTATTTATTTTTTATTTTTTAAGCCATATTCATCTTTTCACTTACACCTTTTTTAAGTCACTTTGTGTTTGTCTTTTTACATCGCTACACGATTTAGGCTTTGAATAGCGTCTTTAAAAAAGTTGCATCATTTTTATACAAATGGGTTCCAGTTCCTGTCTTCTTCTGAATTATTTTATTCATGCCAGAAAGTTATTGGTGCAATTCTTTTGCAACCTTTTACAATAAAAAAAAAATCTATTTGGCTTCTTGCGCTAAAAAAAAAGTTAAAAACAAAAGTAACCATGATTTTTTGGCTTTCTGTAAAAATCGTGAACTTAACAGGGTATTTCCATCTCCAAGATCCTATCCCAATATGTTGTAGGTGAAGTAATAATAATATACGGTAAGTAAATATCTCCAATTAGAAATGTAGCATAGTTCTCCTGGTTAGCTGTCACTTACCTCATGTGCATGACATCACAGCTTAGATATCCATGGTTTTGACTGTCCCTATATGAGTGGTCATAAGAATGGATACCTTTTGTGCAGGCCTTTGCAGCTTAGATAAGTGACAGCTAATCAGGAGAACTATACTACATTTCTAATTGGAGGGATTTGCTAATATTGCTACTACATATTGGGATAGCATCTTGGAGATGGGAGTACCCTTTTAATGTGACTTACATAAAAATATATATATATTTTTATTTATTTATTAAATATTTAATATGTTGTCTACATGTAGTTTAAAATAATATATATAAAAATTAAACTATATAATGCTTCTAATATCAGAAATTGTCACCACTTGTATAGGGCAGGCACCAGTAACCGTAAAAGTGTTACCACCACCAGACAAGGGAATGGTAAAGTGTCCCAAAGCTTCGAAACAAACTAATACGTAGGAAAGACAACCCAAATAAGTCACCACCTCAAGGACAGAAAGACGCTCTTCTGAGTACCAAGTGCCAAAGGATAGACAGTTAGCTGCCACCACCAGTATAGAGTGTTTGGTTTTGAAACAGACTACAAGTCTCAGCATGCATGATACCGAAATGAGCCAGGATAATGTGATAACACCAAAGCCTCCATCCTTTCTCTATTCTTACCTCCTTACAGGTTCTGGGATTGCTGCTCCTCTGCCATCCATCCCATATTGCCTTGCCACAGGTTCTCTGCCCCTTACTGTCATATGTGTGTCGTATAATGGCAATTCGACATTATGGCTTATCATTCCGGATGATGAATACAACTCTTCACCCGTTCCCTTAAAAGAAAGGATATATTGTTACCAATAATACCAAAAGTTTCAGAGTAGACCGCAGTGTCATCACTTATGAACAAGTGAAACGGTAGATGGAAAAAGATGGGAAGAGGCCGATGCAGCTGTAGTTTCTCACTAATTCAGGGCTGTGGAGTCGGTGTCCATTTTGGTGGAATTGGAGTTAGAGTTGTAGTTGGATTCATTGAAATTGAGGAGTTGGATTTGGAGTTATATATTTGGCTTACTGACTACACACCAAGACTGTGGAGTTGGAGTATTTTTTGGTGGCATTGGAGTCAAATTCAGGGAAATTGTCGAGTTGGAGCCCTGCTCACCATGTCTCAATTAAATTAAAGCAACAAAATAAGCATGGACTGTCTACCATGTTGGCTTCATGGTTGACATTGTTGACTCTCATCTCTAGAGTTCTGGGTTCAGATATGGCCAAGAACATCATCATCAGCTTGGAAACTATATGCTCTCCCTGTCTTTGTGAATTTCCTCCATTACTCAAAAACAAAAATAACTGAAATATTACTTTGGATTAGATTGTGAACCCCAATCGGGAGAGGGACCCCTATAGGTAATTACAAGTGTAGATCAATAAGAAGTTTTTGGAAGGAGAGAGAAGAATAGGAATACTTCAAAATGAATGTCAAGAAGTCAGCAGCTGGACTGGTAGGTGTGATTAGTGCCAATGGTGGTGGTTTAGGGCCGGTGGTGTGTGGCTCGGCTGTTTCTTCCGCAAACTGAACAAGTGTTAATTTTTAATTCTGCGCGGTCATGAAGCTGATTATAGGCAGGAGTCTGAGGGTAAGACCCCCAAGCAGGGGATGTGTGGAGGGGGCACATCCCCCCCTTTGGATACTTAAAACTTACTAGTGGGAGTGATCAATTTAGTTGGTGGGCATGGCAGGGTGGCTGTCCGTGCGCTGTAAAGAATCATGCAGGGGGCTAATCCGCCACCCCCCACCCCCATACCCTCGCTTCTATTATAATCAGCTCCAGTTTGTTCCCTCGGTGAAAGGCCGAGCCACGCCCACCAATGGCAAACTGCGCCTACCACCTGAGCCGCTCATGCCCCACAACTTCTGCCCTTTTAATCTGCAAGTTTGCCGAACAATGAACCTTGCTCCTGGTCTTCATATTTTTATTTTCCTATATTGGGTAAATTTTGCATCATATATTCTAATTTTTAGATGGATTTATTTACCTTCTATGCAAAAAAAAAGAGAAAAAAATATTGGTATTTTCCTTATACAGTTGTGAATAGAAAGGATGCTTTTCTAGCCTTCGTAGAAAGACATTGCCAAGATAGAATATTTCTGATAAAAAAAAATGTAATATAGGTCAAATTTTTTAGTTTGATTTTTGATGGCCTCATTTTGTAGTGTACGTGCACATGACATTTGTTAATATGCCTCACCATAGTACTATGTTGACTCCCTGAGGAAGGAGTCGGGATATGACTCCGAGACACCTAGGATGTAATAAAAAGCTATAGTTTGCATGCTAAATCATGTCTAGTTTTTTTCCTATCAAATAAGCAGCATGGATCCTGGAAGCATTGTCTTCGCATATTTCTATAATAATGGTCCTAGAACATGAAAATTGGACAATCTCACCCAATTAGTGGAAATCCATCGTTTACGTCTTTTCTTTCCATGGTAATCTTCGTGGGATTATACCTTCTTAAAGGGCACCTGTCGTGTCGTTTTGTTGATATTAAGTGGCCCCCCATGTGTTTTAAATGATGCAATATACATCACTAAGGCCCCTTTCACATCAGCGGTTTTTGCTGATCGCGGCAGATGCGGTGAAAAAACCGCAACTGCCGCGATTACCGCATAACGGCTGCACTTGCGGCATACTTGCGACAAGCCCCATAAAATGTATATGCGGGCTTGCAGCAGGTGCGGCAAGTGCGGTATCGGCACTTGCGGCAGGTGCGGCTGAGAAGAAACTGTGGTCAGCCGCGTTTTTTTCGCGGCCGCACCTGCTGCAAGTGCCGATACCGCACTTGCCGCAAGCCCGCATATACATTGTATGGGGCTTGCCGCAAGTGCAGCCGTTATGCGGTGATCGCGGCAGTTGCGTTTTTTTCACCGCATCTGCCGCGATCAGCGCAAAACCGCTGATGTGAAAGCAGCCTTAGGCTGCTTTCACATCAGCAATAAATGTAATTTACGGCAGATCCGGCAGATGTTACATGGCAGATCCGGCAAGTGCGGCAACGGCCGATTTGCGGCACCGATCAAGCAAGCCCCATTCATTCTCTGTGGTTTGCAGTGTCAGGTATGGTAAGTGTGGTTTTGCCAGATTCAGCACTTGTGGCCATGCAAAAAAAAGCATTTATTTTGTGGTGCTGCAAGTGCGGCATCCGGCAAAACTGCACTTGCCGCACCTGACCGCAAGTCCCATAGAGAATGAATGGGGCTTGCCGGATTGGTGCCGCAAGTCGACCGTTACGCGGCAGGTGCAGCCAGGGCCGGGACAACAGCTAGGCGACCCTAGGCGATCGCCTAGGGCGCCATCTTGTGCAGGGCGCATTCCCGCGTGATGGTTATTATAGCACTGCACTTGTATATAAGGAACCTTCTGCTCACTTTGCTGACGTAATTGAACTATTTTACGCTACAACCACCACTGACCCCACCCATCCCTCCTCGCTCCCTTCCTATTGACTGAGCCCCTTACGTCAGGATTTGGATCCGCGCTGTGATTGGTTATGACGCAGCGCCTCTGCCGTGAGCCCGCCCCTTCCCTCCTCTCCGCTGTGTGACAGTCGCCGGCCATTCGGAGGCCGCGGAGGAGCTGCGTCACCGGCGGTGGCGGGGGGAGGGGACCGTGCATCTCACCGCCGTCATGTTTTCCACTCACCCCCGAGTGAAGCGTGGCTCCGGCTCCCCTCCCAACAGCTCAGCGCGCATGCTACTGCCCATCCGGGCCACCGTCCCTTACCAGCTCCTGCACAGCAGCCCCAGGCGCTCCCCCTCCGCCTCGGTGGGGAGTAACACCGAGCCGGGGCCCCCGAGTCCTTCCCCTCCCTCCCCGCTGCTCGCACAACCTCAAAGCAGCCCCGAGGTGGCCTGGACCCGGAGGAGGAGCAGCTCCCCAGACAGGAGGAACGCGGCGTCCCCCGGGAGCAGAGGTGAGCGGCCGCCTCTGTGTGAGGTCAGCATGGCCCCGAGCACACCACCTGCATGCGGAGCCCCGGCCTGTGGGCCACAGGGGAGAGGAGAGAGCAGGCCATGTGTTCACAAACAGCTGTCTGCAAGACCTGATCTGGAGGACAGTGCACTGAGGGGTCTAGAGCTCTGGAGCAGAGTGCACTGAGGGGTCTAGAGCTGGAGGACAGTGCACTGAGGGGTCTGGAGCTCTGGAGCAGAGTGCACTGAGGGGTCTGGAGCTGGAGGACAGTGCACTGAGGGGTCTGGAGCTAGAGGACAGTGCACTGAGGAGTCTGGAGCTGGAGGACAGTGCACTGAGGGGTCTGGAGCTGGAGGACAGTGCACTGAGGGGTCTGGAGCTGGAGGACAGTGCACTGAGGGGTCTGGAGCTGGAGGACAGTGCACTGAGGGGTCTGGAGCTGGAGGACAGTGCACTGAGGGGTCTGGAGCTGGAGGACAGTGCACCGAGGGGTCTGGAGCTGGAGGACAGTGCACTGAGGGGTCTAGAGCTCTGGAGCAGAGTGCACTGAGGGGTCTAGAGCTCTGAAAAGGTACTTATACCATATGGCTGCTAAGCATTTCAAGAGTTGGTCGTGTGCATTACTATTTATGTACAATTTATATCCACAAAGTTCATTTATATCTACTTTTATTTGTTTTAAATTAAATTTACTTTCAAAGTATGTTGACATCTTTATTCCTAGACATATTTCGGGATGGGGGGGGGGGGTTGCCGTTTGCCTCACCTGCCTAGGGCACCAAAATGCCTTGTCCCGACACTGGGTGCAGCAACATCTGCCGGATCTCCCACGAATTACAAATTACCGATGATGTGAAAGCAGCCTAACATGGTTTTGTAAAAACACAATTTATGTATTTATCTTTAAAAAAAGCCTTTATATGCTGAGGTGACTGCACACACATACCTGGCTTCAGTCATAGGGGTGGTGACTGCACACACATACCTGGCTTCAGTCATAGGGGTGGTGACTGCACACACATACCTGGCTTCAGTCATAGGGGTGGTGACTGCACACACATACCTGGCTTCAGTCATAGGGGTGGTGACTGCACACACATACCTGGCTTCAGTCATAGGGGTGGTGACTGCACACACATGCCTGGCTTCAGTCATAGGGGTGGTGACTGCACACACATACCTGGCTTCAGTCATAGGGGAGGCGCTTTTGTCTTGCTTCAGTCACTGATTTTTTCTTAATTTGCCACACCCTTCGCATTGTAATTGATTGCTATTACTGTAGTATAGAAGAAGTGGGTTAAGGACCTGTTGTGTTGTCATGACCATGTGACCAAAATGGGTGAAGCTAAGCCAGCAGGTACCTTACTTTAGGCCTGCTTAGCTCCGCTCATCACAGTCACATGGCTGTGATATCACTACAGGTCCTTAACCCACTTTTTCTATGCTGCAGTGATAGCAATCAATTACAATAAAGGGGGGAGTGATGAAGCTCAAAAAACCTGAGGGACATTGACTGGAGCAAGAAAAATAGCACCTCCCCCATGACTGAAGCCAGGCATGTGCTGTATTCGCCTTAGCATACAGTACTGCTCACCATTATTTTCATTTTCATTTTTTTCATAGACTACAATATCTTCAAAAATAAATAGAAATGTACCAGTGTTCTATTCTTACAGGGGCGGACCGTCACCCCCGGGGGCCCTGGTGCAGGTTGTGGACGGGGGGGGTGCTGGTGCAGGTTGTGGACGGTGCCAGTGTCGTGCTCTTACCGCTGGTCCTGCCGCGCTCTCCCTCCTGGTGACGGCGGCTCTCCCGCGGCTCGTGGGGTCGGCTGGGAGAGCCGCGCTGACAGCCGCGCTCTCCCGCGGCTTGTGGGGGTCGGCTGGGAGAGCCGCGCTGACAGCCGCGCTCTCCCGCGGCTTGTGGGGGTCGGCTGGGGGCCCCCTCCAGGCTTGAAGGGGCCCCCTAACCGGGCGGGGCCCTGGTGCAGCTGCACCGGCTGCACCAGCGTAGTTCCGCCCCTGTATTCTTAGGATTTTTTAATTAGTGTCCAAAGTAATACAACAATAAAGCATTGTTTGTCAACTTACATGTTGCAATTTCAAAGAATACACATCAAGTGCAGATAATTAATACTTGGTCGCCCCCTTCGGCATTGATGAAGCCTCCAGACGTTTCCTGTAGCATGTAGAAGCTTCTTGCTCTTCTCAGCTGTATTTTCTCTTCCTTTGCAGTTTGTTTGAGCTATTGAATGTTTGCAGGGTTTTTTTCTCCCAATGGCAGATTTCAGCTCACCCCAAAGATTTTCACTGGATTGAAGTCAAGACTCGTTGCTGCCATTATAAAACAGTCCTTTTTTTCTTTTTCACCCATTCCTTTTGGAATGTGTACTTTTGGATGTGTGCTGCTTTGGGTCATTGTCTTGCTGGAGGACCCGTGATCTTAAACTCAAACTAAGTTTTCTTACACTGGGTAGGACACTTCATTCCAAAATCTGTTGATAATTCTCTGATTTCATGATTCCTGTGATCAATTGAAGGCCTCCAGTACCAGACGCAGCAAAGCAACCCCACAGCATTATGGATCCTCCACCATGTTTAACTGTTGGTGGGGTTTTCTTTTCCTTATAAGCTTGATTACACTGTCTGTAAACAAACTGTTGCTTTCCATTGCCAAAAAGGTCTATTTTCATTTCATCTGTCCACAGCACATTTTCCCAGAAGGTTTGTAATTTGTCTTTTACAAGGCTCAGTTGTTCATTTTTATGGTTTCTTCCTTGGCCTATGCCCATAAAGCTCTGTTTGGTTAAGTGTGCAGCGTATGGTATTTGTTGAAACCATGAACCTAGACTGTTCCAGGTTGGCCTTCAGCAATTTGGATGTCTGATGTGGTGTTTTTTCACCATTTGCAACAACCTTCGAAGACATCTCTTGTCAATTTTCCTCTTTTCTCCACATCCAGGGAGGTTGTTGACGGTTCCATGCTTGAAAAACGTCTTAGTAAGATTGCTGAAATTGGGATACTAAGGTCTTTGGAGATGGCATTATACCCTTTGGAAGTCTTGTGTTTGCTAATAATCACAGTTCTGATGTACTCAGACAGCTCATTTATCTTCTATATTGTGACAAAGAAACAGGGCCTAACATGTGGCTTTTTAAAACACCGAGGTAAAGGCATTTTTTAAGTTAAATACCGTATGTGGAATTTTGTTTTTAAAAAACTATGTTAGTGATGCACATTGCATCATTTAAACCTTTTGGGGACCGTTTAATATCACAAAACGACATGACGGGTTCCCGTTAAATGACACCAACATCCATATCCACAGAAATAACAAGCACTTTAAATGATATATCTAGTGTTGAGCGAGTGTAATCGTTACTATTCGCACAGATAGTACAGTATTCGCAATACTCGTTACTCGGCGAGTATCACTCCCCACACAACACTACACTAGGAAGTGGGAGGAGCTTAGGTGGCACCTGCACTAGTGGGAGGAGCTAAGTTGTTTACCACAGAGCAAGAGTGACAGTTAGTCAGTCTGCAGTTGGAGTCTAGTCTGGAGCAGGAGCAGAGCCAAGTAGAAGTGGAGGTCCTGAGAGGTCTGAGGAAAGGAGACAGAGTAACAGAGGAACATCCCCGGGATAAAGAGTTACCCCAAACTTAACCCCGGAGAGGCGCTTAAGACGGATACCGGATCCGAGGCTGTGCCTGAGACAGACAGGACAGTAAACACCGGCATAGTGAAGGTCCACCATCTTCACAGCACCATAGCAAAGCAACACGGGAGGGTCAGTGACACAGAGGACTCAAGTTGCCCAGCATATTGGTACCCGTGAGCAGAGACAGGGCCAGCAGTACAGCTACAAGCAGCAGCAGGGCCACACACAGCGCTTAAGTAGGAAGCCAAGGACCGGGTCAGGGTGGGAGCAACCTGGTACAGACTCCGTGGACAATACTGTGTTATACCATCTGCAAGTAAAGACTTGGAAAACAACAGAAACCGTGAGTGTGTGTGATCCTTATACTGAAGCCCTACTTGCCCTCATATACTGCGATTACCTCTACTCTCATCATCTCTACTGCTACCCCTACTCTCCTGCAGCATCAATAACTATCCTCACAGACTTTAACTACTACTACCACTGCCCCGGGGAACCCAGTTCTGCCCACAGGAACTATTCTATCCAAGCTGCTATCCCATCATCCCCGGAGGTTCTGCAGCAGCGGCGGCCCCATTACTGGCCGCATATAGTGGGTGGCGTCACGAGTGACAAATCCCCTGTAAATAACCCCCCATTTTATTGTGCGGGCCCGGGACACGGACCGGACCAGGACCACCGTGACATACCCCAGCAGTACCCCGGTCCGGCACCGAGTACCCCCGTCCCAGTGGGCTCCACAAATGCTCTATAGGAAGATCGTTCTTGTGCAGTCTAGGTAAGTCTTCTCCAAGCCTAGATAGGTCCACCAGGGTCTGCTGCAAGCCTAAATAGCTCCACCAGTCTCTTCTTCAAGCCTAGCTATATCCACCAGGGTCTTTTCCAAATATAGATATGTCCACCAGAGTCTTCTCCAAGCTTTGATAGGTCCATCAGGGTCTTCTCCACCATAATCTTGACAGTATCAAGCCATTGGGCTACTGATCTTCACCTTCACTTTGTTTCTTTTATTCTTTCTACCATAATGTCGTCCTTCTTTAGTGAAGGTTCTCTTCGTATGATGTGTCCAAAGTAGACAAGTCGTAGCTTGGTGAGCTTTGCTTCAGTAACATGTCTGGCTTGATTTGTTCCAGTATTGATTTGTTTTCTCTTCTTGCAATCTATGATTGATAACATTCTTCTCCAGCTCCTCATTTCGAAGGCGTTGATTCTTATCTTGCTCTTTTATCTTCCAAGTCTCACTTCCATATGTTAGAACAGAAAAGCCCAGACTATGTACGAGCCGTGTTTTCATCACCAGTGAAATGTTCCTCGATGTGAAGACCTTGTCCAGTGACTTCATTGTTGATTTGCCCACAGCTATTCTCCTATTGATTTCCGGTGTCGTTGCTGCATCTTGAATGATCATTAGTGAAGTTCCATTTCGTCTCCATCCATCTCAAATGTATCCTTGTCGTACCTGGCAGTAGTCAATATCTTTGTTTTCTTTGTGTTGAGTAGCAGTCCCATGTTCCCATATTTCTATATACCCATATAAGCCCCATATTTATGTAAACCCTAGCTGTAATTATGTTTGCAAAAGAACCCATTAAATTGTATAAATCTTTACCGATGTGAAAAATGAGCAGATGCATTTAGTTAAATCTTATCTTTAAATCCTCGAGAACCATAGGGAGAAAAGTTTCTGGATTCGGGTAAAGTGTCTGCGCATCACTTTGGATTACTCCACCTCGTAAGTCGCCGTCAGACTTGATTGAAAAAAAGCTTCCTATTAACATCAGAATGCAGGAGAGAAAAAAGTAGACGTGTCGATGATATTCTTTAAAAATTACCCAATTTTCCTAAATTGACAACGTAATCAAAAGCGTAATTTAGAATTTGTGAGTGTCTTCACCAGCCGTCTCTTCTGCCGCGGCCTGGAGATGTCTGGGTTGATTTTTTTTTTTCGAGCCATCTGTAGGGCTTTATGATCTCACATTTCCCGTCTAAGTGTCTGCAGATGTGCTTTTTATCAAAGCAGGCCTACTATTAAATTATAACAGTTTATTGAGGAGGTTTCAAGTCACAGAACAGATGGATCGGGCCGCCGCTTGTGTTTTAATTTCGCATTCAGATTACATTGGCAGAGGGTTTGACTCTGTAACGGTCGTAAAAATTCACGGTTCGCCGTAGATTCATCAAAATATTTTCAGACCCTCCTTCCGGTGAATAAAGCGCCCTATTGAGGATATTTGGAAAAGACATTGAGGATGATAGATGGGCTATCCCAAATGGCTGAGAATAAATTGGCTTCATTCTAAGAAACCTTCAGAATTTGGATGGTTTATTCTCACAGACCCCCTGACAGCAGGCCCAGAATTATTCTTTCCCCCCCCCCCCCCATGTTGGCTGATTTAGTTTCTTCCTTGGTTCTAATCTCCCCAACATTCAATCTGTATGCCGAAAATATAATTGCCATCCCCAAATAATATCTTCTAGTGCTTTTGTGTAATGTAATCGAAAAACAAAAATTTACGATGTTGGGACTGGGCGACAAAAAGGAGTAGTGATCGTCCTTAAAGAGTTTGTGTCACGAACAATTGTACATTTTTATTAGTATATCTTAGAATAAAAGTTCCACCATTGGATGTGTTAAAAAGAAATGTTCCTGTCCTGAGATATTCTTAGAAATGTGTCCCTGTGTAATGGATGTGTCCAACCATGCGGGAGCAGGTGGGATATACCACAGCTCCAGGGCAGGGGGAGTAAAAGAGTATACAGACATTACAGCCGGGGATAATAATAATAATAATAAAACTTTATTTGTATAGCGCCAACATATTCCGCAGCGCTTTACAGTACAATGGTACATATAAGAAAAATATACGGTACAGAAAGGTAATGCAGAACAGTAGTTACATACAATAAACATAGAATCAACTCAGGAAATACAATAAAAAGGCAAAAAAAATGAAGGTGACCCTGCTCGAAGGAGCTTACTATCTAAGACGGGATGGGAACACAAAGTACAGGGGCTTATAACAATGAATATCTTATGTTTAGGTGACTACTGTTAGGGAGAAGGATAGGCCGCCCTGAAGAGGTGTGTTTTTAGGGAGCGTCTGAAGCTATGCAAGTTGTGGATGGTCCTAATTTCTTTGGGTAGAGCATTCCAGAGGTTTGGTGCAGCTCGAGAGAAGTCTTGGAGTCGGGAATGGGAGGTTCGGATTAATGCTGATGTTAGTCTGAGGTCACATTCAGAACGAAGGGGACGGGTGGGGTGGTAGACAGAGATGAGGGTGGAGAGGTAAGGAGGTGCCGCACCATGAATAGCTTTGTGGGTGACAACGAGCAATTTGAATTTGATCCTATAGTGAACGGGTAGCCAATGTAGTGACTGGCACAGAGCAGAAACATCTGAGTAACGGTTTGCTAGATAGGTGATCCTGGCTGCTGCATTGAGGATAGACTGGAGAGGGGAAAGCTTACTGTGGGGGAGGCCAGCTAGTAAAGAATTACAGTAGTCAAGGCGGGAATGAATCAGGGCCACGGTGAGGGTTTTAGTTGTTTCCATGGTGAGAAAGGGGCGGATTCTAGAGATATTTTTCAGGTGCAAGCGACAGGAGCGGGTGAGAGATTGTATATATGGGGTGAAAGAGAGATCAGTGTCCATCAAAACACCGAGGCAGCGAGCCTGCTGACTAGGTGTTATCGTGGTGCCGCACACCGAGAGAGAGATGTCAGGTTTAGGGAGGTTGGCAGGGGGTGGGAGCAGAAGAAGTTCAGTTTTGGAAAGGTTGAGTTTCAGATAGAGAGCGGACATGATATTGGAGACTGCGGTTAGACAGTCATTGGTGTTCTTTATTAGAGCGGGAGTAAGGTCAGGAGCTGAGGTGTATAATTGTGTGTCATCAGCATAGAGATGGTACTGAAAGCCAAATCTGCTGATGGTCTGTCCAATCGGGGCTGTGTAGAGAGAGAAGAGGAGAGGGCCAAGGACTGAGCCCTGAGGGACCCCAATAGTGAGAGGAAGAGGGGAGGAAGTGGAGCCAGAGAATGATACACTGAAAGAGCGGTCAGAAAGATAGGAAGAGAACCAGGAGAGAGCCGTGTCCTTGATGCCAATGGAGTGCAGCATAGAGAGTAGGAGATGGTGGTCAACAGTGTCAAAAGCCGCAGAGAGGTCAAGGAGGATAAGCAGAGAGTGGTCACCATTACGTTTTGCTGACAGAAGGTCATTGGTCACTTTGATGAGGGCAGTTTCTGTAGAGTGTAAAGGGCGGAAGCCAGACTGCAATGGATCTAAAAGAGAGTGAGTGGCGAGGTAATGGGTGAGGTGGGTGTAGACCAGGCGCTCCAGGAGTTTTGAGATGAAGGGGAGGTTGGAGACAGGTCTGTAGTTATTTGTGCAGGATGGGTCAAGAGATGTTTTCTTTAGTAGTGGAGTAATAATAGAGTGTTTGAAGGAGGAGGGGAAGATGCCAGTGGAGAGGGAGAGATTGAAGATTGTGGTTAGGTGAGTGGTGACCACTGGAGAGAGGGTCTGGAGTAGGTGTGAGCGAATGGCGTCAGAGGTGCATGTAGTGGGACGTGAGGACGAGAGGAGCCTGGAGACTTCTTCTTCTGTGGCTGGGTCAAAAATGGACAGTGAGCCAGAGGGGATGTGGGGACAGATGGGAGTAGAAACACTTGAAGGTTGGGAGCTGATTTCCTGGCGGATGTTTTATATTTTCTCTGTGAAGTAAGAGGCCAGATCATCAGCACAGAGGTCAGTGATAGGAGCCTGCACTTTCGGACTGAGGAGAGAGTGAAAGGTGTCAAAAAGTTTCTTTGAGTTGTTGGCTAGTGAGATCAGGGTGGTGAAGTAGGTCTGTTTGGCGAGGTGAAGGGCAGAGTTGTAGGTTTTTAACATGAATTTATAATGGATAAAGTCTCCTGGTGAGCGAGTTTTCCTCCATAGGCGTTCGGCACTCCTCGAGCATTGCTGGAGGAATCGAGTTTGTGATGTGAGCCAAGGCTGTTTTACTCTGTGTTTGGAGGTTCCGAGGGTGAGGGGCGCTACTTGGTCCAGGGTACTTTTGAGAGTCTCATTATAGTAATTCACAGCCAGATTGGGGCAGGAGAAGGAGGAGATAGGGGACCGTGATGAGAGAAGAGAGTCTGTGAGTGTATGAGGGTTGATGGCCTGTAGATTTCTGAATGTGTGATAGGTCGGAACTATGCTGTGATGGGCGAGGGTTTGTGAGTGTGAAGGAGAGAATGTTGTGATCAGAGAGAGAAGGAGATGAGTTGTCTAAGGAGGATGTAGAGCAGAGTCGGGTAAAGACCAGGTCAAGGGTGTTACCATCCTTATGTGTCTTAGAAGTTGAGAGTTGCGAGAGGCCAAGAGAAGTGGTTAGAGATGGGAGCTGGGATGCAGATGTGGAGTTGGGGCTGTTTTTGGGGATGTTAAAGTCTCCCAGGATGAGGGTTGGTAATTCTGAGGACATGAAGTGCGGCAGCCACGCGGAGAAGTGGTCGAGGAAGTTGGTGGGTGAACCTGGGGGGCGATATACCACACAGAATATAAGAGTATATAGACATTTCAACCGGGATCATAGCTGATTCTTTCTTTAAAGGGAACCCGTCAGCTAGTTTATGCCTCCCCAGCTATCACTGTCTGTAGCTGTAGCTTTATAATACCAGTCTAACCATCCCTGTCTGAGCTCATAGTGTAATGTTAAAGGTGAAAGAAAAGCATTTATACACTTACATTTCAGTCCCCACCTTGGAGGAGGGGGACTGTCTGGCAGGATAATAGTTAATTCACTTTTAACTTGGATAGCTAAAGGACCTGTGTGATGTAACGGTCATGTGACCGTAGTGGGCAGAGCTAAGCCAGCATATGTATTATGTTCTATGAGAATTTAGCTCCGCCTATTGTAGTCACATGGTTGTGACATCACATCAGGTCTCCCAACATGTTCTAGCACAAGGCTGAAATGTTAACTGTTAACCTGCCAAACAGTCCCCGTCCTCCAAGCTGGGGACTGACTGCCTCATTACATAAGGAAATGTAAGTGTATAAATGCTTTTTTTCACCTTTCACATTACACTCTGAGCTCAGACAAGGATGATTAGAATAGTATTATAAAGCTGCAGCTACAGACAGTGATAACTGGAGGGGCATAAACTAGCTGACAGGTTCCCTTTAAACAGTCATGAAATGTTTTACATCACAGAAAGAATCATCTCTGATCCCCTGCTGTAATGTCTGTATACTCTTATATTCTGTGATCCCTGGCTGTAATGTCTGTATACTCTTATTTTCTGTGATCCCCGGCTGTAATGTCTGTATACTCTTATATTCTGTGATTCCCAGCTGTAATGTCTGTATACTCTTATATTCTGTGATCCGCGTGCTGTAATGTCTGTATACTCTTATATTCTGTGATCCCCGGCTGTAATGTTTGTATACTCTCTTACTTCCCTCCTGTCCAGGAGCTGTGGTATATCCCACCTGTTCCTCCATGGTTGGACACATTCATTACACAGGGGCACATTTACAAGAATGTCATGGGGCAGTAACATTGTTTTTTTAACACATCCCATTGTGGAACTTATTTTTATTGTAAGATCTATTAATTCAAATATACAATTTTTCTTGGCACAACCCTTTTAACTGGAAAATAATGGAAATTGACAGCTTACCAAAATTTTCTTTATGTGGCAGTAGACCAGAAGGGAAGCCAGTTCTATATTTTCCCCATACCCGTTTTTCAGTGGCACCGATCTGTAACCTGAAAAAGTACGATTCGTTCAAATGTGATTTTTCTCTTTGTGACATTTCACAAAATACGTTTTCAAGTAAAAAGTTTCGTTTTTTTTTAAATGTTTAATTGTTTAAATCAGACTTTATCTCTTTTATGCCTTTTTTTCCAATCAATTTTGCATTGGACTGAAAACAGCCAGTCATTTAGTCCTACCCACCAACCGCTACCAACCAGGGGGGTTTGTGACCTTTTTTTTTCATTGGGTTTAGTTGCAGTTACTAAATGTAGCCGTAAGTAAAGGCAGCCCCAGTTTTATCATTTTAAAGGGAATCTATCAGCAGGTTTTTTTTTTCTATTTAATCTGAGAGTAACATGATGTAGAGACAGAGAGCCTGATTCCGGCCCTAGGTCACTTACTAAACTGTGCGCTGTAGTGTCAATACAATGAGTTTTATTAGCAGGAGATTATCAATGCAGGACTGGGTGTTAAGAGACAGGTAGTCCAGCTAATCTGTGTAACTAACTCCACCCCCCGCCACTGATTGTTAGATTGTATAGTAAACTGCCAATTAGGGTTGTGGACGGGGTTATAAAGGGTTCAGCATTCTATATCTACAGCTGAGAAAACAGGGATTTTATTAGAGGGGTTGTCCAGTCTAAAATGAAAATTCTGCAGTGTCTCTATATGACTGCAGACTTATCAATCCTCTTAGTGCCCGCACTGTGCAATGCGAGGATTCACTGTTTCTAAACCAGGAATTGACCGCGATTATGTTCCCGGCCAGAGCCCCTGACTAGTGGACATGGCCTCACTCAATACAAGTGTATGGAGCAAGGCTACGCCCACTAGATGGCTGCTCCCACTAGTCGGACATACCCGCTCCATACACTTGTATGGAGCAAGACCGCACCCACTAGTTGTGTTGTTGCCGGACACATGCATACTGCATAATTGTTGTCCGTTCCCGGCTTAGAAAGTGCTGAATCCTCGCTGTGCTCAGTGCGGGCGCTGGGTGGATTGGTAAATCTGCAGTCACACCCTTTTAAAACTGCATCAAGCAGCTCAGTAAATGTCCCATCGCTGGAATCAGAGTTTCAACCCCTACAATATGCTGCTCTTAGATTACATAGCAAAAACCTGCTGACAGATTCCCTTTAAGGGTCAGTAGAGTTGGGCTCTAACTCCTGTAAACTTTGCAAAAAATGTAGAAACGACTGATTACACTATATCTATAAAAGCGCTGCTACATTGTACCGATATATGTTTTCTATAAATGTACCTGTTTTTATTCCTATTAAAGGAAATGTACTTTGCGCCAAGAAGTTGGGGTCACTAAACATGTCTTCTTCATACACCACGAATCTCAGGAACGCCAGGTCCGGCTCATGGATCTCAAAGGCTTGCTGCTGAACGGAGGACCACACGGGGTTTAAACCATTGTCATCTAGAAATTATGGTTCAGAATTAATCTGAGTGTAAAATGGACACAGCAAAATGGACACAATTCTACACCAGTGAAACCTCCCTTCATTCCTAGTATAGATGCTGGGGACAGAGATCTGCTGATCTCAATGCTGGTGATATGACATCACTTTATAAGAAAATATCTTATTACAATATTGTTCAGCAAATGAATGTTGCTATTTGCTTTAGAGGCTACAGACAACTCTCATTCTGTCAGTAACCTTTTAATTAATACAATTGCACTGCATTTCAAAGTGCAATCATCAGTGTTTCATTAATGTGCAGACCCCCTGATAATAAAAGTTTTATGTTTTCTCTTTATGGAGTGGTTTCATAGGGCCACGTCACACACACAGATAATTGTGCAGATATTGTTCGCAGATTCTGGTTGCAGTGAAATCATGGACTCATTGTTCCATTTGTCATGATCACTGCAGTCATGCAAACATGCACAATGGCTGTAATATAATCAATTTGTGTGTCTATTAGCTCATATGTCAGCACAGCTTCTATCCTGCATACATAATCCTGCCCATGTGTTTTCCTCTTTTTCCATAGCTCATTTTCTTTGCCATCGCTAAGACTGTAGATGCTTCCCCTCCTCTCTACATTTACATAGGCTGGATATGATCAATAAGTGTATCTATTAGCTCATATGTCAGCACAGCTTCTATCATGCACATGTGTCCTCTCTGTTTTTCCTGATTAGGGTGCTTTCACATTGCGTTTTTTTCCTTTCCGTGGGGTTCCTACTTTTTGCAGGATCCCACGGACAGGAAAGGTCCGCATCGGATGTGGCCTCCTGGTGCCCTTTCTGTGTCCGGGTCCGTGAATTTTACGGACCCGCACACAGAAGGGCACTTTCACTTTCGCAATGTATAGTATACATTGTGAAAGTGAAGCAAGAGTTAAAAATAAAAAAAAAAACAGTACACCTCTCCGGTGCAGATCCCTGCGATGTTCGGCATCTCCGGAGCTGGGAATCAGCTGACTGGGAAGGGACCGGAGCAACCCGGTCAGCTGACCCGATCACATGACCTCATAGGTTTAAATCTCCCGCCCGCCAAAATCGATTGGAGGGATTTAAACCGATCAGCTGTGCGGTCATGTGACCCGGTCAGCTGACTGGGTTGCTTCGCCCCTTCCCAGTCAGCTGATTCCCAGCTCTGGAAGGTCGGGAGATGCAAACATCGCGGAGACCTGCGCCGGAGAGGTGACTGTTTTTTATTTTTTTATTTTTAACCCTTGCTCACTTCACATTAATTATACATTGCGATGAAATTACACAGTACTGACATTTAGTGTACTGAGCTGCTCAGTACACTAAAATTAGGTCCAAGAAACGATCAGCTGTTTTCTCGGACCCATGCTCCATAGGCCCCCATGTTATCTCCCGCAGATTGTGTCGGATTCGATTGTGCCTGATTTGGTCCACTGTGCCCAAAATCGGAGCAGTCCCTGATTTTGGGCAGAGCAAAAAATAAAACAAAATTGGATCCGACACAAATCGGATGCCATTAAGGGCAAATCCGATTAGATCCGTCGCCCATAGGGATACATGGGGGCCAAATCGCATTTGTGGCTGTCCATTTTACAACGGACAGCCACGGATGGCAGAAAAATGCTATGTGAAAGCACCCTTATCTTTAGCTTGTTTTCTAAGCCTTCACTGAGGCTGTAGATGGTTTCCCCCCTCTCAACATTAATATAGGCTGGATTTGATCAATGTGTATATCTATTAGCTTATATGTCATCACAACATTTATCCTGTGAATTTGTCCTCTCCATATTTTTTCCTCCTTATCTGTAGCTCGTTTTCTCTGCACCTACTGAGATTGAAGATGCTTCCCCCCTGACAATAATATAGGCTGGATATGATTAATGTGTATATATATTAGCTCATATGCCAGCACAGCTTCTATCCTGCACGTGTCCTCTCACAGAGTGTAGATCCTTCCTCCGTCTCGACATTAATATAGGCTGGATATGATCAATGTGTTTATCTATTAGCTCACATATCAGCACATCTTGTATCCTGCACATGTCTTCTCCATGTGAGTTCCTCCTTATCTGTAGCTCATTTTCTCTGCCCTCACTGAGACTGAAAATGCTTTCCCCCTCTCGACATTAATATAGGCTGGATATGATCAATGTGTGTATCTATTATCTCATATGTCATCACAGCTTCTATCCTGTACATGTGTCCTCTCCATGTTTTTCCTTCCATTTTCTCTGCACTCACTGAGACTATAGATGCTTTCCACCTCTCAACATTGTAGAGATTTATATACAATGTCCTGCCCACTATCTCTTATACTGAGAAAAGGAAACTATCTTCACATCAAGGAGCAGAAGTTCTGATAGATTTGTATCTTTGTTTGCAGACCACTCAGCTAGATAGAGAACTTGCAAACATTTTGTTTAAGCAAATATTACTTAGAAAGTTGCCTAAAATTGCATATAGGAAGAAAATAAATATAAAATAATATATATGTGATATTGTCTCATACTCACTGACAACGCTAGTTCGGAACTTGTTGTTGTCGTATTCTCCCCCACATATCTCTACCTCTACGAATGGACAGGCAATACCGCGGCCCGGCTTTGGCAGATGACGAGCGCCAATGACCTAGAAGAGTGAAGCACTTCTGGTTTATCCTCCTTTTCGCTACATCCAAACATTAGTTCTGCCACCCAGTGTGCAACAATTATTCTCTTACCTTAATGGTCAAAAGCATTTGTGCCCGTCTCCGGAAACACTGGGGTCATAGGAGTCTTGCCTCATACACTCTGGTTGTAAAATGAACCCACATCGGCCGTTGTGGGAAAACATGGAATTATTTATTTGTATGTATCGATCTGGAAATAGAGAAGGAAATTATATTTTGGAATCTTTGTTGGGACACAGAAATAAAAGCTGCTGAAAAAGGTACTTGATTGGACAGGAGCTTCTCCAGTGCACCCACTGATTTCGGCCATTCAGCTCAACTAAATGGGGAGCCAACTTTCGGTACCACTATCAATAAACCACTTGACGAGCTGCCACACTTGTCCCACTATTGCAGCCAATTTATTGTTTACATTGCTGTGTTTACCTACACAGTTTCAATAAGTAGCTGCTGTGCTGCGTATTGTAACTTATTTATCTGCATGCTCTGCACTTAGTCGCGCAGTACTGCGTATTGTAGCTTGTTTACGTGCATGCTCTGCACTTAGTCCGCAGTAGATGCTTTTGCATTGCTGTATTGTGCCTTGTATTATCTGCAGGCTCTGCACTTAGTAGCTGCTGTGCTGCGTATTGTGACTTATTTATCTGCATGCTCTGCACTTAGTAGCTGCTGTGCTGCGTATTGTGACTTATCTGCATGCTCTGCACTTAGTAGCTGCGTGTGCTGACATTTATCTGCCATGCTCTGCACTTAGTAGCTGCTGTGCTGCGTATTGTGACTTATTTATCTGCATGCTCTGCACTTAGTAGCTGTGTGCTGCGTATTGTGACATTTATCTGCATGCTCTGCACTTAGTAGCTGCTGTGCTGCGTATTGTAGCTTATTTATTTGCAGGCTCTGCATTTAGTAGCTGCTGTGCTGCGTATTGTGACTTATTTATCTGCATGCTCTGCACTTAGTAGCTGCTGTGCTGCATATTGTGACTTATTGATCTGCAGCTCTGCACTTAGTAGCTGTGTCTGCGTATTGTGACTTATTTATCTGCATGCTCTGCACTTAGTAGCTGCTCTGCTGCGTATTGTGACTTATTTATCTGCAGGCTCTGCACTTATAGCTGTGCGCGTATGAGCATATATCTGCATGTCTGCATTTATGCTGTGTAGCTATTGTGACTTTTATCTGCATGCTCTGCATTTAGTAACTGCTGTGCTGCGATATTGTAGCTTGTTTATCTGCATGCTCTGCACTTAGTAACTCTGTCTGTTGTGCATATTCGTAGCTTGATTATATCTGCCAATGTATCTGCATGCCCCTTAGTAGATGCTGTGCTGCGTATTGTAGCTTGTTTACCTGCATGCTCTGCACTTAGTAGATGCTGTGCTGCGTATTGTAGCTTGTTTATCTGCATGCTCTGCACTTAGTAGATGCTGTGCTGCGTATTGTAGCTTGTTTACCTGCATGCTCTGCACTTAGTAGATGCTGTGCTGCGTATTGTAGCTTGTTTATCTGCATGCTCTGCACTTGTAGATGCTGTGCTGCGTATTGTAGCTTGTTTATCTGCATGCTCTGCATTTAGTAACTGCTGTGCTGCATATTGTAGCTTGTTTATCTGCATGCTCTGCACTTAGTAACTGCTGTGCTGCATATTGTAGCTTGTTTATCTGCATGCTCTGCCCTTAGTAGATGCTGTGCTGCGTATTGTAGCTTGTTTACCTGCATGCTCTGCACTTAGTAGATGCTGTGCTGCGTATTGTAGCTTGTTTATCTGCATGCTCTGCCCTTAGTAGATGCTGTGCTGCGTATTGTAGCTTGTTTACCTGCATGCTCTGCACTTAGTAGATGCTGTGCTGCGTATTGTAGCTTGTTTATCTGCATGCTCTGCACTTAGTAGATGCTGTGCTGCGTATTGTAGCTTGTTTACCTGCATGCTCTGCACTTAGACCACAGAAAAAAACAGGATAACAAACGTGTGGAAGTACACTGCTATAAAAAGGTACCGTAATAATAAAAAGCAAGTGCTTAGTAAAAAACAGTATAAAAAAAATTATCAAATACAGGGTACTTAGTTAATACGTTTTTTTTGCAAAAAAATGTACGTAAGCCGTTCCACCTCGCCACGGTGACCTTTATCAGAACGGTCCTATCTAACTAATTTAAAACCTGATAAATAAATAAATATTCCTCATGGATGCAGGGTGAAGACGGGCCAGAGTCCAATATGGACCCTTTTTATAGCAGTGTACTTTCACACGTTTGTTATAACTGTTTTTTTCTGTGGTCTAGTTATGTGGTGGTGTGAACGCAGTCCTACAGACCTGTTCACATTGTGCCCTGGCTTAGTTGCAGTTTTTAATGTATTCTCTTGTTTAGCATCCCTGCATCCATGAGGTATATTTATACAGGATCAGGTTTTAAATTAGATAGGACCATTCTGATAAGGGTCACCGTGGCGAGGTGGAACGGCTTACGTACATTTTTTGCAAAAAAACTTATTAACTATGTACCCTCTTTTTGATACAGTTTTTTACTAAGCACTTGCTTTTTATTATTACCTTTTTATAGCAGTGTACTTCCACACGTTTGTTATACTGGTTTTTTTCTGTGGTTTAGTTATGTGATGGTGTGAACGCAGTCCTACAGACCCGTTCACATTGTGCCCTGGCTCAGTTGCATTTTTCATGCTCTGCACTTAGTAGATGCTGTGCTGCGTATTGTAGCTTGTTTACCTGCACGCTCTGCACTTAGTCGATGCTGTGCTGCGTATTGTACCTTGTTTACCTGCTGTGCTGTGCATTATAGCTTATTTATCTGCATGCTCTGCATTTAGTAGCTGCTGTGCTGTGCATTATAGCTTGTTTATCCTGCATGCTCTGCCCTTAGTAGCTGCTGTGCTGTGCATATTAGCTATTTACTGCATGCTCTGCCCTTAGTAGCTGCTGTGCTACGTATTGTAGCTTGTTTACGTGCATGCTCTGCACTTAGTAGCTGTTGTGTTGCGTATTGTACCTTGTTTACCTGCATGCTCTGCACTTAGTAGCTGCTGTGCTGCAGTATTGTAGCTTGTTTATCTGCATGCTCTGCCCTTAGTAGCTGCTGTGCTGCGTATTGTAGCTTGTTTACCTGCATGCTCTGTGCTTAGTAGCTGCTGTGCTGCGTATTGTAGCTTGTTTACCTGCATGTTCTGTGCTTAGTAGCTGCTGTGCTGCGTATTGTAGCTTGTTTACATGCATGCTCGTGCTTAGTAGCTACTTTGTTGCTTATGTAGCTTGTTTACCTGCATGCTCTGCACTTAGTACTGCTTTGTTGCGTATTGTAGCTTGTTTATCTGCATGCTCTGCCCTTAGTAGCTGCTTTGTTGCGTATTGTAGCTTGTTTATCTGCATGCTCTGTCTTAGTAGCTGCTGTGCTGCGTATTGTAGCTTGTTTACCTGCATGCTGTGCTTAGTAGCTGCTGTGCTGCGTATTGTAGCTTGTTTACCTGCATGCTCTGTGCTTAGTAGCTGCTTTGTTGCTTATTGTAGCTTGTTTACCTGATGCTCTGCACTTAGTAGCTGCTGTGTTGCGTATTGTAGCTTGTTTATCTGCATGCTCTGCACTTAGTACCTGCTGTGCTGCATATTGTAGCTTGTTTACCTGCATGCTCTGTGCTTAGTAGCTGCTTTGTTGCTTATTGTAGCTTGTTTATCTGCATGCTCTGCACTTAGTAGATGCTTTGCTGTGTATTGTGTATTGTAGCTTGTTTACCTGCATGCTTTATCCCCTTCAATTTCAATTAAATTTATTTGAATGGAACAATGATATAATATCCAGCACAGCCCCTAGGTGGCAGTATAAGTAGGGAAAAGAAGTCTCAAAAATGTGATCATGGGAGTTCCCGAGAGTCACAAACCCGTAAATACTAAGGATAGCACATCAACATTGTGATCAAGGAAAACTCCTTTAAAGGGAAACTCAGCAGGCTTTTGGTTTGTATTCAGAGAGCAACATCATGTAGGGGCTGAGAACCTGATTCCAGCAATGTATCAGTTATCAGGCTGTGCTTTGCTGTTTAAATATAATCAATGTTTTATCAGCAGGAGATTATCACTATGAAATAGGTTTGTCATGCCTTCTGGTCCCACCACTGATTAGCAGCTTTCTGTCAATATACACTGTACACAGGAAGCAGCCAATCGGTGATGTGGGCAGAGTTATGGATGGCTCATCCTTCAGAACTCTGTTAGATCTGCAGCAGAGAAATCTGTGATTGTATTAGAACTGCAGCACCCAGGATACTAAGTGACACATGCTGCTGTAAGATATCAAAGCAAAAACCTGCTGACAGATTCCCTTAAAGAGAGCCTGTCACCTGCCGTAAATATGTCATTTCTATTTGATGTAAATCCTATTGTTCTGAATCTGGCGTTGCTTTTATTTCTGGAGTTCTCTCCTCTGTAGACCAATGTAGCCAAGTGGGAATGACCTTAATGTTTTCCCTGAGTGTCTTCTTGAGAGCCCCACCCACTTGGCTAAAAGAATAAATATAGGTACAGGGAATTTGGGGCCATATCTTGTTAACGGAAAGGAACAGGAACAAAAGGAAAACATCACCAGTTTCAGGAGAACAGCGGCTTTTACAACACATAAAAATGCAACATATTTATGGCAAATGACAGGTCATTTTTAACCCTTAAAAAGTATAAAGCTAGTAAAATTTACAAAGGAAACATATAACCATCTATCTATATATATATATATATATTATTTTTATATATTATATATATATGCAATATACAGTGTGTGTATATATATAATCAAGTAGCTATCCTCTAATAATGGTATCAATGATAGCTACAAATATATTGTGTGGATGGATAATATATATATATATATATATTATAACTATACACATTATAATGTTCGTTCATTATTTATGAAAAAAAATAGAGGTGGACCGTACCTGGCGTCTGGTAGTTCAGGCGGCCATCTGGCTCCACAATGCCATGAGGTGCAGAGGGTCATAGTTGGAGGAGTCGACTCTAGGTCCTTTGGGGTACACCCGGGTTAAAGCTTTGCGGTTATAGCTCAGAAGCTCACCGGCTTTCTGCCTTGAGACGCTTTCTGCTTTGTTCTCAACAAACGATCGGATTTCTCGAAAATCGGGTCTCTCTAAGTATATTTACATATATGTAAAAAAAAAGTAAGACATTGTTAATAAAAGCTTGAATTTCCCAGCATATCAACATAGGGTATGTAGACTTTTGCAACTCTGTAGGTGGCTCGTTCATAAGAAAACCCCTATATCAATAAATGGCCCTCCAGCAATATATACTTCCGAAAACACGCCCAGGAGTCAGGACAAAATTAACACAAGTTCAAACAATTTTATTCAAAACATCAAAAACTGGTTAAAAACAGACAGATATTACAAATCGGAACACAGAGCAGGTAAACCCAACTGATGTATATATCCAATAGTAGGCTCCCAAGAAGAGCTCATAAGTGTACAACACCAATAATACTTTTACACCACACAATTGTCATCTACCAATACAGTACACCTAATACTCAAATACAAATCAATCCTGACAATTGTCACATCAAAGGGTTAAAATTATAATTACCTGCCTGTGACCGCCCCCTAACGCACTTTCTGGTGCAATTGTGTTTTCTATTCCGACGCGTATCAGATAATCCCTGAATCCCTGAGGAAGGAGCAGAGACTGCTCTGAAACATGTCGGAATAAAAAACACCATTGCACCAGACTTCTCGGGTTCTGGTTATCTTTCCAGTAGCGCGGATCACCGACACTTTGTCCTGTTTTACAATAGAATGTTAACGCGTATAATATTCCGAGTCATGTCACTGTATTTTTTCGTTATTTGTGTCTCCTGAGTTCTATTTGTGGATTTTCGTTTGATCCATTCTATTGAACATCACTGTTTTGTTCTCTTCCATATATGGTAAGTTGTAGGTCACCTGATAAATATGCAGGTTAACTGTCAAAACAGTATCTGTTACCTCACACACATAAACAGTGAATAGGCCTTTTTTTGGCGACTGATTGTAAAGCATGGGGTTAAAATTTCCCCTCAAAACGTAGTCTAGGACATTCCCTGGGTCAAATGAAGTGCCCCGGATAGTAACTAATTGTTCTAAGCTATAACAAAATAGAATGGTTTAACAAAAAATTATTTTGCACACAAGTCAAAAAGCGAATAGGTATCCTACTGTATACTGTGGGCTGTGTGCGGCCTCCAGCGGTATATTGGGGGCTGTGTGTGGCGTCTTGCAGTATACTGGGAGCTGTGTGCAGGCATATGAATCCGGTACATTATGAAGGGAGTGGAGCTAACAGGAGAGAGTGGGGCTATATGCATCCGGTGCATTTTGAGGCAGTGGGGCTAACTGGAAGGGTGGAGCCAAATGTATAAGGAACATTAAGAAGGGATGGGGCTAACCAGAGGTGGGCATATGCATCCGCCACATTATGAAGGGGGGAGAGCTAACTGGAGGGGGCAGAACACATGTATCCTGTGCATTATGAAAGGACGAGTCTATGAATGGGGCAAGCTATAAAGGGGATGGGGCTAACTGGACAGGCGGAGCCATATGCATCCAGCAAATTATGAACTGGGGTGGGGCTAGGAAGTGGATGAGCCATGAAGGGGCAAGGCTATACATACACACACATACACTCGACTATATATTAGATATATACTAGACGGGGGTCCAATGCTATCACATCGGGAGATTATAGAATGTATGCAGTTATAGCCCCCCTTACATGATTATAGTGTACGTGATGAAATGTTGACATGCCCACCAATGAAGGCGATGACCTGGAAGCAGCCCATACATTCCAGGCTCAACCATGATATCAGCTTATTGTTGCGATGAGCGGGGGGATCAATATGGCCACCTCTTCACCTGAGTGGGTGTGCCAATATGGCAGCTGTGGAAGTTTACTTTATGGTGGAACTGTGCATGAACCTGAAAAGACCGTTTTTTTTTCCTGTAACCTGGCCAATCGGCACAAGCCTGGAATGCAATATGGCCAGTGTCCCCTATAGCTTGTGAGCCCCTCCCTAGTCCTATAGGTGGTGCTATTTCGGGTACAAACTTACAGACGGGATAGGGCTTTTATGTAAGTAGATATTATCATGCTACCTTCAAAGGATTGTTCATTACTATTTTTTCAACTGCTTGGCATGTTGAAAAATATAAGAACTACTGCAGCCAATCACTGGCTGGAGGTGTGTTGCATTAGTCGCGTGATTGGCTATAGCAGTCACATGTTGTATGAACAAAATAGAATGTATAGAGGTAGACTATCCATATCCTGTTACAGACATGTGACTGCTGCAGTTAATCAGTGGGCACCGCACCTATGACTATACTGGGGCATTTAAACAAAAAAAAAAAAGTAAAATGAAGTAAAATAAAATTCATCCACTTTATCGCCCTCAACCCAGATCCATTGGAAAATGGAGGGTTTTTCCAGGACGACCGTTGCTTTAAGACCCTACAGTCATTTACCTTTCCAATAATGAATCATAAAACACTAAAAATATAGAACAACGTAATTGACGACAGTGCCTGGACACTAACGGAGAAATATGGTAATAGCTTTCCTTAAATATTCATTTTCTGTAGTTTGAGGGGCACCTCAGAATAATGTCACCCATACCTTCAGCTGTCATTGATGGAAAATATATATTTGCAACCTTCACCATGTGCTCAGGTTAACTTTCATAATTGCCAGCCCCCAGATTACTCATTACCAGACAGTTAAAATAATTGCATAATTAAATGAGTTATTTTAATTGGACCTGCTTGAGGCGGGAGAATGGAATATATTTATGTCGAGAAAGAAACAAGTTATTACGCTTGGGAAACTGTCACCGAGTCATAAATTAGGCAATGCCTTCTCCTGTAGAAAGTTGTGAACCACGCGCGATTAAACTCATTACCTGAATCTCTCCTCGGTGCTGCACTCTGCAATAAATTTCTTACCAACAATGATGTTCTCATGTTTTTAATCTAAATTTCCCAAGCTGTCCATTTATAAAAGTGCCAGTGATGAGTGACCAACACTAGCTAAAGTATGAATCTACAGACGTTACACAGTGATTGGATCACTTATGTAAGAGATTCCCAAATAATTCTTTTAGAAAAATCTCATCAGGTAATAAGCTGTCTGATACTACAGCTCAGATCTATTCTCATTACACTAATTTATATACATTTCAGCCAATTAAAAATGGCATATGAAAACCAATGCAATGGCTAACAAAATGCAAAAGTATGTTTTTGCAAATTTATTAAAAAAGAAAAACTGAAATATCACATGGTATACACAGACCCTTTGCTCAGACACTCATATTTAAGTCACATGCTGTCCATTTCCTTGTGATCCTCCTTGGAGTCCAGCTGTGTTTAATTAAATTGATAGGACTTCATTTGGAGAGGGAAACACCTGTCTTTATAAGATCTCACAGCTCACAGTGCATGTCAGTTCAAAGAATTGCCCAAGGAGATTAAGACAGAATTGTGGAAAGGCACAGATCTGGCCAAGGTTGCAAAAGAATTTCTGCAGTACTCAAGGTTCATAAGAGTACAGTGGCCTCCATAATCCTTAAATGGAAGAAGTTTAATACCACTGAAAGTCTTCCTAGACCTGGCCATCCAGCCAAACTGAGCAATCGTGGGAGAAGAGCCTTGCTGAGAGAGGTAAAAAAGAACTCCAAGATCACTGTGGCTGAGCTCCAGAGATGCAGTAGGGAGATGGGAGCTCTGGACCTCAAACTTGGCCGAAGGTTCATCTTCGAACAAGACAATGACTCTAAGCACTTAGCTAAAATAATATAGGAGTGGCTTCAGAACAACTCTGTGACCATTTTTGACTGGCCCAGCCAGAGCCCTGACCTAAACCCAATTGAGCATCTCTGGAGACACCTGAAAATGGCTGTCCACCAACAGTCACCATCCAACCTGACGGAACTGGAGAGGATCTGCAAGGAAAAATGGCAGAGGATCCCCAAATCCAGGTGTGAAAAACTTGTTGCATCATTCCCAAGAAGACTCATGACTGTGCTAGTGCAAAAGGTGCTTCTATTCAATACTGAGCAAAGGTTCTGAATTCTTATGACCATGTAATTTCAGTTTTTCTTTTTTAATACATTTGCAAAAATGTCTACATTTTTTTTCTTTTTCAGTCAAGATGGAGTACAGAGTGTACATTAATGAGAAAAAAATGAACTTTTTTGAATTTACCAAATGGCTGCAATGAAACAAAGAGTGAAAAATTTAAAAGGGTCTGAATACCTCCGTACCCACTGTATAGGCAGGTTTTTTCTCTCTACAGGAAGTGGGCTTTTTTATCTCTACAGGAAGTGTAGGCAGGTGTCACGCTGGGAGGGTCGGGTAGCAGGAGCTGGACGAAGGGGATGAGGGGAGCCTACTCTGGCCCTGATACTGGGGTCCCTGGCTCACCCTGATCTCGAAGGTACCTCTAAAGGTGAGGAGGTTTGAACCGCCAGCCTAACTCCCTAAAGCTCCTGAGAAGCCCTAGGCATAAGCCCCTACCTCCACCCATGGACCACGGAGCCCAGCAACTTCCAAGGGAAAAAAAAAGAGCAGCTTCAGATCAGTGTCTGCTCACACCAGGTCACAGTCCAGAAGTGAACTGAAATCAGCAACAACAGGTGGATATGAGCTGACCAATTTATGGCGGAGGGGTGGGGAGCAGCCAGCCCAGACACACCCCTCAGGTTATTCAAGCATAAATCATATTCACCACACACACCTGCTACTACATGCTCCTGCTCATCAGCTTCCTCTCTCCACACTGAGCAGGGAAAAAAAGGCTTCATTCAAATCACAGCAGCAGCACTTCCATACCACAAGGCAGTCAATACGTAACCGCATCAGGTATCAGGATATAGGTGTCCACGGTCCGCGCTGCTATCACCGGATGATTATCCCTGGATCTTTCAGTTGGTCCCCCAAAAAAAGACAGGAGTCCTAGGGGTGATGTGACGGTTCCTTTATTCCACTTCCACCAACGCGTTTCGGCGCCCCTCTTGGCACCTTCCTCAGGTAGGAAGGTGCCAAGAGGGGCGCCGAAACGCGTTGGTGGAAGTGGAATAAAGGAACCGTCACATCACCCCCAGGACTCCTGTCTTTTTTTGGGGGATCAACTGAAGCATCCAGGGATAATCATCCGGTGATAGCAGCGCGGACAGTGGACACCTATATCCTGATACCTGATTCTCTTCCCACGTGCGAAGTGGTGGTGGAGGTCCAGCTGCAGCTGTCATATGCAAAACGCCTACTAACCAGTTGTGGGGCTCACAACTGGTACAGGTTAGTGCACCTGTATTCTCATACGCACCTTTCACGAAACGTCAGTGATAGGGCACTATTTGCACCTCATTTGTCTCCCTTTATATTTTCTAATACGTAACAGCAGGCATTTTTTTTATCTCTACAGGAAGTGTAGGCAGGCTTTTTTCTCTATATTAAGTGGAGGTAGACCTTTTCTCTACAAAAATGGAGGTGTGCCTTTATCGCTCTACAGGAAGTCTAGGTGGGCTTTTTTTCTTTTGACAGGAAGTGGAGCTGGGTATTTTTCTGTCTACAGGGAGTGGGGGAAGGTCTTTATGTCTCTGCTTCTGCTGTCCTTTAAAGCGTAACTGCCGGCGGTTACATTTTTTTTTAAAGCAAAGTGATTTTAATACATTTTCTGATATACTTCATTAGAAAATTGTGGTTGCAAACCATTCATAAGTCGTCCACAAGCTGTCCCAACTGCACAGTGTGTGAAGCAGGCATATGTTTATTATCAGTCAAATCCATCTTCAGTGAATACGGGCATGTAACAATGTATCAGGTTAGACTGAGCTCACAGCACAGTTGCTAAGCAACGTCAGAGTTCAGGATCAGGTCGAACTAGTTTGTGCCAAGGAAAGATATGTCACAATCTCTGTTAACCCCTTGTCATATGTCTCCACACAGCTCAGGATCTGCCTTGCCCTTTGTCTGCTGTCACATAACACTGTTCCCTATCAACTGCTGTTCACGCCCATACAGCCATAAAATGCAGTTTTTAAAAGAGCACAGAAAAATGTGAGAACATAAGTTATATGGCACAAAAAAAATTCTCTTAGCTGCTATGGGACACATCGTTAACAACCAGTGCAGTGTTTGTTTTTTTCTTTCTTTCTTCATTGAAATGACTTTTACACTTTAAGTCAAACTGATACAGACATAGAAATGGGGCTTTCAGGGCAGGCAGACTATTGACAGGTGTAGGAGTGGTGCCTGCTGGGCAGTGAGGGAAGGCAGTTCTGGTTCCTTGTATTGTAGGCACAATGATAATGAATGGGAATCAGCTACTTAAAGGGAATCTGTCACCAGGTTTTTGCCATGCCATCTGAGAGCAGCATAATGGAGAGAAAGAGACCCTTATTCCAGCGATGTGTCCCTTACTGAGCTGCTTGCTGTCATTTTAATAAAAGTAGTGTTTTCTCTGCTGCAGATTTAGCAGTCTGTGAATATGCCAGACTACCTGGCAGCAGGTCAAGCAGACTGCTAATGATAATCTCCAGATGATTAAACAGGGATTTTATCAAAACTACACTGAGCAGCCCAGTAAGTGACACATCGCTTAAATCAGGATCTCAGGTCCTATATTATGCTACTCTCAGATTAGGTTGGAAAAACCTGGTGACAGGTTCTCTTTAAAAAGAGAATAATGAAAATAGGGAGTTACTGGAGTTAGTAAACTAGTATATGTAGCAAAGTGTTTTTTTTAGAAGTTGCAGAGTATATCATCTCTAATTAAGAAGTTGTTGGCCTTATCATCATTAATACTGTGACACTTGACCAGCACCATAGGTGACCAGCACTCATTCTAGTTCTATTCATTTAGATGCTTAAAAACACTGGATGATGTCTGCAGGAAAAACCCTTGACCTGACCAGCTACTTTTGTCCTGCCCTTCTAGTTCAGATAGACCTGAATATACCTTGTAATCAGGGCCGGCCTTTGGCATGTGCGAGTCGTGCGGCCGCACAGGGCGCCACGCTCCAGGGGGCGCCGCAGGGAGACAGCTGTCATTGTTATTTGCTGCCCTGCTCCCGCTCCCTGGGGCTTTGCTAGATCTGTGCGGCTGCTAGTAGACAGAGGACGGCATCCGCAGGGGCGCCCGGTGGTAGCGCGGGCTCCCTGCTGATGCCACTCTCTCTACTATAGTCCTGGCCGCTGCCGCCGCGTTATCCCCCCCCACCCTGCAGTGTGAGCCCACCTGTGGAGCTGCACAGGCCTGTGCTTACAGGACCTGTGATGATGTCAATGAAGGGGGAGGAGTCAGGGATCACATGATCAGATCCTCCGTGTATGCAGGGCAGCTTCCACCAAGCAGGAAGTGAAGAGTTGAAGAAATGGATGAGGTGAGTTTGTGTGGGATCAAGAGGGATGTATAGTCTGAATGTAGCAGAGCTGCGTGTGTATGAGGTGTAAGGAATGGAGCTGAGCATGGGCGTACCCAGCGTGGGGCAGGGGGGGGCAGTTGCCCCCCCCTAGAAGCAGGGGCGCAGTTGAGCTGGTTGCCGCAGGTGGCAGATGCTGATAAAATGGGGACAGCAGTGGCCGGAGGGTCGTTTTATTACATGCCGGCTGTTGCCGCTTACTGGGGGAAGGTGCTATCAGCCGTGCAGTGGCTTAGCTTTTACCCTCCAGCCAGTTCAACAACTCAGGGAGGGGGCGTGTCCTGCAGGAGGAGAACACTGGCCAATGAACACTCTCACATCAACCTGAAGAGCTGATTGGCAAGTGCTCTTCTCCTGCAGCTCCTTCATCATGGTGAGGGCTGGTGGGATCAGGTCCTGACCTGCGACCCACCTTGCGATCTCCCCTGGATCCCCCTGAATGGCGGAGGCAGAGGGCCCCGGATCTGAGCTGGCAGCCGCATCCAGCATGGAAAACGCTGGAGAGGCACCTCTGGAGACCACCGCAGACCGCACAGCTGCAGACACGAGCGTGCTCTGAGAAGGCTCCATCTCCAGCACTGACAGTGGAGCAGGTCAGTTCCCAGATCCACTCTGACCCCCTTGGGGCTCTGCTGCTGCCCACCCCACCTGGAGACTTTCTATATGGAGGGGAGATGCAGGCATATACCTCCCCCACCCAGGCAAGACCTTTACCCAAGATGTTTCCCGCCCTATGTATGTGGGTGGCTTGTGTGTGTGTGTGTCTGTATGTCTGTGTGTGTGTGTCTGTATGTCTGTGTGTGTGTGTCTGTATGTCTGTATGTGTGTGTCTGTGTGTGTGTGGCTTGTGTCTGTGTGTGTGTGGCTTGTGTCTGTGTGTGTGTGGCTTGTGTCTGTGTGTGTGTGGCTTGTGTCTGTGTGTGTGTGTGGCTTGTGTCTGTGTGTGTGTGGCTTGTGTCTGTGTGTGTGTGGCTTGTGTCTGTGTGTGTGTGGCTTGTGTCTGTGTGTGTGTGGCTTGTGTCTGTGTGTGTGGCTTCTATTGGTTTGTGTGTGGCTTGTGTCTTTGTAGCCTGTGTGTGTCGTGTGTGTCTTGTGTCTGTGTGTGGCTTGTGTCTGTGTGTGGCTTGTGTCTGTGTGTGTGGCTTGTCTCTGTGTGTGTGTGGCTTGTCTCTGTGTGTGTGTGGCTTGTCTCTGTGTGTGTGTGGCTTGTCTCTGTGTGTGTGGCTTGTCTCTGTGTGTGTGTGGCTTGTCTCTGTGTGTGTGGCTTGTCTCTGTGTGTGTGGCTTGTCTCTGTGTGTGTGGCTTGTCTCTGTGTGTGTGGCTTGTCTCTGTGTGTGTGGCTTGTGGCTTGTCTCTGTGTGTGTGGCTTGTGGCTTGTCTCTGTGTGTGCGGCTTGTGGCTTGTCTCTGTGTGTGTGGCTTGTGGCTTGTCTCTGTGTGTGCGGCTTGTGGCTTGTCTCTGTGTGTGTGTGGCTTGTGTCTGTGTGTGGCTTGTGTCTGTGTGTGTGGCTTGTGGCTTGTGTCTGTGTGTGTGGCTTGTGGCTTGTCTCTGTGTGTGTGGCTTGTGGCTTGTCTCTGTGTGTGTGGCTTGTCTCTGTGTGTGTGGCTTGTCTCTTGTGTGTGTGGCTCTTGTCTCTGTGTGTGTGGCTTGTGGCTTGTCTCTGTGTGTGTGGTGCTTGTGGCTTGTCTCTGTGTGTGTGGCTTGTGGCTTGTCTCTGTGTGTGTGGCTTGTGGCTTGTCTCTGTGTGTGTGGCTTGTCTCTGTGTGTGTGGCTTGTCTCTGTGTGTGTGGCTTGTGGCTTTGTCTCTGTGTGTGTGGCTTGTGGCTTGTCTCTGTGTGTGTGGCTTGTGGCTTGTCTCTGTGTGTGTGGACTTGTGGCTTGTCTCTGTGTGTGTGGCTTGTGGCTTGTCTCTGTGTGTGTGGCTTGTGGCTTGTCTCTGTGTGTGGCTTGTGGTCTTGTCTGTGTGTGTGGGCTTGTGTCTGTGTGTGGCTTGTCTCTGTGTGTGTGGCTTGTGGCTTGTCTCTGTGTGTGGCTTGTGTCTGTCTGTGTGTGTGGCTTGTGTCTGTGTGTGGCTTGTCTCTGTGTGTGTGGCTTGTGGCTTGTCTGTGTGTGTGGCTTGTGTGTGTGGCATGTGTCTCTGTGTCTGTGGCTTGTGTCTGTGTGTGGCATTTGTCTGTGTGTTGCTTGTGTGTCTGTGTGTGCGTGGCTTGTGTGTTTTGATTGTGTGTGTGGATTGTGTGTGGCTTGTGTCTGTATGTTTAGCTTGTGGCGGTGTGGCTTGTGTCTGTGTCGCTTGTGTCTCTCTGTGTGTGTGTGGCTTGTGTCTCTCTCTGTGTGTGTGGCTTGTCTCTGTGTCTGTGCGTGGCTTATGTGTGGATTGTGTGTGTGTGGCTTGTCTCTGTGTGTGTGGCTTGTGCCTGTGGATTGTGTGTATGTGGCTTGTGTGGCTTGTGTCTGTGTGTGGGTTTGTGTCTGTGTGTGGCATGTGTATGTGGCTTGTGTCTATGTGTGTAGCTTGTGGCTTGCCTGTGTGTGGATTTTGTCTGTCTGTGTGTATATGTGGCTTGTGTCTCTGTGTGTGTTTGGCTTTTGTTTGTGTATATGTGTGTGGCTTGTGTCTCTGTGTAAAAAAACATGTATGATGTGTATGTAATGAGCACATGTTGTCCAGTATAGGTTCACTTTAAAGGGCATCAGCGTTCCTTCTATTGTTTCCTCCTCTTTTTGAAACTCCCGTCTCCTGTGGTACTCTGACGCGCCGGCCAGAACGTCATATCCGGTCCTGTGCATTGTGGGGGCTTATGACATGTACGAGCAGCTTCAATATGTGCACTGGGCATGCGCCGGAGCCCGGCCGAACATGTGATCAGCTCCCACAATGCACCAGTCCGGATATGACGTTCCGGCTGGTGTGACAGAGTACCATAGTAGGCGGTAACAACCATGGCTTGCCCCCCCCTAGTTTTGATCCTGGGTACGCCCATGGAGCTGAGTGTGTATGAGGTGTTCGGAGCGGAGCCGAGTGTGTATGAGGTGTATGAAGCGGAGTCGCGTGTGCACGAGGTGTACGGAGCGGAGCCGAGTGTGTATGAGGTGTACGGAGCGGAGCCGAGTGTGTATGAGGTGTACTTGGTGTACGGAGCGGAGCCGCGTGTGTACGGAGCAGAGCCGCGTGTGTACGTGGTGTACGGAGCAGAGCCGTGTGTACGAGGTGTACAGAGCGGAGCCCAGTGTGTACTAGGTGTACGGAGCTGAGCCCAGTGTGTACTAGGTGTACGGAGCTGAGCCCAGTGTGTACGAGGTGTACGGAGCTGAGCCGAGTGTGTACGAGGTGTACGGAGCAGAGCCGAGTGTGTACGAAGTGTACGGAGCAGAGCCGAGTGTGTACGAGGTGTACGGAGCAGAGCCGAGTGTGTACGAGGTGTACGGAGCAGAGCCGAGTGTGTACGAGGTGTACGGAGCAGAGCCGAGTGTGTACGAGGTGTACGGAGCAGAGCCGCGTGTGTACGAGGTGTACGGAGCAGAGCCGCGTGTGTACGTGGTGTACGGAGCGAAGCCGCGTGTGTACGTGATGTACGGAGCGGAGCCGCGTGTGTATGGAGGTGTACGGAGCGGAGACGTGTGTACGAGGTGTACAGAGCGGAGCCCAGTGTGTACTAGGTGTATGGAGCAGAGCCGAGTGTGTACGAGCAATGCCGCATGTGCACGAGGTGTACGGAGCAATGCCTCGTGTGTACGAGGTGTATGGAGCAGTGCCGTGTGTGTAGGAGGTGTACGGAGTGGAGCCGAGTGTGTACGAGGTGTATGGAGCAGTGCCGTGTGTGTAGGAGGTGTACGGAGTGGAGCCGCATGTGTACGAGGTGTACAGAGCGGAGCCGCGTGTGTACAGAGTGGAGCTGAGTGTGTATGAGGTGTACTGAGCAGAGTAACGTGTGTACGGAGCTGAGCCACGTGTATGTTATGTGCGGAGCCGTGTGTTTCCAGAGTGGAGCCGAGTGTGTACGAGGTGTACGGAGCGGAGCCGAGTGTGTACAAGGTGTACGGAGCGGAGCCGAGTGTGTACGAGGTGTACGGAGCAGAGCCGAGTGTGTACGAGGTGTACGGAGCAGAGCCGAGTGTGTACGAGGTGTACGGAGCAGAGCCGAGTGTGTACGAGGTGTACGGAGCAGAGCCGAGTGTGTACGAGGTGTACGGAGCAGAGCCGAGTGTGTACGAGGTGTACGGAGCAGAGCCGAGTGTGTACGAGGTGTACGGAGCAGAGCCGAGTGTGTACGAGGTGTACGGAGCAGAGCCGAGTGTGTACGAGGTGTACGGAGCAGAGCCGAGTGTGTACGAGGTGTACGGAGCTGAGCCCAGTGTGTACGAGGTGTACGGAGCTGAGCCCAGTGTGTACGAGGTGTACGGAGCAGAGCCGAGTGTGTACGAGGTGTACGGAGCAGAGCCGAGTGTGTACGAGGTGTACGGAGCAGAGCCGAGTGTGTACGAGGTGTACGGAGCAGAGCCGAGTGTGTACGAGGTGTACGGAGCTGAGCCCAGTGTGTACGAGGTGTACGGAGCAGAGCCGAGTGTGTACGAGGTGTACGGAGCAGAGCCGAGTGTGTACGAGGTGTACGGAGCAGAGCCGAGTGTGTACGAGGTGTACGGAGCAGAGCCGAGTGTGTACAAGGTGTACGGAGCAGAGCCGAGTGTGTACGAGGTGTACGGAGCAGAGCCGAGTGTGTACGAGGTGTACGGAGCAGAGCCGAGTGTGTACGAGGTGTACGGAGCAGAGCCGAGTGTGTACGAGGTGTACGGAGCAGAGCCGCGTGTGTACGTGGTGTACGGAGCGAAGCCGCGTGTGTACGTGGTGTACGGAGCGGAGCCGCGTGTGTATGGAGGTGTACGGAGCGGAGACGTGTGTACGAGGTGTACAGAGCGGAGCCGAGTGTGTACTAGGTGTATGGAGCAGAGCCGAGTGTGTACGAGCAATGCCGCATGTGCACGAGGTGTACGGAGCAATGCCTCGTGTGTACGAGGTGTATGGAGCAGTGCCGTGTGTGTAGGAGGTGTATGGAGCAGTGCCGTGTGTGTAGGAGGTGTACGGAGTGGAGCCGCATGTGTACGAGGTGTACAGAGCGGAGCCGCGTGTGTACAGAGTGGAGCTGAGTGTGTATGAGGTGTACTGAGCAGAGTAACGTGTGTACGGAGCTGAGCCACGTGTATGTTATGTGCGGAGCCGTGTGTTTCCAGAGTGGAGCCGAGTGTGTACGAGGTGTACGGAGCGGAGCCGAGTGTGTACGAGGTGTACGGAGCAGAGCCGAGTGTGTACGAGGTGTACGGAGCAGAGCCGAGTGTGTACGAGGTGTACGGAGCAGAGCCGAGTGTGTACGAGGTGTACGCAGCAGAGCCGAGTGTGTACGAGGTGTACGGAGCAGAGCCGAGTGTGTACGAGGTGTACGGAGCGGAGCCAAGTGTGCACGAGGTGTACAGAGCGGAGCCGAGTGTGTACGGAGCGGAGCTGAGTGTGTATGAGGTGTACGGAGCTGAGCCACGTGTACGAGGTGTGCGGAGCCGTGTGTTTCCAGAGTGGAGCCGAGTTTGTACGAGGTGTACCAAGCAGAGCCGTGTGTGTACGAGGTGTACGGAGCGGAGCCACGTGTATACGAGGTGTACGGAGCGGAGCCGTGTGTGTACGAGGTGTATGGAGCGGAGCCGAATGTGTACGAGGTGTATGGAGCGGAGCCGAATGTGTACGAGGTGTATGGAGTGGAGCCGAGTGTGTACGAGGTGTATGGAGTGGAGCCGAGTGTGTACGAGGTGTATGGAGCAGAGGCGCGTGTGTACGAAGTGTACGGAGCGGAGCCGAATGTGTACGAGGTGTATGGAGTGGAGCCAAGTGTGTACGAGGTGTACCAAGCAGAGCCGTGTGTGTACGAGGTGTACGGAGCGGAGCATTATACTATATGGAGGAATGTGGGGGTGTATTGTACTATATGTCATGCTTTAAGTGTGCAATATACTATACGGAGGACTGTGGCGTGCATTATACTAAATGGAGGACTTTGGGTGTGCATTCTAGATAGAGAACTGTGTGGGTGCATTATTCTATATGGAGAAATGTGGGGGTGCATTATTCTATATGCAGGTCTGTGGGTGTGCAATCTTGTATATAAAAGCCGGAAGTATTTGTGACCTCACATCCGTCACTTTGTCCCAACATCCGGCAGAGCTACACCCGCTCAGGGTGAGCCAAGATGGCGGCCGTAAGCGGGAGCTGGGACTCATAGAGCCTGCTACGCTTATGGCAGCCCCTAACACATACACACACCACACACACAACACACGCACACAGTCGCCTATACTTACCACCTCTCCTCCGTCTTCTCCACCGCCGACATGTCGCCGCCCCTGGAGAACTGGATCCAATACGGCGTCCGGGAAGTCTCGCGAGACTTCCCGGACGCCATATTGGATCCATGGCTCCAGGGGTGGCGACATACTTTCTCCAAGATGGCGTCCGGGAAGTCTCTCGAGAGTTCCCGGACGCCATATTGGATCCAGTCCTGGGTGCAGCGACATGTCGGGACTCAGGAAGACGCAGGCACCAGGGAAGAAGCAGGGACGGTGGTAAGTATATCGGAGTGTGTGTCCGTCCGCCCCACCGCTGACCACTCTGCCCACCGCTGACCACTCTGCCCTGCGCTGACCACTCTGCCCACACAGCGCCGCTGCGCTCACCACCCTGCCCACACAGCCCCGCTGCACTGACCACCCTGCCCACCGCGCTGCTGCGCTGACCACCCTGCCCACACAGCGCCGCTGTGCTGACCACCCTGCCCACACAGCGCCGCTGCACTGACCACCCTGCCCACACAGCGCCGCTGCGCTGACCACTCTGCCCACCGCACTCGCTGCTAACCACTGAGCCACCGCGCAGTGCTAACCACTGAGCCACAGCCCAGTGCTAACCACTGAGCCACCGCCCAGTGCTAACCCCTGAGCCACCGCGCAGTGCTAACTACTGAGCCACCGCGCAGTGCTAACCACTGAGCCACCGCGCACTGCTAACCACTGAGCCACCGCGCACTGCTAACCACTAAGCTGCCTTACAGTGCTCCATCCTCCCTCACCCCGCCGCTTTGTCCTCCATCATCCTCCTCCCACCGCTCTGTGCTCCGTCCTCCCCCTGCCTGTACCATTCCATCCTCCTCCATCGCTTCCTCCTCCTTCCTTTGTCCGCCTCCTCTCCACCACTCCATCCTCCCCCTGCCTGGGCTGCTCCATCCTCCTCCACCCCACCGCTTCATCCTCTGTCCTCCTCCTGCCGCTATGTCCTCCCCCTGCCGCTCTGTCCTCCCCCTGCCGCTCTGTCCTCCCCCTGTCGTTCCGTCCTCCCCCTGCCTGTGCCGCTCCATCCTCCCCCACCGCTTCCTCCTCCTTCCTTTGTCCTCTTCACCTCCGCCACTCCATCCCCCGTCCTCCCCCTGCCCGTGCTGCTTCGTCCTCCCCCACCTCGCTGCTTCATCCTACACCCTCCTCCCTCCCGCCACTCTGTGCTTAGTCCTCCCCATGCCGCTTCGTCCTCCCCCTGCCTGTGCCACTCCATCCTCCCCCACCCCACCGCTTCCTCCTCCTTCCTTTGCCTTCCTCACCTCCGCCACTCTATCCTCCGTCCTCCCCCTGCCTATGCTGCTCCGTTCTCTCCCACCCCGCCGCTTCATCCTGTCCTCCACCCCCCCCGCCGCTCTGTGCTTCATCCTCCCCCTGCCGCTCCATCCTCCCCCTGCCTGTGCCGCTTCATCCTCCCCCACCGCAACGCTTCCTCCTCCTTCCTTTGTCCTCCTCCCCTCTGCCACTCCATCCTCTGTCCTCCCCCTGCCTGTGCTGCTCCATCCTCCCCCACCCCGCCGCTTCATCCTCCGTCCTCCTCTCCCTGCCGCTCTGCTCCATCCTCCCCCTGCCGTTCCTTCCTCCCCCTGCCTGTGCTGCTACATCCTCCCACACCCCGCCGCTACCTCCTCTGTCCTCCAATCTCCTCCCCCCTGCTGTTCTGTCCTCCCTCCTCCCCCCTGCCACGCCGTTCTTCACCGGCCGCTCCTTCTTCAAAGTTCCTCCCAATTCAGCCCTCACCGCCTTCCCCATGCAATCTCTATTTCTATATTCTAAAATACCCGATGCGTTAGAATCGGGCCACCGAGAGTTCCCGGACGCAATATTGGATCCAGTCCTGGGTGCGGCGACATGTCGGCAGAACAGAGGACTCAGGAAGACGCAGGTGGCAGGGAAGAAGCAGAGACGGTGGTAAATATATCGGAGTGTGTGTCTGTGTGTGTGTGTCCGTCCCCCCCACCGCGGACCACCCTGCCCACGGCGCTGCGCTGACCAACCTGCCCACGGCACTGCGCTGCCCACTCTGCCCACGGCGCTGTGCTGACCACTCTGCCCACAGCGCTGTGCTGACCACTCTGCCCACGGCGCTGCGCTGACCACTCTGCCCACGGCGCTGCGCTGACCACTCTGCCCACGGCGCTGCGCTGACCAACCTGCCCACGGCACTGCGCTGCCCACTCTGCCCACGGCACTGCGCTGCCCACTCTGCCCACGGCGCTGTGCTGACCACTCTGCCCACAGCGCTGTGCTGACCACTCTGCCCACGGCGCTGCGCTGACCACTCTGCCCACGGCGCTGCGCTGACCACTCAGCCACCGCGCAGTGCTAACCACTGAGCCACCACCCAGTGCTAACCACTGAGCCACAGCGCAGTGCTAACCACTGAGCCACCGCGCAGTGCTAACCACTGAGCCACCGCGCAGTGCTAACCACTGAGCCACCGCGCAGTGCTAACCACTGAGCCACCGCGCAGTGCTAACCACTGAGCAACCGTAAACTCTGCTACCCACTGAGCCACCTGTATACACACAATTCATTTCACCGCACTCCCCTAACTATTAGTAAATAAACTATATATGGATTCTAGACTGCCCGATTCTTTAGAATCGGGCCGCCATCTAGTATACTATATGTAGGACTGTGGTGGTGCATTATTCTATATTGAGGACTATGGGGGTGCATTATATTATATGGAGGTCTATTGGGGTGCATAATATATGGAGGAATTTGGGGGTGCAATATACTATGTGGAGTACTATGGGGGGGGGTTCTGTCAGGGATCAAATCTTGCTGGAGACTAGTCAGAAAGTCTGTTCCCTGAAGGCTTCTCCCTGCTGACTGCCTTGAGTGACCGGTCTCTCCGTATACACGCAAATGGGGTGAATTCACCAGGGACTAGCCTTTCTTGCTACTCTCCTATCTGTCTCGGTCCCCAGAAGCTTTTGGAGTATGTTCTTATTTGAAATGCTGCATTATTTAAGAGTCAACACCTCTATATACAGCAGATAAAACAGGATCCACCATTCACAATAGATGATGTCACAGCTCACCTCCTCCTCCTGTACAATGACTGATAACACCTCTATATACAGTAGATAACACAGGATCCACCATTCACAATAGATGATGTCACAGCTCACCTCCTCCTCCTGTACAATGACTGATAACACCTCTATATACAGTAGATAACACAGGATCCACCATTCACAATAGGTGATATCACAGCTCACCTCCTCCTGTACAATGACTGATAACACCTCTATATACAGTAGATAACACAGGATCCACCATTCACAATAGGTGATATCACTGCTGACCTCCTCCTGTACAATGACTGATAACACCTCTATATACAGTAGATAACACAGGATCCACCATTCACAATAGATGATATCACAGCTCACCTCCTCCTGTACAATGACTGATAACTCCTCTATATACAGTAGATAACACAGGATCCACCTTTCACAATAGGTGATATCACAGCTCACCTCCTCCTGTACAATGACTGATAACACCTCTATATACAGTAGATAACACAGGATCCACCATTCACAATAGGTGATATCACAGCTCACCTCCTCCTCCTGTACAATGACTGATAACACCTCTATATACAGTAGATAACACAGGATCCACCATTCACAATAGGTGATATCACAGCTGACTTCCTCCTGTACAATGACTGATAACACCTCTATATACAGTATATAACACAGGATCCACTATTCACAATAGGTGATATCACAGCTCACCTCCTCCTCCTGTACAATGACTGATAACACCTCTATATACAGTAGATAACACAGGATCCACCATTCACAATAGATGATATCACAGCTCACCTCCTCCTCCTGTACAATAACTGATAACACCTCTATATACAGTAGATAACACAGGATCCACCATTCACAATAGGTGATATCACAGCTCACCTCCTCCTGTACAATGACTGATAACACCTCTATATACAGTAGATGACACAGGATCCACCATTCACAATAGGTGATATCACAGCTCACCTCCTCCTGTACAATGACTGATAACACCTCTATATACAGTAGATAACACAGGATCCACCATTCACAATAGGTGATATCACAGCTCACCTCCTCCTGTACAATGACTGATAACACCTCTGTATACAGTAGATAACACAGGATCCACCATTCACAATAGGTGATATCACTGCTGACCTCCTCCTGTACAATGACTGATAACACAGGATCCACCATTCACAATAGGTGATGTCACAGCTCACCTCCTCCTGTACAATGACTGATAACACCTCTGTATACAGTAGATAACACAGGATCCACCATTCACAATAGGTGATATCACTGCTGACCTCCTCCTGTACAATGACTGATAACACCTCTGTATACAGTAGATAACACAGGATCCACCATTCACAATAGGTGATATCACAACTCACCTCCTCCTGTACAATGACTGATAACACCTCTATATACAGTAGATAACACAGGATCTACTATTCACAATAGGTGATATCACTGCTGACCTCCTCCTGTACAATGACTGATAACACCTCTATATACAGTAGATAACACAGGATCCACCATTTACAATAGGTGATATCACAGCTCACCTCCTCCTCCTGTAAGATGACAGGTAACACCTCTATATATGGGAGGGTTGGTAATGAGAGGTGGGAGAGGATATAGGTCTTGGGTCCCTGATTTTTTCTGACCCTAGCATAGCAACGCCCCTCTCTGCGCTCCTTGAAGACCATGAATAGATCATGTACAAACATGTATGCTCATGTGTTCTGAGTAAGTAATGGCGTGGGGGCGCCATAAGGCAAATTCGCACAGGGCACCATTCAACATAAGGCCGGCCCTGCTTGTAATAGCTATTCTAAAACTCTGCGGGGAAGTTTAAGAAGCAGTAATGGATTGCAGCTGCATTTATTCCATGCAAAAATAACAAGGACTTTGCTATTTTTCAAAGGAAACCTATCAGCAATGTCAGACTGGCCGAACATAAATCCAGAATAGAGAAAGATTTTAAAGGTGATTTCTGGTTGATTTTTTTGTACAGTGGTCAGAAAAGAAAAGACCCTTTATTAAACCTGGGAACATGTCCACTAACCAGAAGCGATGGCATCTAGACCACCAGTCTCCTGACACTGGAGCCAGTCATGAGGCTGGTGGTCGTGACGCCATCACTTGTGGTGTGGAGTACGTCAGAGAGGCAGCACTAGAGCAGATTCATGGCTCAGTATCCAATCTTGTCTCCTTTTTTCAGCGCGACAAGACTCCTTAGGCTACTTGCTTTCGTTGCTTGTTTGCTGTTTTTTTCTGCAGGCAAAACCTGCTCTCGTGGCTGTAAAGATGTTGCTTACAAAAAGATTTTGCAGATGTTTTCAGCTTTTTTTTACAAAGAGTATGTGAATCATTTGTCTACAGTACATGTTTAATAAAGTTATAAACCTATGCACGTATTATAGAGCAGAGTAGATATGGATCCATGGGCACAAACAAAACAAATTAATATGCAAGGCAACGTACCGTAATAAAGCATAATAATCTATTATATAATCACGAATGGGTTTTTTGCCCCTTCTGAGACCGCTCACGCTGCGAGTCAGCGTGGTCATGTGGACACGCCCGAAGCATTGGCCGCGCAGCGGCCATTGCGAGCAGTTCTAAGGCGACTCGCTATGCCCGCGCAGCGGGCATGGCGAGTCACCTTAGCAGCGCGAAGCATTGGCCGCGAAGCGGCCATTGCGAGTCAGAGACTCGCTCTGCTAGAATCCCGATGCATGTGCATCGGGCACCCAGCTAGTACAATTAATAATTTCATTAAATCAATAAAAAAAAAAGCATACATACAAAAGTACCAGCACAGGAACATACCTAAACAGTTAAACAAAAAGCTCAAATGAGTATAAATAAATAGAGAGTCACAACTCCCCTGACAAAGCTATTTGTGAAACGCACTTTGCTTCCATACAGTGTGACCTGTTTGCCACTTTTTGTTTTATAACCCTTGACATTTTATATTACAGGTTATTTCATCTAATAATTCAAATCTCCTCCTAAATATTATATATAATATGTAAAGCTGAATGTGTGTGTGTATGTATGTGTGTATGTATGTATGTCCGGGATTGGCATCTACACCGTCGCAACTACAGCCACAAAATTTTGCACAGTCACACGTCTGGACCCCGAGAGCGTCATAGGCTATGTTGTGAGGCGAAATTTTAACCCCGCGCGTTCCAGTTCACCAAACAATTTTGCCCCTATCTACATAATGGGGAAAAAGTGAATGGAAAAGTGTTGGAGAAAAATCGAGAGCTGTCAGCTATAGCCACAAAAGTTTGCACAGTCACACGTCTGGACCCCGGGAGCGTCATAGGCTATGTTGTGAGGCGAAATTTTAACCCCGCGCATTCCAATTCACCAAACAATATTGCCCCTATCTACATAATGGGTTAAAAGGGAAAGGAAAATAGTTGGAGGAAAATTGACAGCTGTCAGCTATAGCCACAAAATTTTGCACAGTCACACGTCTGGACCCCGAGAGCGTCATAGGCTATGTTGTGAGGTGAAATTTTAACCCTGAGCGTTCCAGTTCACCAAACAATTTTGGCCCTATCTACATAATGGGGAAAAAGTGAAAGGAAATGTGTTGTAGGCAAATTGACAGCTACCAGATGTGAACAAGGGGGACTTAAAGAATGAAAGTGATGCCGCCAAAGAGTATATACCATACAGATGCTAAGGTGGGGCCCCGACATAGGATACTAACCACACACAGGGATATGAACACACACACAAAATGCGCCTCACACTACCACGTGCTTGAACACATATACCACCCTCAGCACACATTTCACCACACATACACCAACCTCGCCACATAATCGCCCTAAAACACACACAAGTCTGGGATTATCCTTCAACAATAAAAATCTGATTAATAAGCAGCAAAACTACAAGAGAAACAAATGTACCATATAGGAAATACGGCAGCTGTCAGCCGCATGAGCTGTCTATTATGTGTATGTGTGAGCTAATATATACTGTCAGGGGGAGGGTTTCCTGTTGCCTGGGGATTTATCAGGCTGCCAATAGCAACCAATCACAGCTCAGCTTCTATTTTGCTACTGTTAATCTGAGCTCTGATTGTTTAATATAGACAACAAAGGACATTCTCAGTAAAGCTTCTGTGAGGTAATAGGATGTCTGTGAGGTAATAGGATGTCAGTTAGGGTGTGTTGGTGGAAAGGCTGATGTCAGTCACATTACCTCTATGTGAGAGGATATAGAAACTGTGGAATATCTGTGGTGTTGAAATACATGTTGTGAAATGCTTCTATTAGCTTACTTTTTGCCTTTTAATAATTACATTTCTATCGATTTGTTTTGTGGTTTTTGTGTGCTGAATAAATTTTTGTTAACACATTCTATTTTGTTAACAGCAGTACAGCTAGTGTGTATATATATATATATATATATATATATATATATATATATATATAGATGGAGTTTTGACATAAACACCCATGTTTGTACAGTAACACTATATACAGCAGTTTATTGTCACATCATCAACCGCATATATCACATTTATAACAAATGCTATTCACAGTTCACATAACAGTAGGTCTAGTATCACATGTACACTTTAGAAGACATTCATATATATTATTTACACAGGAGCACTGATCACAGCTCCATAAAACACCAGGAGCACTAATCACAGCTTCCTAGAACACCAGTAACACTAATCACAGCTCCATAGAACAAGAGCACTAATCACAGCTCCATAGAACAAGAGCACTAATCACATCTTTTAGAACACCAGGAGCACTAATCACAGCTCCGTAGAACACCAGGAGCACTAATCACAGCTCCATAGAACACCAGGAGCACTAATCACAGCTCCATAGAACACCAGGAGCACTAATCACAGCTCCATAGAACACCAGGAGCACTAATCACAGCTCCACAGAACACCAGGAGCACTAATCACAGCTCCATAGAACACCAGGAGCACTAATCACAGCTCCATAGAACACCAGGAGCACTAATCACAGCTCCACAGAACTCCAGGAGCACTAATCACAGCTCCATAGAACACCAGGAGCACTAATCACAGCTCCATAGAACACCAGGAGCACTAGTCACAGCTCCATAGAACACCAGGAGCACTAATCACAGCTCCATAGAACACCAGGAGCACTAATCACAGCTCCATAGAACACCAGGAGCACTAATCACAACTCCTTTGGCGGTTACGGTCACCTGGCATTATTTACATGTTACATGGCAGTATTTACATAGACCATTATATCTTCACCTATAGTACATATTCACATTATATACGAGACCTATACAGACCCGCAGGGACCCGGTACACAGCCAATACACCCCTGTTTATAGAGGCCACACAGTCTCAGACAGGCTACTACACTGCACACAGCCTCCACACATCTTATACATTAGTCAACGGAACCCTTACGACCTTATAGTCAGTCCCAATGGCGGTTATGGCCACCAGACCTTTGAGACATCCCCAGTTTCACACATGCTACATAGCATACAGTCCATTGCGAGGCTACATGGACTCCAATCCATCACAGGACCCATACACATACACATACAGTCCATCATAATACATCCATGGACTACAGCCTATTCAGGCCCAGACCAGGGTTTAGCATCCTGAGCTACAGGGTAAACCAAGCGTCCCCAATGACTCCTCATCACGTGCTATTCAGGTCACCAGCCACGTACAAGCTTTACCATCCCAGTCTGACCTCCAGGAGCCCAGCTACACCAACTCGCCAGAGTGAGCCCATCCAGGTTCGGCTAGTCTTCCCAACTCTAGGAGCCATCACATCCCGCTGTCTTCTGGCCTCAGGCTCACATTCCAGTTAGAGGGACAGGTGTCTCCCACATGGAGAGGACAGGCTTCCCTCCATGTCCCAGAGGGAAGGGATTCCTCTGACACACATCCTCACATGTCAGAGGATCTTTTTTTTTCTGCCTCTCCCTGTCTCACAGCACTACTCAGCTAATATTCTGCCTGCCACACCCACACCTGGGACGCTGTGAGCAATTAGCACATCCTCACTCAGACCTAGGTGCAGTTAACCCTATATGCACCAGTCAGTCTAGTACCGCAATCACCTATTCACACCCACACAGGTCCAAATGTGTTAACCCTGTGTGCACAGCTCAAGGCACATGTGATGTATACCGGCCATGGGCTATCTTGTCGGTCATACCTCACAATATTCATATATATATTCAGTGGTGAATGTCTATCTATTATTGTATTTTTGCCACTGTTCACTCCCAAATTGTTAAGTTGATGTGACTCTCTATTTATTCATTAATTTTTTTGTGAACATCCGCCCACAATTATGAAGAAATTTGCTTTTGCCACTGTGCATTGTTGTCACTGGGTAGTAAGGAATAACAGGATGAATGGGTCCCTTAAACCGACCCTCAGGCTAGGGGGGCTGTCCCTTATCCCAGAGTTACCTATGATGTCTGAGCTGCCACTCTTGCCCTGCTCATGGCCAGGCCTAATCTAATACCCCCTTTCCCTACCCAGAGGAGGCCGGGACAGGAGGTGTAATACCCCACACAAATAGAACAACGGGAAACCCAAAGAAATTCACTCACTCAATAGACACAGGTATAATGCTAAGTGCCCACTGTGCTTATTTTTTGTGCTGCATTTGTAAGTGCATAAAAACAGCACAAACCTATTGTATTTGTGCACATACACACGTAGCACAAAAAGGCAGCACAATTAAGGGGACACAAACATAGACAAACAGACACAGACAGACAGCCACACAGAAAATTTCTCACACTCCTCCGGTGATCCTCGGTGATTTTTCCTCCGTGCTGTAGCGGGAGACGCCTGTATTGCTCTGCCAGGACCTTACACCATGTGACTCAGCCTGTTACATAGTGAGCAGGCTCTGGCTCTGATAGGACCTGTAGTATCAGGACCTGACAGTGTGCACAGAGGAAGAATCACCGGGGATCGCCGGGGAGGGCGAGTATCGGTGCGTTTTTGTTTTGGAAATCGCATAAAATAAAAATCTCACAAACGGACTCTAGAATACCCATCCATTTGTGAGGCTTTTTTGGGGGGTCTAGAATGGAGCCTATGGGGAAAACACAGCCCAAAAACGGGCAAGTTAATTGCAGGGGCATAAAATAACACAGGCGATTTCTGCACCAAAAACACAGCACCCAAAAACGCACATGTGGGCACAGCTTTTTGGAAATCACAGAGACTGTAATGTTAAAGCTGTGGGTGCTGCATTTTTGGTACAGAAACGCAGAAAAAATGCATAGTGGGCACATAGCCTAAGGCTTCCTTCACATTTGGGGATCCGCAATGTGACTGCAGCACCGCAAGCTCCTATGTTTATAATGGGAGTGCACGGTGCTGCGCTTGACTGCGCATGACCGTGTGCACCCATTCACTGCCATGTGTGATCTGTGCACAGGCAGATGCCTGCGCACAAATCACACACTCTCGTCCGCACCAGGGACGCAACATGTCGCGGGATGGCGGCAGCTGCAGACAGCTTGCGGACTCCCTCCGCAGGACGCTGTGGAGGGTCCGCAAATGTGAAGGCAGCCCAAGACACAGGAGGAAATAACCAGACGACAAGAGGATTTTCACAGCAAACCAAACAACACTCCAATAGCTCTCCAAAAGCTATAGTCTGGATGGGAATACAGATTCCACCATCTTACAAAGGCAAGGAGTAACTATGATTGGTCTCCCAGATCATGTGATCCTAGAGGTAATCAGGAATCATACAGAGATTGCCAATCACTAATGAGAACAGCTGGTCGATGCCCGAGTCTGATGGTGCAACTCAGAAGCATCAGAGAAACCTCGGTGTGGAGCGTCAGAGTTTGTAGTGTGAACAGCGCCCGATGCCGCCATGACAGTCAAGTTTTGAGCCAAACACCATGTACCAGTTGTACGGGTTTACCTTTTGACATTACCTGTTAGTATTAGCTATTATTATACCATCCTATTCTGGACTATTATATGCATTCATTTGAGGTTATGTATTTTTGACTCATCTCTTTAGGGTTGTTCCTGTGCTGCTCAGTTTGTATTTATGCTCTTTTGTATTTTTCAAATTATTTCAATAAAATTATTACTTTATTACACTTTATTATGCACATACATTTTTTTGGTGTGCCAGCAGTTTATTTTTGTGTATATTACGGGGTCATATCTCCTGTCTGTTGCACCCCACCTACACTAGTGTCAGGTATTTTTATCCTTCACTCAGCAGGTTCTTACTCGCCCATGCAAGAAGAGAGTTTTTTTTACGCCTGAGAAAGGCATTATCTATAGTACAGGGACCCAGTAAGGAGACACACCTCGATGTGGTTACTGGGCGGGTATACAGATGACAATTTTTGTATGCTCAGTGTCTCATATTTTAATGTTTTCATAGTTTCATTTCCCACATTCATGTGTTCATGACTTGGCATTACAGAGTGCAAATGTTTCAGTCTGTTCTTTGCGTTATGTTCAGTTGTCCCCCTGTTCACATTGTATGTTAGGAAGTGGCGGCAGTTTATTTTTTTGTTGGGCTTGACTGACAGGTGTCTTTGAACTGGAAAGCTAGGCAGAGAGAAGCCGCCCAATGGACTCTTCACCACAAACCGGATCACTTTTTTTAATGCTATTTTTTTTGTTTTTTAAATTCTGTAGAATAAGATTGTCTGTAAGGAATGAGCTGATCAAGCTTCCTTTAAACTAGTAAATGTTACAAAGTTTTGTGTGTAGGAAACAAATAAAAGAAAAAAGATAAAAAACAAAATCCTGCTGGTCACATCCGGTATTGCCAGAGGATAAGAAAGGAGCCCAGCTGCCCTAATTTATGTTGTCTACTGCGGCACGTGATGTGACAGAATGTATATATACCACCAGTTCCTGCCAGGAACGTATATATACCTCGATCCAATCACCCTCAGACCCACAATATCACATAAATACAAAAAGTTATGCTGCCACCACCGTTCTCTTTAAGGTGGATCGGTAACCCGTATGATAGTGTAAAACGAACAGTGAGGACGCGGTGAGCTCGCTCATAGAACATGAAGAACGAAACTAGTAAATTATAATATTTTACTCCCAAAGATGGCAATGCTTATATAAAAGATATACAAAATATTACATAAGAGACAATTTACATGTATGCATAAACAGTTATAAAAATGAAAGGAATAAAATGAGAAATTGCCAGACCTAGCCACACGGTGACAAACTTAGATCCATTGGGGGGCGGCTCCCCAGAAAGGTAGGATTCCTCAAAACAGCGATAGAGTCTTGCTGTGTCCGTGCCCCAGGGTGGAATCAGCCCAAAATGGATGCAGTGGTTTTAATAAAGGCAGGGAAACTGCAACCCCACCTCGTAGATTACCACTCCCTGGTGGGATGCTCCTCTTAGACCCTGCCTGTCACCATGCTCCATAAACCTTCATTTTCCATATCTGGGTATGGGGTGGGCCCACATCCTTGACATAATCCTCAGATTTACTGTCATTTAATTCTGAGAATATTGACACCAAATATGACCTATTTATGATGTTCGGAAAGCCAGAACTTTCCCAGGATCCTGAGTGTTACATAGATATACAAGACATATCATTAAGTGCGCAAAAATGTGAATAATCTAAAAATATGAATTATGTGTTTGTGGTATGAACAGGTCTTCTTAAATTTGACATTCACAAAACTATAGAAAAACTCATCGAAGTTTGGACACTTTTTTCTACCCCTTGCATCTGGCAGGTGGCTGCAAATTCTGCACCAATTCGGTGATTTTTTGCTTAATGCTAAATTATACATGTGTTATACATGTGGCTAGGTACTCGTGAGTGTAAGGGCCCTTGACGATGGGTCACAAGGTTACGATATTCTGGCGCCATAATACCAAACTGACACCTTACATCATTTATCATAGTGTCAACTTGCATCTTTTTATCCATTGCAGTTGAGGTTGTTTTCCTCTAGGGGGCGTCTGTCACAGTGATGCATATCCTCAGTGCTGAGCGGCCCGCCCGGTTTGGGGGCGTTACCAATAGGCTGCTCAGACACTATGTATCACCTGGATGTGAGTGGCAGAGGCCTAATGGTGTCCATGTGTCTGCATTCACCACCAGCCCCCTCCTTGTTAGCATGGCTGGTCGCCTGGTTGCCACAAACCGCCCCCATGTTATGGGTTGCAGGGGACTGTGCACCGGTGTCTGGACGCATGTGCTACCTCCTGGGGGAATTTGCAGCCACCTGCCAGATGCAAGGGGTAGAAAAAAGTGTCCAAACTTCGGTGAGTTTTTCTATATATTTCTTAGTACCAATTCGGTGATTATTCACAAAACTATCTTTCAAGACACAGAACGTTTTGGAGGGACAGCTAGAAGCTTTAGCTCTGCCTCAGATATTTATTGCTCTGAGGTCGTAAAAGTTGGATAGGGGAGGGGGAGAGAGAGAGAGAGTGGGGGGTTGCATGTAGAATTGGATCTACAGAAACCCCTCAGGTAGAGAAAGCCTTATGTATAGGTTTTGGCTGCTTGTCAAACCTCTTCCAATAATGAAACATATTCATACTTTCCTGACACGCAAACCTTGTTACAGCCTATTATGCAGAAATCCCATTGGGTGACCTGTGAAAATCATGGTTGGAGATACAAGGTCCAGCACTAGGTAGGAAAGTCTTCACTATTGTCACGGTGAGCTTAGGGAGAAAAGGAGGATAGGAGCCTGGGTCCCTGAACTGTCCCTCAGGCTAGGGGAACCCTGATTTTCCTTATCTTAGGGGTACCCTTGATGGTAGAGAGGCCTGAGTCTCCAACCTGTCCCTTTCTCCTGTCCAGCCCTGAGCTGAACCCCCAACCCCCACCACAGGAGGAGAAACACAATGTATGTAGGAGAACTCAACTACAAATAGGGAATGAAAAAACAACAATGTACACTTCACCAGACACCAAGTAACTATTATGGCCACTTTACACGCGGCTACATTTCTAGCTTATCCACAGGTAACTTACTGGCTGCAGTGAAATCATGGAGACATGGTTCTATCTTGTTGCTGTGTACAAATGGAATAATGTCTCCATGATTTCACTGCAGCCAGTAAGTTACCTGTGGATAAGCTAGAAACGTAGCCGCGTGTAAAGTGGCCATTAGAGTTTCAACAGCAACTCCAACACAAGACCGGTATGCAAGAGACATGCAAATGTTATATTCGGCATCCAGGAATGTTCTGAGCCATACTTAAAGGGTGAAGGCGTTCAAGCAGACTCAACCTTCAATTGACCCCACACTAATCAAAAAGTTAACTCCTGCAAAGCTGAACATCAATGAACAAATCACCGCCAACGCCCAAACTCATGCTGAGCAACAAAGAGATCTAAGGCTGCACATCAGACTTTCCAGTGTGAACAGAGTCTGAAGCCATCATGACAACTACATTACCTAGATTGTCCTTGGCCTCGCTCGTCGGTTTGCAGTAAATCACCATTTCAGACAACTCTCTGGCAATAATCTGATTCTTCTCGCAGGTCTTGAGGAAAAAGTCCTGTAGATGGGTACAAGTGAGACAATGAGGTTAGCGTGACGAATGAGGAGCCAAATGGTACACCACCATGGAATTCATCACTGCCTCTTTAATTCATTCTTCTGAAGGCTAGTAATGAACTATCAGAACGATAATAGAAGCTGTATTATTAATGGCTTTGTTTCTATTTTTAAGAATTGGGTCCAGGGATTTCGGTCTGATGCCCCTAGGATTGTTAGACAGAGAAATCCAACCTAGTGTATAAAATATTATCAATGTGAAAGCAACATACGGCTATACCTCTCCTCAGGTTAGATTATCATTACCAACACCTGACACCTTAATAATCAGCTTTATCTAATCCGGAAGTAAACAATATCAGGAGCCAGAGTATTAAAAATCTATGTATAATTTGTTGTATGATTATTAGCTTTGTTTGCCCATGCTGTTTGGCACTGTTAACCCTGTAGATTGCACTATCAATCGACCTAAAGCATCATGGTGGGGATTGCACTGTTCCCCGGCAGCAATAGCGGTCCCTTGATGCGATGACGGGACCCTCGATGCGCTGCCATGACAGTGCGGGGTCATCTGATGACCCCGGATGATGTCATGAATCACTTCCTGTTGGTGATGCCCGAGTGACGTTGCCGGGAGAAAGTGATCATTTGTTCTGTGCGGGGGGGGCGCTGAAGCATCTCTGTACATAGTACAAGCAATCGCATAGTGCAGTGCTGAGGGACCCTAAGGGGGCAGTGTAAAATAAAGGAAAAGTGTGTAAAAGAAAGTTTTAAAAAATCTGAAAAAATAAAACAAAAGAGTTCACATCACCCCATTTTGCCCCATTGAAATAAAACTATTTTTTAAAAAATACACATATTTGGTATCGCCACGTTCAGAAATGCCCGATCTATAAAAATATAAAATCAATGAATCGAAGATGTAAAGTGCATAATAGGAAAAAAAAAGTCCAAATGTTAAAATTACGTTTTTTTTGATCTCCACAGCATTTCAACAACAGACGATCGAAACATCAACATCTATCCAAAAATGGTATCATTAAAAACATCTACTGAAGCCGCAAAAAATAAGTCATCACACATCCCCAGATCCCGAAAAATGAGGACGCTATGGTCACGGGAAATGGCAACAAAAGCGCAATTTTTTTACTCTAAATGTTTTTCATTAGTTAGATAAAAGTATACATGTTTGGCATCTACAAGCTCACACCAACTCAAGGCATCATACCGACAAGTCAGTTTTACCATATAGTGAATTTGATGAATAAAAAGCCCAAAATAGAATTGTGTAATTGCACATTTTTTATGCAATTTCACCGCACTTGAATTTTTTTCCCCGTTTTCCAGTACACTATATGGTAAAATGAATAAAGTCATTCATAAGTACAACTTACCCTGCAAAAAAACAAGCCCTCGTGTGTATATTGACGGACAAATAAAGTTATGGCTCTTAGGAGAATGGGACGGATAAACGAAAAATTGCCCAGGGGTGAAGGGGTTAATAACATTTGCCCCATTTGCAATTATTTACAGAACGGAGCGTCTGGTGCGACCTTGGACACCTGTTAGATCTGCGTTCGCCGCTATGTGTAACCCCACCCTAAAAAAAAGTATTAACCAACAAATTGATAAATGAAACTTGAAATAAAGAGGGTTTTTGTAGCAGTGTGAGGCAGGAGCATAAATATGTATGGGGGTTGTTAAAGTCAATGGGAAAAGCAATCTAAAATGTATAATATGCCAATTGCGATTAAACATATTCATGTCGGTAGCAATCAAGACAAGTGGCTGATGTCAGAGTCACTTAACTCCAGATGTTTGCATTAGGAGCTGATTGAAACCTAATTTTGCTTATTATAATAAAAAAACATAATCTCATAGCCCTTAACCCATTTACCCGGAAAGGTCCAGCAGTGAATTGTGCTGTAAATGAAACTGCTAATTTGTTCTGCAGATACGCCTTATGCTGATTAGGCGCTAGCTGGGGAACGGAGCGCTTAGAGGATCGCATCACTCCAATGTGACAATTGTGGGGAAAGTGGGGCAGAGCGCATGATAGCAGGGCCCCGTCCAGTGACCTGGGGGCCAAATGATGAGGGTGTGGAATGGTGAGAATGGGCATTTTTCTGATCACCATAACTAATAGGTGTAAACTGTTAGTACTGATATAAAAGAAATACACCCATTGCAAACATCAAACTGGTTAAATATGTCCTAAATTTGTCCACATACATTAGACGTATGTTGACCAAATCTGCAAATGTAACTACAGCAGGTGGCCATGTATTGTATATGGAGGTGTACTGTCTATACCCCAACAGTAGATGATAAAAAGAAAAGAAGGATGGGGCATGTTGGCTCTATTTCAAACTGAATACAAATGCATGCTCAAGCAGAGCACACGTGTATGGTAGATGGGAATTCGAATCATAGAATGGTGGAGTTGGACGGGACATCCTGGGTCATCTGGTCCAACCCCCTGCTCAAAGCAGGATTCACTAAATCATCCCAGAAAGATGTCTGTCCAGCCTCTGTGTGAAGACTTCCATTGAAGGAGAACTCACCACTTCTCATGGTCGCCTGTTCCACTTGTTGATCACCATCACTGTCAAAAGGTTTTTTTTCAGTATCTAATCTGTGTCTCCTTCCATTCAGTTTCATCACACTGCTTCTAGTCTTTTGTTGTGCAAATGAGAACAAAGCTGATCTCTCTACAGTGGGAAAGCCCTGGAATAAAGCTGATCCCTCCATAGTGTGTCAGCCCTAGAATAAAGCTGATCCCTCTACAGTGTGACAGCCCTAGTATAAAGCTGATCCTTCTTCAGTGTGACAGCCCCTTGAATAAAGCTGATCCCTCTGGAATGTGTGACAGCCCTAGTATAAAGCTGATCCCTCTTCACTGTGACAGCCCCTTGAATAAAGCTGATCCCTCTACAGTGTAACAGCCTTAGAATAAAGCTGATCCCTCTACAGTGTGACAGCCCTAGAATAAAGCTGATCCCTCTACAGTGTGACAGCCCTAGAATAAAGCTGATCCCTCTACAGTGTGAAAGCCCTTCACATATTTGTAGACTGCTATTAAGTCTCCTCTCTGTCTTCTATTTTGCAAGCTAAACATTCCCAAATCCTGTAACTGTTCCTCATAGGACATGGTTTGCACTTTGCAGACCATTCACCATTCTGGTCGTTCTTCTCTGAACTTGCTACAGGTTTTGATGTCTTTTTTAAAGCATTCTGCCTATAACTGGACACAGTATCCAGATAAGGTCTGACCACAGAGGAGCAGAGGGTGATAATGACTTCACATGATCTACACTGAATGCTTCTGTTACTACATCCCAGAATTGTGTGTGCCTTTTTTGCTGCTGCATCACACTGTTCACTCATGTTCAGTCTGTGATCTATTTGTACCCAAGTCTTTTTCACATGTTCTGTTGCTTCACTCTATTCGTCCCATTCTGTATATGCTTTTTTCATTGTTCATTGCCCAGATGTAGGACTTTGTATTTCTCCCTGTTATAAACCATTATGATAGTTTCTGCCCACTGTTCCAGTTTGTTTAGATCTTTCTGAATCCTCTCTCTCTTTTCTAGTTTTATTTATCCCTCCAAGCTTTGTGTCATCAGTGAATGTAATCAGTTTACTCTCAATTCTTCATCTAAATCATTGATAAAGATGTTGAACAACACTGGGCCCAGGACACAGAATGCATGAAGTGAAGAAAGCTGGCACCAAATCCGATGAACGTTCTTAAGTTGCAAATTTTATTTAGTAAATCACAACATTAAAATAAAAGCATCTCGGTGGCAGATAGTGCCCAAGTCAGACGCGTTTCGATTTAAAATCTTTATCAATGACCAAGACAGGACACAGACCTGTGGTCCTCATTTGACACATTCAACTGGATGTGCTGCCATTTATGACCACTCTTTGGGTCCAATCAATGAGTAAGGAAGATATGAGAAACTTTGGCAAATGCTTTGCTGAACTTAATATATAATATATCTACTGTGTTTCCCTGATCCACCCAGTGGAGAAATAGTTAACAACCATATTCATAGTATATTTGCATTATCTAACCTTTTATGAATATGACCTACTTTGAATACCATTTTAAACTTTATGAATAGACTTAACATGTTTAGTCATGTTTATCTCATACTGATTCTGTGTTACATTCTGTATTATACTCCAGAGCTGCACTCACTATTCTGCTGGTGCAGTCACTGTGTACATACATTACATTGCTGATCCTGTACTGATCCTGAGTTACCTCCTGTATTATACTCCAGAGCTGCATTCACTATTCTGCTGGTGCAGTCACTGTGTACATACATTACATTACTGATCCTGTACTGATCCTGAGTTACCTCCTGTATTATACTCCAGAGCTGCATTCACTATTCTGCTGGTGCAGTCACTGTTTACATACATTACATTACTGATCCTGAGTTACCTCCTGTACTATACTCCAGAGCTGCACTCACTATTCTGCTGGGGCAGTCACTGTGTACATACAGTTAGGGCCAGAAATATTTGGACAGTGACACAATTTTCGCGACTTGGGCTCTGCATGCCACCACATTGGATTTGAAATGAAACCTCTACAACAGAATTCAAGTGCAGATTGTAACGTTTAATTTGAAGGGTTGAACAAAAATATCTGATAGAAAATGTAGGAATTGTACACATTTCTTTACAAACACTCCACATTTTAGGTCAAAAGTAATTGGACAAATAAACATAACCCAAACAAAATATTTTTATTTTCAATATTTTGTTGCGAATCCTTTGGAGGCAATCACTGCCTTAAGTCTGGAACCCATGGACATCACCAAACGCTGGGTTTCTTCCTTCTTAATGCTTTGCCAGGCCTTTATAGCCGCAGCCTTCAGGTCTTGCTTGTTTGTGGGTCTTTCCGTCTTAAGTCTGGATTTCAGCAAGTGAAATGCATGCTCAATTGGGTTAAGATCTGGTGATTGACTTGGCCATTGCAGAATGTTCCACTTTTTTGCACTCATGAACTCCTGGGTAGCTTTGGCTGTATGCTTGGGGTCATTGTCCATCTGTACTATGAAGCGCCGTCCAATCAACTTTGCAGCATTTGGCTGAATCTGGGCTGAAAGTATATCCCGGTACACTTCAGAATTCATCCGGCTACTCTTGTCTGCTGTTATGTCATCAATAAACACAAGTGACCCAGTGCCATTGAAAGCTATGCATGCCCATGCCATCACGTTGACTCCACCATGTTTTACAGAGGATGTGGTGTGCTTTGGATCGTGTGCCGTTCCCTTTCTTCTCCAAACTTTTTTCTTCCCATCATTCTGGTACAGGTTGATCTTTGTCTCATCTGTCCATAGAATACTTTTCCAGAACTGAGCTGGCTTCTTGAGGTGTTTTTCAGCAAATTTAACTCTGGCCTCTCTATTTTTGGAATTGATGAATGGTTTGCATCTAGATGTGAACCCTTGGTATTTACTGTCATGGAGTCTTCTCTTTACTGTTGACTTAGAGACAGATACACCTACTTCACTGAGAGTGTTCTGGACTTCAGTTGATGTTGTGAACGGGTTCTTCTTCACCAAATAAAGTATGCGGCGATCATCCACCACTGTTGTCATCCGTGGACGCCCAGGCCTTTTAGAGTTCCCAAGCTCACCAGTCAATTCCTTTTTTCTCAGAATGTACCCAACTGTTGATTTTGCTACTCCAAGCATGTCTGCTATCTCTCTGATGGATTTTTTCTTTTTTTTCAGCCTCAGGATGTTCTGCTTCACCTCAATTGAGAGTTCCTTTGACCGTATGTTGTCTGGTCACAGCAACAGCTTCCAAATGCAAAACCACACACCTGGAATCCACCCCTGACCTTTTAACTACTTCATTGATTACAGGTTAACGAGGGAGACGCCTTCAGAGTTAATTGCAGCCCTTAGAGTCCATTGTCCAATTACTTTTGGTCCCTTGAAAAAGAGGAGGCTATGCATTACAGAGCTATGATTCCTAAACCCTTTCTCCGATTTGGATGTGGAAACTCTCATATTGCAGCTGGGAGTGTGCACTTTCAGCCCATATTATATATATAATTGTATTTCTGAACATGTTTTTGTAAACAGGTAAAATAACAAAACTTGTGTCACTGTCCAAATATTTCTGGCCCTAACTGTACATTACATTACTGATCGTGAGTTACCTCCTGTATTATACTCCAGAGCTGCACTCACTATTCTGCTGGTGCAGTCACTGTGTACATACATTACATTACTGATCCTGAGTTACCTCCTGTATTATACTCCAGAGCTGCACTCACTATTCTGCTGGTGCAGTCACTGTGTACATACATTACATTACTGATCCTGAGTTACCTCCTGTATTATACTCCAGAGCTGCACTCACTATTCTGCTGGTGCAGTCACTGTGTACATACATTGCATTACTTATCCTGAGTTATCCCCTGTATTATACTCCAGAGCTGCACTCACTATTCTGCTGGTGCAGTCACTGTGTACATACATTACTGATCCTGAGTTACCTCCTGTATTATACTCCAGAGCTGCACTCACTATTCTGCTGGTGCAGTCACTGTGTACATACATTACTGATCCTGAGCTACCTCCTGTATTATACTCCAGAGCTGCACTCACTATTCTGCTGGTGCAGTCACTGTGTACGCACATTACATTACTGATCCTGAGTTACCTCCTGTATTATACTCCAGAGCTGCACTCACTATTCTGCAGATGCAGTCACTGTGTACATACATTACATTACTGATCGTGAGTTACCTCCTGTATTATACTCCAGAGGTGCACTCACTATTCTGCTGGTGCAGTCACTGTGTACATACATTATATTATTGATCCTCTTCTGATCCTGAGTTACAGCCTGTATTATACTTTAGAGCTGTATGCACTTTTTATTCGTTGTCAATTGAAACAATTTCTATCCTAGATCTTGCGTTTCACAACCTCACTTACCTCTGCTTCCTTTTTATGTATTATGTTATGGATATTATTGAACCATTGAAACAGTTCCTCTAATTTTTCAGTTGCAAAATCTACTGCGGGATCCTTTGGATCCTTGGGTTCCAGTGTAAAGACAAACTTTTTGTTGTGTTTCCCTTGTGTCAGTTTATCTGTTAAAAAGTAAGTAAAAATGATAATTTCAATATATTTCCAACAATATTCACTACGACTTCAGAATAATTTTTTTGCTTTTTAATCTAAGGATAAATCTTGCGATATTGGTAGGATGGAAATGTTAAAATACTGTATACAGAAATACTTTAGTAATTCTTCATTTCCCGGCCAATTAGTGAAGTTCTCAGCAGTGGCGCCGTCTAATTATCTCACTGTTGTGTGACCTCTCCCCAAGAAATGATCTGTTCAAGCTAAAGAAGCCCCATTCATTAGAATTCTATTTACTTGTTTATTATTACTAAGTACAAATGTCCATGTTTTCTTCACACACTTAGTGGAAACTACTTACTGATTTCATATGTCCCGAGCTCTAGGATACCTTTACACATGGCGCCCAAGGGATTGTCTTCAATAATCTGTGAAGGTGAGTTAATAACAGTTACTTAGAAATGAACTACCCTATTTGTAGAAGAAAGTACTGCTCTTATGTAAAAAAAAAATATAACTACTATAATACTGTGGTGAGTGTTAAATCTGAAAAGCTCAGGCATATGTGGAGTCAGCTGCAGGTGTGGGGCCTGAGTTGCCTTTATTCACATGCACCAGTCTAGCACCATAAGAATGGGTCTCTGAGATGCTCCATGTAAATGTTAGCTTTTTATGGTCCACTTTATGTGTATGTTGAAGGCCGAATGGCACAGCTAAAATAGAAATATATAGAGTAGGACCACCCTGATTGAGATTGCTTTGACATGGCATGGTGGATCAAAAGATTGATCAATATTTTGCCAAATATCTTAATTTTACAATATTAAACAGTTTGGAAGAAATATGTGCATTTGCACAGTCTTTAATTCAAGCTATTTTCTGGTGGTGCTGGCTTTTATTTTGTGATTTTTACTATAATATTCCCTGCCCCCTATGTATAAGAATATAACTTCTACAATACTGCCCCTATGTGCAAGAATATAACTACTATAACACTGCTCCTATGAGCAAGAATATAACTACTATAATATTGCTCCTATGTACAAGAATATAACTACTATAATACTGCCTCTATATACAAGAATATTACAAGAATATAACTACTATAATACTGCCTCTATATACAAGAATATAACTACTATAATAATGCCTCCTATGTACAAGAATATAAGTACTATAATACTGCACCCTATGTACAAGAATATAACTACTATAATACTGCTCCTATGTACAAGAATATAACTACTATAATACTGCTCCTATGTACAAGAATATAACTACTATAATACTGCACCTATGTACAAGAATATAATTACTGTAATACTACCTCCTATATACAGGAAGATAACTGCTATAATACTGCTCCTATGTACAAAAATATAAAGACTATAATACTGCCCCTATGTACAAGAATATAACTACTGTAATACTGCCCCTACGTACAAGAATATAACTACTATAATACTGCCCCTGTGTACAAGAATATAACAACTATAATACTGCCCCTGTGTACAAGAATAGAACAACTATAATACTGCTCCTATGTACAAGAATATAACTACTATAATACTGCACCTATGTACAAGAATATAACTACTGTAATACTACCTCCTATATACAAGAAGATAACTACTATAATACTGCTCTTATGTACAAGAATATAACAACTATAATAATGCCTCCTATGTACAAGAATATAAGTACTATAATACTGCACCCTATGTACAAGAATATAACTACTATAATACTGCTCCTATGTACAAGAATATAACTACTATAATACTGCACCTATGTACAATAATATAACTACTGTAATACTACCTCCTATATACAAGAAGATAACTGCTATAATACTGCTCCTATGTACAAGAATATAAAGACTATAATACTGCCCCTATGTACAAGAATATTACTACTATAATACTGCACCCTATATACAAGAATATAACTACTATAATACTGCCCCTATGTACAAGAATATAACTACTATAATACTGCCCTTATGTACAAGAATATAACTACTATAATACTGTCCCTATGTACAAGAATATAACTACTATAATACTGCTCTTATGTACAAGAATATAACTACTGTAATACTGCTCCTATGTACAAGAATATAACTACTATAATACTGTCCCTATGTAAAGGAATATATCCACTATAATACTGCTCCTATGTACAAGAATATAACTACTATTATACTGCTCCTATGTACAAGAATATAACTACTATAATACTGCTCCTATGTGCAAGAGTATAACTATTATAATACTGCCCCTATGTACAAGAATATAACTACTATAATACTGCTCCTATGTACAAGAATATAACTACTATAATACTGCACCTATGTACAAGAATATAACTACTGTAATACTACCTCCTATATACAAGAAGATAACTGCTATAATACTGTCCCTATGTACAAGAATATAACTACTTTAATACTGCAACCTATGTACAGGAATATATCCACTATAATACTGCTACTATGTACAAGAATATAACTATTATAATTCTGCTCCTATGTACAGGAATATAACTACTATAATACTGTCCCTATGTACAAGAATATAACTACTTTAATACTGCAACCTATGTACAGGAATATATCCACTATAATACTGCTACTATGTACAAGAATATAACTACTATAATACTGCCCCTATGTACAAGAATAGAACTACTATAATACTCCTCCTATGTACAAGAATAAAACTACTATAATACTGCCCCTATGTATAAGAATATAACTACTATCATACTGTCCCTATGTACAAGAATATAACTACTATAATACTGTCCCTATGTACAAGAATATAACTACTATAATAATGTCCCTATGTATAAGAATATAACTACTATAATACTGTCCCTATGTATAAGAATATAACTACTTTAATACTGTCCCCTATGTACAAGAATATAACTACTATAATACTACTCCTATGTACAAGAATATAACTACTATAATACTGCTCCCTATGTACAAGAATATAACTACTATAATACTGCCCCTATGTACAAGAATATAACTACTGTAATACTGCTCCTATGTACAAGAATATAACTACTATAATACTGCAACCTATGTAAAGGAATATATCCACTATAATACTGCTCCTATGTACAAGAATATAACTACTATAATACTGCTCCTATGTACAAGAATATAACTACTAGAATACTGCTCCTATGTGCAAGAATATAACTACTATAATACTGCCCCTATGTACAAGAATAGAACTACTATAATACTCCTCCTATATACAAGAATATAACTACTATAATACTGCCCCTATGTATAAGAATATAACTACTATAATACTGTCCTTATGTACAAGAATATAACTACTATAATACTGTCCCTATGTACAAGAATATAACTACTTTAATACTGTCCCTATGTACAAGAATATAACTACTATAATACTGTCCCTATGTACAAGAATATAACTACTTTAATACTGTCCCTATGTACAAGAATATAACTACTATAATAATGTCCCTATGTATAAGAATATAACTACTATAATACTGCCCCTATGTACAAGAATATAACTACTATAATACTGCTCCTATGTACAAGAATATAACTACTATAATACTGCCCTTATGTACAAGAATATAACTACTATAATACTGTCCCTATGTATAAGAATATAACTACTTTAATACTGTCCCTATGTACAAGAATATAACTACTATAATACTGTCCCTATGTACAAGAATATAACTACTACCGTATAATACTGTCTCTACATACAAGAATATAACTCTTATAATACTGATCCTATGTACAAGAATATAACTGCTACCGTATAATACTGTCTCTATATACAAGAATATAACTACTGTAATACTGCCCTTATGTACAAGAAAAACAATCAGACATGGTTGCTTATCCTACCGTAGAAACATGTATCCCCTACCTGAAGGGAGACTCCTTCATTCATTGATATGTCCTCTACATAGTTTGATGGAAAGTAGTGCTGCAGTTTGTCTCCATAGTCTCCTTTCCACCTGCAAAATAATACATACAATATATCACATGAGATTGTAGATGTTAAATCATCATGTACAGTACTAAGTGTCTGATTTGTCTTCTTTCATCTCCATTCATTTGTTTTTCTTAGTTTGTGTTTTTTTTGTTGTTGTTGTTTTACTTGGTAAACTAGATGACAACCCAAGACGTTTTCTCCCACAAGGGTTATCACAGCACTACATCCCCCATTCTGATAATTTCAGACTTAATGTGCCCCCATCTCTAGCTCCAATTCTGCTATTAACGTGTATCCTAAAATGAAATTAGCGATGGATGAAATGGTAATTGATACTTGCCATCCCTCAGAGACTTTAACGACGTTGTGAATCAAGGCGCCTGTGCAGAAGCTCAGCTCATCAGCTTGTGTTGCCGAATAGTTATACAGTGCTTTAACCGTTCCTTGGGGCTAAAGAGAGATAAAATGCAGGGTAAAGTACAGGCAAAAGAGTAAACGGGGTCAACTTTGTACACTTGTGTATTCATCTTTAAAAAAACATTCTTATTTTTAATGATCTTCTCATATGCCTGAGTACAGTAGGTACAGTGCTGCTCACCATTATTAGCCCCTTCATTTTTTTTTCATAGTCTGTACTATATCTTAAAAAATAAATGGAAATGTACCAAAGTTCTATCCACAGGATTTTTTAATTAGTGTCCAAAGTAATACATCAAATAAAACATTGTTTGTCAACCTAAATGTTGCAATTTCAATGAAGGAACAGAATAAACATCATGTGCAGGAATAAAGCCCCTAATTAATACTTGGTCGCCCCCTTTGGCATTGATGAAACCTCCAGACGTTTCTTGTAGCATCTAGAAGCTTCTTGCTATTCTCGGCTGTATTTTCTCTTCCTTTGCAGTTTGAGCTCTTGAATGTTTCCAGGTTCTTTCTCCCAGTGGCAGATTTCAGCTCACCCCAAAGATTTTCACTGGGATTGAGGTCAGGACTCATTGCTACCATTGTTAAACAGTCCTTTTTTTCTTTTTCACCCATTCCTGTGTACTTTTGGATGTTGCTTTGGGTCATTATCTTGCTGGAGAGTAAAAAAAAATCCCTGGTCTGTGGAGCGCTAGGACTCGAGATAAAATGGCACTAGGGTTATCTTTAGAAAATTATTTCTTTATTAACCTCTTACAGGCCACTACGCCTTTCTGCAGCAAAGCGCTGCCTTCATCAGGTGATGGGGATTTTTTTTACTCTCAGTTTCTTGCACTTGTGCACACCTGGCAAGAGCAGCTCTGGACAAGAGATACCATTAATCCTAGATCCTGAGCTCCATGACCTAGCAATACAACACGGTCACCGTTGAAGGACCTGTGGTGACATCAATCCGGTCACGTGACCACTGCAGGAGCTGGAGCTCCTGGAGCAAATTTCGGTGCCTCCACTATACCTCCAAGCGGAGTTGGATTCACAGGCGTAAGACCGCAGTTGTGCAGGGTTGCAAAACCACCTCTGGTGAGTGGCCACACAGCCCTGGGCCTAAATCCACTTCAAAAACTTTCTTCACATGCGCTCCCACCCCCTCCCCCCTATTATCTTGCTGGAGGACCCAGGATCTTTGACTCAAACTAAGTTTTCTTACACTGGGTAGGACATTTCACTCTAAAATCTGTTAATAATTCTCTGATTTCAAGATTCCTGTGATAAAGTCAAAGCCTCCAATACCAATGTAGCAAATCAGCCCCACAGCATTATGGATCCTCCACCATGTTTAACTGTTGGTAGGGTGTTCTTTTCCTTATAAGCTTCATTACACCATCTGTAGACAAACTGTTGCTTTGCATTGCCAAAAAGGTCTATTTTTGTTTCATCTGTCCACAGAACATTTTCCCAGAAGGATCGTGGTTTGCCTTTGGTAAAGATTAGTCGTTCCTTTTTATGTCTTTTCTTCAGCAATGGTTCCTTCCTTAGCCTTTAGCCACAAAGCTCTGCTTGTTTTAGTGTGTGGCATAAGGTACTTGTTGAAACCATGATCCCAGACTGTTCCAGGTTGGCCTTCAGGTCTTTGGATGTTTGACGTGGTGTTTTTTCCACCATTTGCTCCAACCTTAGAAGACATCTCTTGTCAATTTTCCTCTTTCCCCTATGTGCAGGGAGGTTCTTGACGGATCCAGGCTTGACAAAGTTCTTAATAACATTGCACACGGTTGAAATTGGGATACCAAGATCTTTGAAGATGGCCTTAGATTCTTTGGAAGTCTTGTGTTTGCTGATAATAGCAGTTCTGATCTCCTCAGATCGCTCCGTTGTCTTCACTATTATGACAAAGGAACAGGGCCTAACATGACAGTATTAATGTTTTTTTCATAGAATACTGGCATCAGATTTAAAAGAATTCTGATTAAGTAGCATCTTCTTTTGGAATTCTGCGTTGTGCTGTTCCTCAGTTATTCCTCCAGGAAATGTATAACTCAGGTGGATAACTAGGAGTTATCATTGTCATCACTAGCACATTTCCAAGAGGAACAACATAGGGACAGCCAATGCATGATTTAAGAAAATATTCTACAAAATAGATTTTTTCTGAGGTTGTCATTTTGCCAAATCAGACAATTCAGGAGGCCTGACAGCCCCTCTTTGTCCTTCAATGTTTGTATTGTTGCTATGCAACCATCCAGGCGAATTCTAGTGGATTTCCTATTGTGTAGAAGCCAGAACAGACCTCGCTGGCTCTATACATGGCTAATAAAAGTAATAAAATATACAAACAATATAAAATAAAGTCCACACATTACATTTTTCTGATATTATTTCCGTATATAAAAAAAATTAGCAACTTTGCATTTAGACTTTATTGAAAACCTACTGCTTTATGCATGCAGCCTGTGCAGTCAATTGAGTCTCCATTGTTGCAGTGTACAAACAAGTCCTCTGCTATCTGTTTAAGCATAGTGTTTTGGATATACAGTATATACACACATATATATATACACACACACATATATAAACTTTTTTTTACACACACAAGATTCTATGCATTTTTTTAGGCATTCGTGTATTTGTTTTGCTTTCATTTTTTTGTGTTGCTAGGTTCATTGTTCTCCATTGGGAAAGCTGCAGCAAAATATACTGGAGAAAAAAAATCAGCATTCTGATTTTAACCTCTTGATGACCTTGGAATTTTTCATTTTTCATTTTCATTTTTTGCTCCCCTGCTTCCAAGAGCCATAACTTTTTTATTTTTCCGTCAATATAGACATATGACTGCTTGTTTTTTGCGGGATGAGTTGTACTTTCATATGCAATCATTTATTTTACCATATAGTGCACAGGGAAATTGCAAAAAAATTCTAAATGCAGTGAAATTGCAAAAAAAGTGCAATAACACATTTGTTTTTTTGGTATTTAAGTTGCCATGTTCACGATATGGTAAAACCGACATGACGGGGCGATGCCTTGGGTCGGTACGAGTTCATTGACACCCAACATGTATACCTTTACTAGTATCTAGGTGGTGAAAAAAAATTCAGAATCTGGAAAAAAAAAAAACAGACTTTTTGCGCCATGTTCTGCGACCCGTAGCGTTCTCATTTTTCGGGATCGGGGGCCGTGTGACAGCTTATTTTTTGTGTCTTGAGCTAACGTTTCTAATGATACCATGTTTGGGGGGATCCGCAGTTTTGATCGCCCGTTATTGCCTTTTATAGCAATGTTGTGGCGACCAAAAAAAAAGAATTTTGTCGTTTGGACCATTTTTTCCGTTACAGAGTTCACGGCTCTCATTAACGGATTTAATACGATGATAGATCGGGCGGTTCTGAACGCGGCGATACCAAACGCGTATTTTTTTTTTTAATACTTTTATTGTGATTGGGGGAAAAGGGGGGTGATTTGAACTTTTATATATTTTTTTTTGTTTACAGATTCTTAAAAACACGGAACTGCTCAGTGACAGCATCCAGGGTCTAGCCAGGACCTCGGGCTGTCATGTGAGCGCCGGAGATCCCGCAATATTATCGCGGGATCTCCGGAGCAGGCAGGGAACGGCGCGTTCCCCACCGCGGCCGCCTTGGATCCCGCTGTTACCCTGACATCTCAGCTGATGAGCTGAGATGTCGGTGCTTTGATGTGAGCACCTCGCTGGAGCTCACATCAAATACTCCTTACCGGCCCAGGACGTTGTACAACGTTATAGGTCGGGTAGGGGTTAAAGTCAGAGACACAGTATGCGAGATATATGTGAGATACTCGCATGAGTCTTGCATGACTCACCCAGCACAGCTGCCATCTCTTTGGATGGGAGCGTATCAGCGGCTTGTATTTTTATGCAGCTTCATGCTTCCATTTAGAGAGGCAGGGGCTGGACTGGGAGAGTCATGCAAGAATCATGCGAGTATCTTGCATGCATCATGCACAGTTTGTCTCTGCCCTAAAAAGTAGCATCATGGAAAAAAATGTATACCGTATTTAAAGAATTCTTTATTGAGCTCCAGCTGTCACATCTTTGATGTCTTTTTCACTTTTTTTTTCAATCTTCGCAAAATCGCACCAGTTTTTTAAAGCAAAAAAAGCCATATAATGTAATTTCCTGTGTGTCCACAAGCATATCTTCTTAGCCTAAATTAACATGTCCAGTAATTGTCCATTAGAGCGGGTCCTGCAGAGATCCAATGCCAAAAAAGTTCTGCAAACGCAACTTTTTGTGTAAATCAAGTTTATTTGCTTCTTCTTTATAAGATAAACATTTAGAACTTAGATACATACATTTCCATTTCTTACATGGCTGATTCATTTAGAGGCATTCATAAAACAAGTCAAGATTAGGCTGGTTTCACACTACCATTTTTTTTAGAATTCAAGGGCATACGGATAAAACTGCATCCCCCCCCCCCTTCCCCTCTCTGATTTCCCTGGGATACCTCGCAATTGACAAACTGGATGCACCCACATCCGTGAGACGGATCAGTGATAATACCGGCGCGGGAGCAGACAATTGCATCCGCATATGTACCTTTTTTTGCAGGATCCGGTGGAAAGTGACATGCCCACTAGAGGGCATGTCATTTCAAATTTGGTTGTGCCGATTAAAGCATTAGATGAAAGGTGGTAATTCGTGCGCTGCCGTCTGTCCGTTGGTTCCAAGAAATCCAAGGAATCACAAGATGTTAAAAGCAATACCTTTAATATCTAATTTTTACGCGTTTTGTGGTACTTCAGAATACTTCATCAGAGATCCACAAACCTTTGTCAGTGCAAAAACCGTGGACACCCGGATCAGGGGTAACCGTACAGGACTGAATGCACCTGCAAGTGCTTGCCGCCCCATTTAAAGTCAATAGGGCCAAAAACAGATGCAGGTGCATCCAGATTAAGATGGCTTCACACGGACACCGAAAAATGGTAGTGTGAAACCAGCCTTATTGCTTCTCCCTCCAGGGAGATCTGCCTCCATTCTATAACATACTGCAGACACAACATTTTTGTCCATTTTGAAAAAACTGATTTCTGCAAGATCTGTTTTATTTAACATGGGAGTCTATGGAGAACGGATCCACTACTAATCGCTACTTATGTTCCATCTAAAACTGATCCAGTAAGAAAAAACGGATGAAAGAAAAATAGAAGCTAAATAGTGATCAGTAATAAATACATTTTCCATAGACTCCAATGTTAAAAAAATAGATCCTGCTAAATTGCTTAATGCTCAATGTTAAATTCCGATGGAAGTCAGAAGCTCTAGGATACCTGGGGGTTAACATTTCTCCCTCCTATGATACCCTATATAAACGTAACTTCCCCTCACTTTTCAGGGACCTGAGGGCTCTCCTACACAAATAGTCATCCCTGAACCTTTCCTTTCTGGGCAGAGTGGCATCGGTGAAGATGACACTGATTCCCAAGTTACTATACCATTTTGAAACACTACCAGCAGCTATCCCATTAGGTGAACTCAAAGCCCTCCAGGCACCTATAATGAGATTCATTTGGGGCAATAAAAGACATAGTATTGCCAGGAAGATTATGACAACTCATAAACTTCAGGGTGGCCTATCAGTCCCAGACATTGTGAAATATTACTGGGCGGCGCACCTTCGTTGGATTCTGTCCTGGTTGTCACTCTGGGCTTTTAATAAATGGACTGAGATAAAGAAGTTCTGGTTGTCTCCTGTCCACCCAAATTCCCTACTATGGCCTCCAGCCCACACTGGCCCCTTGGCTCCCCTGTTGGGCCCAATGCAATTTACAAAGGAAGTCTGGACCCACTGCCAACAAACCTTCTCACTGGCGTCTTCACCTTCGCCAATGATATCTTTTATATACCACCCACTACTACCCAGTGGGATGCAATCGTCCATGGTGCGGCCATCGTTATCGGCGGGCCTTTTTAGGTTCACGGATATCATTGACGGGAGTACCATGAGAATTCAACCATTTGATAAGTTGAAAACTATCCCTTCCTTATCCAACAAAGAATTCTATCAATACCTGCAAATCAAAGATTTTGCGGCATCTCTTTATGGCCCTTTATGAGCGGCGGCCCCGACAGAATTTGAAAAAAATCTGCAGGAGAGGCACAGACACTAGAGGTCTTATTTCGGAGATCTACCGGCTGCTTTCTTTCTCTGACGGGAACTCGAAGGGGGGTCTCCCATATATGAGGAAGTGGGAAGCTATGCTGGGGAGGCAGATGCCTCCCCAGACGTGGCAATCTATGTGGGAAAGAGCATACAAGACATCTACCTGTACATTGTACAATGAAAATCAATACAAGTTGATGATGTTTTGGTACCATACCCCTGTCTTCCTCCATGGGTTGGAGCTTGCTGCTCCATATATTTTGGACATGCCCGAAACTGACCTCTTTGTAGGCTTCGGTGCGGAGTCTTATCCGGAGGGTTATCTATGCTGATGTGAACCTGGACTCTATGATGTACCTCCTCAATGCGCATTTGGGGAGAGTAGGCAAGACGGCCTCCAAATTGCTCCTTCACATCCTGACTGCAGCTAGGTGCTTAATAGCTTTGTTCTGGAGGAGATTAGACCCCCCCTTCATTTAGCGACCTGGTCTCCAGAATATTAGCTATTAGGAGGATTGAATATCTGATGGCCTTGTTAAACGCCAATGTGGATCGCTTTAACCAAATTTGGGCCCCGTAGGATTATTTTGCTGCCCAGGAAGAGATTTAGCCAGGCCGGCTCCCTGATCCCAGGCCTTCCCTCTTTTCCCTCCCCTTCTCTCTCCCCCTCTTCTTTATCTGATTGTTTTTCCCCATCTGTGTGTCTCCTTTCCAGTTCAGTAGTTACTGTTCAGACTACAGAGACAGACGTATGGGCTTAATACGCATTTATACAGACTTTTTTGGGGAAGAGCTGCTTATGCTATAACATACCATATGCTAGCCCTCCTGAATTCCAAGGAGTCGAAGGAGAGGTGGGCATAGATGAACAGTAATCTCCCTATTCCGAGGACTGGACTTGATTGCCTACAATACTTTAAAGCATTTATCATCTGAGTTTTACCATGTCATCCTCAATGCCAATATTGTCTATATGTCTCTGAAAAATTGTTTAATAATAAATTTATAGTTTAAAAAAAATGGATCCTACAGAAATCAATTTTTTTCAAAACGTACAAATAAGTTGTGTTTGCAGAAAGGATCGTGTTGGATCCATTTTAAGGTTGTGTGCACTGTTTGTTTGTGCTGCGTTTTTTTGTTTTGTTTTGCTGCTTTCTGAAGCAAAAATGCATCACCCTTAGCTTTAACATTAAAGTCTATGTGATTTACAAAAGATGTGCCCACATTTTTGTCTGTGCTGCAGAGATCGCCTTCATTTATAAAAGTCTCTTTCATTGAACATACCTGTTTTTGAGCTGTGTTTCCCCATTGACTCTATGCTAACCCTCCCCAAAAAGCATCACAAACAGATTGGTATTCACACAGTCTTTTTGTGATGCTTTTTTTCCTGCACTTTCCAGATCAAAAACGCTCCAAAACTCACCCTCCCCAGCAAGCTCACGGCAAGCTCTGGTGATGACTTCCTCCCAGGCACCAGCAGGAGGTGACTTACAGGACCTTCTCCCTATGTGACTCAGGCTGTCACATGGTGGAAGGTCCTGGAAGTACCGCTCTCGTGTCCAGAAGAAAGAAATCACTGGAGCTCACCATGGGCTCTCCGGGAAAGGGGAGAAAGTGTTGTGTGTGTATGTGTGTGTGTGTCTCTCCTTGTGCATGCCCGCCATCAGGGGGTGACGCCCCTGCCTCCAGTTAGGGGCCCCGTGCTTCTCCCAGGGGGCGTGGCCATTTTCACGAGGGAGAGAGGGGCCCGCCATGACTCTAGGGGGCGTGGCTCAGGCTGTGTGCATCATGAACTCGGAGCGAGCAGGGCCTGCCCCCCAAGCCCCCCCCCCCCCCCCCCGACCAGCATTGAGTCTCTGACTGTGTGCTGCACACTGCAGTCTGACTCTGTGTACAGAGGGTGGGGGGCCCGGGACCTGGAGCGCCCGGCCCCGCCCACCCGCTCTCACTCAAAGTCAGAGAGACAATCAACAGCAGGGGCATGGGGGCTGTGCACTGCACAGCAAGAGAGAGCAGACTGCATACATCACTAGACACAGGCTGTGTTATAGGAGAAGAAAAAGAAGACGCACTCAGAGGTTCTATAAACAGCGGTTCTTTATTGTGCTTCAGTGCACACAGCAGGTGGTGGCATGCGGGTGGAGGGACGGGGGCACGACGTTTCGCGCCGTATACGGCGCTTCAGCAGGTTAGAGGTTGGAGGACTAACCTGCTGAAGCGCCGTATACGGCGCGAAACGTCGTGCCCCCCATCCTCCCACCCGCATGCCACCACCTGCTGTGTGCACTGAAGCACAATAAAGAACCCCTGTTTATAGAAGCTCTGAGTGCGACTTCTTTTTCTTCTCCTATAACACAAAACTGGATGTGACGTATCGGACTGTTGGGAGTGAGCACCAGAGCGTGCAGAGCGGTGCAGCAGGGAGGACCCTCCTCATCATCCTCCATAGCCAAGGGCTGAAAGCTTGCAGGCGGCGGTGAAATCTCCCCAGGCTGTATGGGAGATGCTGCAAAGTGGTGCTGACCCCATCCTAATCTTCAAAACTAGACACAGGCTGGCTGCACCTGCAGCACAGCCTGTGTACTTTGTAAGCGCTGACTCTCTCTGACTGGAGGTGTGTGTGACACACAGGCTCAGGTGAGAATGATGAGGGAAGTAGTCAGAGTGTGGATGATTGTTATTATAATATGGTGGGTTGAGAGGAGTCCTGTATATGGCACAGGGCAGGGTCCTCCCCCAGCTGGATACAGCAGCAGTGATCTGCAGCTCAGATGGACTACAAGTCCCTGCAGGCCCATGCCTACAACTTATTGTTCGAGAACTACAAGTCCTAGAATGACCCAAGTCTGCTATCTGTTATTGCAGGACTACAAGTCCCAGCAGGCCCAGGGCTTATAATTGTTACAGAACTACAAGTCCCAGCGTGCCCAGCGCTTCTATCTGTTACAGCACTACAAGTCCCAGCAGGCCCAGGGCTTCTATCTGTTACAGAACTACAAGTCCCAGCAGGCACAGGGCTTCTATCTGTTACAGAACTACAAGCCCCAGCAGGCCCAGGGCTTCTATCAGTTGTTATTATTATTATAATTACTTTATTATTATTTTTTTTACTAATTTATTTTCTATTTATTTTCCATTCGTATCGTTGGATTAGTGGATTATTTATTTTTCTGTTTTTATAATTTTTTATATTTATTTTCTATTCGTATATGCACCAGTGTGGTGCATATAGAATAGTAAGGATGAAGAGTTAAAAATCATGCTGCCATATTCCATGAGATATCAAAAGGTAAATATAATATTGATTTATTAGTCAATGCGTTTCCCTAGCCCTTTCCACAGTGCAAATCAATATCATATTGCCATGTTTCAGGGAGCGCTGAAATGCGTTGACTAATAAATCAATATTATATTCACCCTTTGATGTCTTGTGGAATACGGCTGCACGGTTTTTAACTCTTCATCCTCCCAACTTTAATTTTCTGAGATAATGACCATTGAGTTTTCATTGGCTGTAAGACATAATCATCAACTTTAACAGAAATAAACTCTTGAAATATATCACTCTGCTTGTAATAACTCTATATAATATAAGGTACAATAAATGTTTGTACCGTGTTAGCCAGTAGATAGAAAAATATATATTAGAATCTGAGAGTCCTCAGTGGTTGATACCATTAAAAGGTATCAACCACTGAGGACTCATAGATTCTAAAATATATTTTTCTATATAATATATGCGCTTTACATTTTGTATTGAATTACTGAAATAAACGCAGCGTCTGTAGTTTGGGGTTCTGATCTGGCACAAATCCCTTAGTTATATTAAAAGCTTGTAGGAAAGCGATTATGACTTTGAGGAAGCTGCTTAAATGTGGCACGGGAGTTTCTCAACTTCCTTAGTGAAGTGCAAATTTGCATATATGCATATATCTGAGAGGAGGGAAGTGGCTTACAATCTCCTCACCTACTTTGCTCTCTCCATAAGGTTGAGAGCAAGTTCTCAGACCTTGTCTTAGCCCACTCACTCTGCCAGATCAGAATATCCCACACACTACACTGATGAGGGGCAGGTACCCCGAAACGCAGCGTCTGTAGTTTGGGGTTCTGATCTGGCACAAATCCCTTAAGGTACCGTCACACAGAGACATATCGCCGGCGATGTTGCCGGGGATCGCGGGAGCGCGCATCCCTGACAACATCGCCGGTGAGATGTCAGACTGAGCAACTTACCGGCGATGTCGCCGGCTAGTTGCCGCGGCTATCGCTCGCTGAGTTACCCAGCAACCCAGCGAGCGATAACCCGCAATGTAGTAGATAGGCGGAATCGCCCGTAACATTGCGGATTGCCGCGTTACACAGGGCGATCAGGCAGAATCGCCTGAGCAACATCGCCAGGTTTCCCAACATTGTTGGGAAACCTGGCGATGTGACTCAGGCGATTCATCGCCTGATTATCGCCCTGTCACACGCGGCAATTCGCCGGCGATGTCGCCGCAACCTAGCCACGCCCCTCGGTTGCCGGCAACATCGCCGGAGATATCTCCCTGTGTGACGGTACCTTTAGTTATATTAAAAGCTTGTAGGAAAGTGATTATGACTTTGAGGAAGCTGCTTAAATGTGGCACGGGAGTTTCTCAACTTCCTTAGTGAAGTGCAAATTTGCATATATGCATATATCTGAGAGGAGGGAAGTGGCTTACAATCTCCTCACCTACTTTGCTCTCTCCATAAGGTTGAGAGCAAGTTCTCAGACCTTGTCTTAGCCCACTCACTCTGCCAGATCAGAATATCCCACACACTACACTGATGAGGGGCAGGTACCCCGAAACGCAGCGTCTGTAGTTTGGGGTTCTGATCTGGCACAAATCCCTTAGTTATATTAAAAGCTTGTAGGAAAGCGATTATGACTTTGAGGAAGCTGCTTAAATGTGGCACGGGAGTTTCTCAACTTCCTTAGTGAAGTGCAAATTTGCATATATACTGAAATAAATTAACTTTTAGATGATATTCTAATTCATTGAGATGCTCCTGTATATACAGAATGTGTAAGTATGTCATATGCCCACATTGTTATGTGTTTAGCACTCCAAATTTTGTATGCAGGGCTGCCCCTAGGTCTGCCTCCAGTCACGGGCCCGCCCGTCATGTCAGGGACCAATTACACCGTGTCCACGGGTGAGACAGGCACAGGAGGAACACCGCACACAGGAAGGAGACAGGTGCAGGGGAGAGATACAGCACGCAGGCAGACACAGCGCAGGCGTGAGACAGGCGCACAGGGGAGAGACAGGTGTAGGGAGGGACACAGCGCACACAGGAAGGAGATAGGTGCAGGGGGAGACACAGCGTATAGGGGGAAGATGGCACAGGGGGAGACAGGTGAAGAAGAGAGAGACACAGCGCAGGGGGGGACACAGGCGCAAGTGGGACACAGTGCACAGGTTGGAGACAGGCCATGGAAGAGACACAGCATACAGAGGGGGAACAGGCACAGAGGAGAGACAGCAAACAGGAGGGACAGAGACAGTGCACAGGAGAGAGAGAATGAGCAAAGGGGGTGACGGACACAAAGAGGGGAGAGACTCCGCACATAGGGAGAGATGCCAAGGGGGAAACATGCACAGAGAGGGGCATTCCCAAGCTGTGCCAGCTCTTCAGACTCAGAAAATAGCTGCGAGCGTTGCTCCAATCAAGATCCGTGGCCATTTTCCGGAAGCTTGGGCTCCTGCTCCAGAGCTCGCTGTTGTGTCTGGGTGTGTGTGTGTGTCCCTGGCTGGGGGGGTGTCGCCTGTGGGTGGTGTGTCTGGCTGTGTGTGTGTGTCTCTTGTGTTGGGTGTGTGTCCCTGGCTAGGTGTGTCTAGCTGCAAGGCGTGTGTGATGTGTGGCCTGTGTGTCGCGTGAGTGTGTGGTGTGTGTGTCTGGCTGTGTGTGTGTGTCTGGCTGTGTGTGTGTGTCTGGCTGTGTGTGTGTGTCTGGCTGTGTGTGTGTGTGTCTGGCTGTGTGTTGTGTGTTGTGCTGGCTGTGTGTCTGGCTGTGTTGTCTGGCTGTGTGTGTTGTGTCTGGCTGTGTGTGTGTGTGTGTCTGGTGTGTGTCTGCTGTGTGTGTGTGTGTGTGTCTGGCTGTGTGTGTGTCTGGCTGTGTGTGTGTCTGGCTGTGTGTGTGTGTCTGGCTGTGTGTGTGTGTGTCTGGCTGTGTGTTGTGTGTCTGGCTGTGTGTGTGTGTGTTGGCTGGCTGTGTGTGTGTCTGGCTGTGTGTGTGTGTGTGTCTGGCTGTGTGTGTGTGTTGTCTGGCTGTGTGTGTGTGTGTGTGTCTGGCTGTGTGTTGTTGTCTGGTCTGTGTGTGGTGTGTGTGTGTGTGTCTGGCTGTGTGTGTGTGTGTCTGGCTTTTGTGTGTGTGTGTGTGTGTCTGGCTGTGTGTGTGTGTCTGGCTGTTGTGTGTGTGTGTGTGTCTGGCTGTGTGTGTGTCTGGCTGTGTGTGTGTTGTGTGTCTGGCTGTGTGTGTGTTGGCTGTGTGTGTGTGTTCTGGCTGTGTGTGTGTGTGTCTATCTGTCTGAGTCCCCTTATTTGTGCTGCGTTTTTGTGCTATGTTTGTAATGTGCACAAACCAATATGTTGTTTGTGCTTTTTTCTAAACGCAGCATAAAAAAAGTCCAGTGTGCACATAGCCTTATGATGATTACTGGACATGTGAACTCAGCTTAGAAAGACTGTGCTATGTAGAAAGAATGTAGTGAAGGTTTCTCTTGTGCATCATGGCAGGGTGTGATTTTCATTTAGGCTCCACATTACATTTCTGTTAAATCCTAAATGGGTAGGCTCATCATCCCTTTTTGCTAAAATACGAAATTGGCTAATAATGTAATGTCGAGCAAGCCAATAGATGCAGACTTTCTACCAGTGTAAAGTAAATGTCAGATAATCAAACATTCTGGATTGTCAAGCCTATAAAGCCCTCTTTAGAAAATATAGTAGGAAGAGCTACAACATCGCGGGTGATGTTCAAGGATCCCAAGCAATGTAATCATTAAAATGGATGCCAATTTCCTTAAAATGACGAATATTTTTCACAAAACAGGCCACCCCTTCTACAGCGTGTAGATATTTTCAGTATCTAACCCTTACTGATTGGGCCAATAACCAAAACCCTCTTAGAACAGATTGGGGCAGGAGAGAAAAACATCCCGTAAAAGTCAGACCACAACACCTAAAGTTTAAATTCAAAATTAATTTTGCAAAATACCCTTAAGGACCATATATAATCATGAATGAAACAATGTTTAATCACAATTAAATCACAAAAGAAGAGATTGATGTAGAAGAAACCCCTATTTTGACCCCCATAATTTAAAAAATGAAGTTGTTTCACTTTTTTTCCCCTGAATATGAGTGCTATCCTCATTGCCCTGTACAGTAAGATGCATCACTCCTTTACCCTAGTAAAAGGAAAACACTTTGATCTAGCCACAAAGGTAAAATAGTTGATGCATCCGTTCATTATAATGATCTCAGGTTCCAGATGCTGAGTCGCTCTGATCATTACCATGTGCATTCAGTTTTAATGTGGGAAAGTCAATTTAAAGGCTAAGAACACCTTCGCACAGATATTTTTTTTTATATGTTTACTTTCTTAAATGCAAAGTTAAGCAACTTTTCAAATAGTCATCATTAAAAACTTTTCATCTGCAGAGCATCTAGCTAGCTAACTATTTTACAAAAATGTCACAAATCCATCAGGGTCCCTCTTCTCTCCACCTCACTTTCTCAGTGGTAGAGATAAAGCCACAGGCAGGGAGGGGAGGTGTTTTGCACAAATTTCCACAGTGTCAGAAGGGATAAAACATTATAGTCTCAGGAGAATAGAGAACCAGACTGCATGGAGGAGTAAATAGGAGCAGGATAGAAGTTGTGTTGATATAGGAACTAAAGAAGAACTCAGCACCCTGGATACCACAACACTCACATCCAGCCTATATTATTGTTAGAGACACAAAGACCTCACATCAGCACTACTATTACTGGGAGACACACAGACCTCACATCCAGCCTATATTACTGGGAGACACATAGACCTCACATCCAGCCTATATTACTGGGAGAGACACACAGACCTCACATCCAGCCTATATTACTGGGAGAGACACACAGACCTCACATCCGCCTATATTACTGGGTGAGACATACTGAGCCACATCCAGCTATATTACTGGGAGATACACACAGCCTCACATCCAGCCTATATTACTGGGAGAGACACACAGATCTCACATCCAGCCTATATTACTGGGAGAGACACACAGACCTCACATCCAGCCTATATCACTGGGAGAGACACACAGACTCTTACATCCAGCCTATATTACTGGGAGAGACACACAACTACATCCAGCCTTATTACTGGGAGAACAACCACACAGATCTCCACATCCAGCCTATATTAGTGGGAGACACACAGACCTCACATCCAGCCTATCTTACTGGGAGGGACACATAGACCTCACATCCAGTCTATATTACTGGGAGAGACACTCCCACAAGAGAAAAATAAAAACTTGACTCAGGAAGCAATTGTACATGAAGGAGTCTGAAAATGGATGAAGCAAAGGTAACCACTAACAAAAATGTTTTTTTCTTTGTCATAGGTGTCCATAGCCTTTAAGGCCTTGTTTGCACTCTGTAGTTTATGCAGTAATTTTATCTCTGTAAACCACTAAATCTTATTGTAGTATTTTCAGATTTGTCTGTTTTTTGTGCAAGTATCCACATAGATGTATCCCCATCCCAGTCCTTAAATTAATGGTGAGGTTCATTGGTTCAATATATGATCAACAAAGTTTATGAGGTACCACATACAGCGTTCAGCCTGCTCAGCAGCTCTTCGGTCACCGGGTACCGGAGCTTGATTTTTCGGTACAGTGCATGCTTCTGATAATAATTAACTAGTTCCACCAAGTTCTCAAAATAGGCAGAAGTCCCAAGAACAAACAGACGGCCATCTTTATTGATTCTACAGTGCTTAATTTTTGCCTCTGCCCTAAAAAAACAAAAATACAGACATTATAGTTTATTTTATGCATGTAGTGTCACAATCACTAAAATCATTTGCTTTTTTCATTAATACATTATTTCAGAAGCCAGATAAATGGATCTCAGTGCCATTATAAAGTTCCCCAATTGTAACATTTCTAATTTTAGGATGCCCTTCCTATTACATCACCCTGGTGGCACATTTAAAGGAGTATGCTCATCATATTAAATTGATTTATTTAGGTAGATGGCATGAAAGTAACCAATTTTGCAATTGATTTGACTTTTCTATCTGCTATGGTTCTCCTGTTATGAGAGCTTCTATATTACATAGTGTACATCTAGGTAAGATAGAGTATTCAGTCTGTATTACTGGGAGAGACACACAGACCTCACATCCTGTCTGTATTACTGGGAGAGACACACAGACCCCACATCCAACCTGTTATCTGGGAGAGGCACCCAGAGCTCACATCCAGCCTATATTACTGAGAGATACACACACACACCTTACATCCAGCCTATATTACTAGGAGAGACACACAGACCTCACATCCAGCCTATATTACTGGGAGAGACACACAAACCTCATATCCAGCCAAAATTACTAGGAGAGACACAGACCTTGCATTCAACCTAAATTACTAGGAGAGACACAGACCTCACATCCAGCCTATATTACTGGGAGAGACACACAGACCTCACATCCAGCCTATATTACTGGGAGAGACACACAGACTTCACATCCATCCTATATTACTGGGAGAGACACACAGACCTCACATCCAGCCTAAATTACTAGAAAAGACACAGACCTCACATCCAGCCTATATTACTGGGAGAGACATACAGACCTCACATCCAGCCTAAATTACTAGGAGAGAGACAGACTTCGCATTCAGCCTATATTACTGGGAGATACACCAACCAACCTCACATCCAGCCTATATTACTGGGAAAGACACAGACCTCACATCCACCCTATATTACTGGGAGAGACACACAGACCTCACATCCAGCCTATATTACTGGGAGAAACACACAGACTTCACATCCATCCTATATTACTGGGAGAGACACACAGACTTCACATCCATCCTATATTACTGGGAGAGACACACAGACCTCACATCCAGCATAAATTACTAGAAAAGACACAGACCTCACATCCAGCCTATATTACTGCGAGAGACATACAGACCTCACATCCAGCCTAAATTACTAGGAGAGAGACAGACTTCGCATTCAGCCTATATTACTGGGAGATACACCAACCAACCTCACATCCAGCCTATATTACTGGGAAAGACACAGACCTCACATCCAGCGTATATTACTGGGAAAGACATGCAGAGCTCACATCCAGCCTATGTTACTGGGAGAGACACACAGACCACATATCCAGCCTGTATTATTGGCTTTATATAGTAAAGATATATAAGGAAAGCATGGCCAAGTTAGCGCAATGGCTACATTCCAGGATGAGGAGTTAACTCTTGAGATACTAGTCAACTCTCTTCTCTCATTGATTTCTTTACATCTGCTCACCTCCCTCCTCTTCCATTTCTGCTGTTGAGCTACTGTTATTAGTTCTGCAAAATCACTATTGCCAAACATCTTCGTTTTTCAAATCTGTTATTTGAATGGCTGTTCTCTGTTATTTCTATATGTAGATATAGTCATAACAGTATATACTCCAGGAGACTTGCACTGGCAGACCGTTAAAGGGAACCTGTCACCTGGAACTAAGCCCCTACACTATCACTACCTGTCCCTGCACCTTCCTAGCTGCTCCCTATCTATCCCTCTCTGAGCTAAATCCGCCCTATAAAACTGCAGAAAAATAACTTATAACTTACAGAAGTCCCTGAGGCTGGGGACTGAGAAGGCGGCGCCAGGCTCCATTCAGCCCCTCCTCCATGCAGCAGCACATGCCCCACTGGGCGGCGTTATTCTTTCTTCATCGCCGCCTTCTCCATTTGGAATCTGTGCTTTACACCTATCATGTTGTGGTGATGCGACCTCGATGTGTCCCTGACTGAAACACAGCATATGGGAGATTGTATCTTCTGCTCGGTAGCAGCACACACAGGGTGAGCTGCTACTGGAGCTAAGTGCTGATTGAAATCACTGACCCCCAGGTGTGCGGGTGAATAGGAGATGATATGTGCTGCCCTGGGCTGTGGGGAGGGGGTGGAGTGTGTCAGGACAGCAGCAGGAGCTGCTGGGATTGTATGAGGTTCTACTCGGCTGTGCCCCGGTGTAACAGGCCAGACTAACCCCCCCCCCCCGACCAGAATATACTCGGGGTTAAAGTGGCCTAGGCCAGATTATACCCCTCCGTATACCACAGCAGCTGTAGATCAGGGCTCCAAGCAACACATGGGGGCCCGAGGCAGCAGAAAGTGGCCCCAGGCAGCAGAAAGTGGCCCTACGCAACATACAGGGGCCCCAGGCAGTGCTAGGGGCCCCAGGCAGTGCTAGGGGCCCCAGGCAGTGCACAGGGCCCCAGGCAGCACAAAGTGGCCCCAAGCAGCACAAAGAGGCCCCAGGCAACATACAGGGGCCCCAGGCAGTACTAGGGGCCACAAGCTACACACAGGATCCCAGGCTACACACAGGGGCCCCATGCAGCATACAAGGACCCCAGGCAGTGCACGGGGCCCCAGGCAGTGCACGGGGCCCCAGGCAGTGCACGGGGCCCCAGGCAGCACAAAGTGGCCCCAGGCAACATACAGGGGCCCCAGGCAGTACTAGCGGCCACAAGCTACACACAGGATCCCAGGCTACACACAGGGGCCCCATGCAGCATGCACGGGGCCCCATGCAGTGCACGGGGCCCCAGGCAGTGCACGGGGCCCCAGGCAGTGCACGGGGCCCCAGGCAGTGCACGGGGCCCCAGGCAGTGCACAGGCCCCAGGCAGCACAAAGTGGCCCCAGGCAACATACAGGGGCCCCAGGCAGTACCAGGGGCCCCAGGCTACACACAGGGGCCCCAGGCAGCACAAAGTGACCACAGGCAATATACAGGGGCCCCAGGTAGTGGGCCACCCGGGGCCCCTGTGTGCTGCCTGGGGCCCCTGTGTGCTGCCTCTGGCCCCCATGCGCTGCCTGGGACGCCTTTGTACTGCCTGGGGCCCTTGTATGCTGCATGGGGCCCCTGTATGTAGCCTGGGACCCTGTGTGTAGCCTGGGGCCCCTAGTACTGCCTGGGGCCCCTGTATGTTGCCTGGGGCCACTTTGTGCTGCCTGGGGCCCCGTGCACTCCCTGGGGCCCCGTGCACTGCCTGGGGCCCTTGTATGCTGCATGGGGCCCCTGTGTGTAGCCTGGGATCCTGTGTGTAGCTTGTGGCCCCTAGTACTGCCTGGGGCCCCTGTATGTTGCCTGGGGCCTCTTTGTGCTGCTTGGGGCCACTTTGTGCTGCCTGGGGCCCTGTGCACTGCCTGGGGCCCTGTGCACTGCCTGGGGCCCTAGCACTGCCTGGGGTCCTTGTATGCTGCATGGGGCCCCTGTGTGTAGCCTGGGATCCTGTGTGTAGCTTGTGGCCCCTAGTACTGCCTGGGGCCCCTGTATGTTGCCTGGGGCCACTTTGTGCTGCCTCGGGCCCCCATGTGTTGCTTGGAGCCCTGATCTACAGCTGCTGTGGTATACGGAGGGGTATAATCTGGCCTAGGCCACTTTAACCCCGAGTATATTCTGGTCGGGGGGGGTTAGTCTGGCCTGTTACACCGGGGCACAGCCGAGTAGAACCTCATACAATCCCAGCAGCTCCTGCTGCTGTCCTGACACACTCCACCCCCTCCCCACAGCCCAGGGCAGCACATATCATCTCCTATTCACCCGCACACCTGGGGTCAGTGATTTCAATCAGCACTTAGCTCCAGTAGCAGCTCACCCTGTGTGTGCTGCTACCGAGCAGAAGATACAATCTCCCATATGCTGTGTCTCAGTCAGGGGACACATCGAGGTCGCATCACCACAACATGATGTGTAAAGCACAGATTCCAAATGGAGGAGGCGGCGATGAAGAAAGAATAACGCCGCCCAGTGGGGGCGTGTGCTGCTGCATGGAGGAGGGGCTGAATGGAGCCTGGCGCCGCCTTCTCAGTCCCCAGCCTCAGGGACTTCTGTAAGTTATAAGTTATTTTTCTGCTGTTCTATAGGGCGGATTTAGCTCAGAGAGGGATAGATAGGGAGCAGCTAGGAAGGTGCAGGGACAGGTAGTGATAGTGTAGGGGCTTAGATCCAGGTGACAGGTTCCCTTTAAGGTGTCACTGTGTAGCGACCGGTGGTAAGGCCGCGGGTGTGTGTGTATGATCTTTCTCAACAGAATCCCCATACTCAGGTTTAACCGATAATAACGTTTCTTTACTGGCAAACATGTTTATATCACAGCCAACCGAACTCTATGCGCACTTGTATATATTAGAGTCTCTGGATCTTCACTTCTTCCGGGTACGCAGCAAGAAAAGAAAAAAACACAACAATGAAGGTATCTTTCCCTAACTTTCCCTAAAATCACATACCAGTCTATCACAGAAGAAGATGTCGCTCCCACGTAGCAGGCCTGGGGATCTCACGAGGACGGGTCCCGGTGCAGCGCTGAAGGGGGAAACTCCTTAGTCTTCTTCTTTGGTCTCCTTCCGCAGGTAACGGAATTTTTCTTTTAATGTCTCTCCCAGTCTCAGGGCACACCGAGCAGCAGAAGGGGAGATCACGGCAGTAAAAATGGCTCCCTTATGTCGGTCACGGCCCCTGCACATGCACTCCGGGTGTGCTCGGCGGGCAAGGTTTTGCAGAGCGGCCAGAGTCACAGCACCAAAGTCCAGTGGCCCAGGATCAGTCACGAGGGCTTCTGCGGGGTGATTTTTCCGGCAAGGTGTAGCAAAGTAGCCCTCTTTCAACAGACATCCACAGGCAGATCTTCCCTTGCTCAGCTCTGAATCTGCACTGACTTCCTGCTGCTCTCTCTTCCTGAGTAAACACATTTGCTGAAAAGGGAATTTCCCACTTCCCTGCGTTTGTTTCAGCACTTGTCCACAAGGGGCAGTAGCGGACTGTGTAATGTTCACTTCAGTGTCCATTTCAATAATACAATCTGAATTGCTCACCTCACTACAACTGTACCATAAGCTCAACAGAACTGTTACTCAATGTGGAGTGCTGGCCCAACCCCAGCAATGAGGAAGGAGACTACAGAGCTTGTGTGCTGCTGAAGATACAACTTGAGAATAATCCTATAAGTCTCATGAATTTGCTAAGTGGTGATGACTAGCGCACTGGACGTTACAACTTAATTTCAAAGGGCTTGTCTCAGAGACAAACTTACCTGAAAGTAATAGCGTAAGAGTTCGACTCCTCTCTCCTCCGTATCAAAAAAGCTCCATCTCTAGGAATTCTCATCAGCATTTCCTCCGCTTCTCCTCGACTCAGGTTATCATAGTACCAGCTGGAAGAGCCAAAAAAACAATTTCTTCCTCAAACTGAGAGATCTCAATTTACAAAATGATACATTTAAAAATAAAACTATAAATAAGTATAAGGCAATTTCATGCATTTTAGGTTCTTGGTTGGATTTATAATCCTAATTCTAATACATAGACTAGAAGCAATGGGATGAAACGGAATGGGAGGAGACGCAGTTTAGATATTAGAAAACAGTTTTTGACAGTGAGGATGATCAATGAGAAACAGGCGGGCACGAGAGGTGGTGAGTTCTCTTTCAATGGAAGTCTTCACACAGAGGCTGGACAGACATCTGTCTGGGATGATTTAGTGACTCTCTGCATTGAGCAGGAGCTTTGACAATGACCCAGGAGGTCCCTTCAAACTCTAACATTCTATGATATATCTATATATATATGTATATATGTATTTATGATGTTGGTCATAGAAGGTGGCCTGTGCCACTCTTCCAGCAAAGCTTAGCTGAAGACAGTGCCTCCTAAGGTGGTCATACACTGGTCAGACGTGATGATTTTGGCAGGACCGGTTGTTCATCTGATGCGTTTAGGAGTGCCCTAGTTTTTCCCTGAATTCAGATGTTGTAAGGTGGCTACTGGATTTCAATGTGCTTGATCCTTTTCTTCTCCAGGTGATTCCTGAGGTTCTGGATGTGGCTTTCTCCCCTTTTATCAGTCAGAAAACATGCACGCTTAACCAAAGCAAACATTAACGTATGTAGGAAGGTCAAGAATAATTTTACCCCTTGCCAATATAGGACTATACCAGGTGAAGGTGTAGAGAGCAAGCTAAGGAGCTGAACTCACTTCACAGATGGCATTTGCTGCCAGTGTTATACATCTGTAACCTGCCTCTAACAGCAGCGACTGGAATGAGCTCTGATCGCTGCTATTAAACCAATTAGATGACACTATCAACCTAGTTGCAATTGGCCTGCACACCCATTGGGGCACCCAAATCCCTATCTCACCCCTGTGACCAAGATAAAGGGGTGCCGATAGGTGTCCATGTCAGTGTGTGGTCTACTGAAGGACCCCATTGCCAGTATCGTTTTGGTTTGAAACCAATCTTAATAGGAAATTGTATTTGTTGTCATATACTGCAATACTGAAGAATTGCTTTATCTACTATGAGTCTTCTAGGTTGAGTAACAGAAAAAAATGTTTGTTAAAAAAATGTCTGATTTTCCCCTTCTTACCTTTTTTAAAATTAAAGATATTTTAAACATAAATGATAATATTAAGCAATTAACCAGTACAGTAAACTCTGCAAAGAAAATAAAACCAACATGCGCCACTATTGGCATTTTTAGGTTATTGCGTATCCTAAAAATAATGGCCTAAAAAGTGTTCAAAACATCATATGTGTGCCAAAACTGTACCAATAAAAACTAGAGTTCACCGCAGAATAATATGTCTTCATACAGTGTAAAAAAAAAGTGCGCTCTTCCAGGGGAAGAGAGAGCGCACTGGGAGGACACAGCTCAAAGGAGAGAGCACATGAGGGGAGAAGACAGCACACAAGGGGGAGAGTGCACAGGGCGGAGACAGCTCAAAAGAGAGAACACAGAGAGGAGAAGACAGCACAGGGAGGAAAGCGCACAGGGGAAAGACAGCTCAAAGGAGAGTGCACATGAGGGGCGAAGACAGCACACTGGGGGGAGAGAGACAGCTCATGGGTTGGAGAGACAAAACACAGGTGGGAGAGCGCTCGGGGGCAGAGACAGCGCACAAGGGAGCAGAGACAGCACACGGGGAAGAGAGAGCACACAGGGGGAAGAGAGAGAGCACACATGGAGAGCACAGCTCAAAGGAGAGAGCGTATGAGGGGAGAAGACCGTACAGGGGGTAGAGACAGCACACAAGGGGGAGAGTGCACAGTGGGGAGACAGTTCAAAAGAGAGAACACATTAGAGAAAAAGCTAGCACACTGGGGGGAGAGAGAGCGGACTGAGGAAGAGATGGTCACCGACCCCAGCACCACAGAGTCTGCCCCTATCGTGATGTCACCGCCATCTCAATGATAGCACCTATCTAGTTACATGATAAAGGCTCCAATTTCAGTGGGGGACCCTCTATGATCATTTCACATTCACCTAATGGAAGGGTGGGATGCACAAGGACGTATGAGCAGCCGTGTTTCCGTTACCCCTAGGGTTTAGGCTACTTACTCCTTAGATAAATGTGGCTTGGGGTTGGGAACAGCATCCGTTAATCTCAGCTCAAATTCAGCACAGCGCAGCGAGGACTCCTTGTAGTGTTGTATCAGTTCATAAATACTGTCAAACGTCAGGTTGTCGGTTAGGTAATACTTGACTTGTTCTCCATCACCGCAGGAGCGGATTCGACAGTGCTGCACTCTGCCCGATCTCCTACAGAACCAAACACAGTATTCACAAAAAAGACAGATCGGCTGGAAAATCATCAGTAGATTGTGAAACTACGGATTATTATCCCTTAGAAGAATCGTATGTTCTGGTATCGTTATCATTTGTGTTGGTCCTACCAGAAAGAGAGAGTGTAGTCATCCTGGAAAGTTTCACTTTGTCTCACTAAGAATGTTCCATCTTTGCCCCCCATCTCCGCACAGTACTCCTGAAGAAGACGCTCCGCCATGTATCGACCTTCTCTCATCCGCATGTGGAACCACTTTTCTTGCAAATGTTGATCCTTCATGGACTTGTTAAGAAAAAAAAAAATATATAGGTGTAGATAGATATCTATAACATAGATAGATATGACAGAGACAGATAAAAGGCAAAAATAGAGGCAGAACTTGTGGATACTGCCAAAAAGTGTGAATCTTTATTTAGCCCAGTGGTGATGTTTCAGTTCTTCAGAACCTTTCTCAACATCGCCTTTGTCTATATAAAGTTCACACTTTTTTGCAGCATCCATGAGTTCTGCCGTATTTTCTTTTTTGTCTGTTGCAATGATTGGATAGTTGCTTGAAGGGCCTTGCACCCACCTTATTTAATTGTGGTGCTGTTCTCTTATTTGTGAATAGAAACATATTTAGATACAATATATAGATATGGATAAGTATAATAGTTAATGAAGGTGGTATGAGGGGCATTCATTAAAAATTTCCTCTGACCCACTTCTTTAGTTGCTGGACGCTGAAACTGCACATGTGTAATGATATAAGTCTCTATAGGTTATGTGCCAGTTTGCAATTCTGAACTGGTAGCGGTCTTTCTTTTCCAGGTGCTGAAGTGGTGTGAGATGATAATGGACCCAGTGGAATACAGAGTCAGTCATCAAGTTCCTTTACATGAAAGGTGTGTTCATTGATAGCGGAGTGGGTCACCCTGAACTTGGAGCTGTTTCCACAGAAGTTTCACCACATTTGAAATGACGATGCCAGTTCTTGACTACACATGATGGGGAATCGTCACCATAAACCTCTTCCTATCTCATGGAACATCTCCCTTGGTATGCGGCCTTTCATGTAACAGGAACTTGATGACTGCTCTGTATTCCACTGGCTCCATTTCCCCCACACCACTTCAGCACCTGTAAAAGAAAGACCGTTATCAGTTCAGAGTTGTATTTTGGCAGGTAACCTATGGTGACTTAAATCATTACATGTGCAGTTTCAGCATCCTGCGATAAAATTTGAAGTGGGTCAGGGGAAATCTTTAATGAACGCCCCTTGTAGTTAGATAAATATCGAGAGAGTTTGCAAAACGTTCTTACATTGGTAAAACTGCAAAGTGGTTGTAAGAACAAGGAACTTAGTAGTTTACGTCCTGTTAAAATCATTTCTGTTCTCAACATTCTGGAGTACAACCCATTGTCTAAGTTACTGGCCACCATGGCCAGTTATCTAAGCAATGAAGGCTAAGCTTAAAAAGCCTGCTCATGTTGCTCTGAAGATGGCTGGATCCAAGAGGCCTCAGTCCAACTGCACCTCTCCTATACTGCAAAGGTAAAGCTACCTCTGCTTGCATCATGGGAGAGAGCACAGTTCAGACCAAAGTTGTGACCGTGCCACGGGTCCGAGCTATCAGTCTTTACAGAGCACTCCTGAAGATAGAACATGAGAACAACGTGTAAGAAAGCTGATGGCTGGGATGCATAGATAGATAGGGAGATAGATATGAGGGATATAAGAGATACATGGATGAATGGATGGATAGATGTGATAGATAGATAGATGTGATAGATGATAGATAGATAGACAGCAAAAAAGGAGAATGGAGCAGCACAGCATTAATGGTGGGTGCGTGCAGGCAGACCAAGCCTTTCCTTATAAAGCTTCTGATACATACAACCAAAAGAGAGGATCCAGCACTCCAGTTCTGATGCAAGCGAACTTTTATTTCAGCACAGACACAGGTGGCAACGTTTTGGGCCCACACACCCTTTGTCTAGCCTTTGTCTACCATGAGGGCTGAAGCGTTGCCACCTGTGTCCATGCTGGAATAAAAGTTCTGTTTGCATCAGAACTGGTGTGCTGCGACCCCCTCTTTTGGTTCTATGTTTTAGATAGACAGAGATAAAAATAATGATAAAAGGAAATAGATAGAGTTATTGATGAATGGATAGATAAATAGATTGCTAGATATGAGATACATGATTGCTAGATACATAGATACCTATGAGAAATAGGTAGGTAGATAGGAGATGTATAGATTTATAGATGGATAGATTTATTGATGAATAGATATAGATAGATACATAGATGATCGATAAATAAATTGATAGATATGAAATAGATGGTTAGATAAATATTATGATAGATTATAAATAGATAGATAATAACTATAGAGAAATAGATCAATAGATAAGAGATATGATAAATACAGATGGATAAATGGATTGATGCTTTGATAGATACAGATACATAGATATAGATAGATAGGAGAAATGAAATGTATAGAGAAATAGAAAAGATGGATAGATATGCTAGATAGATATGATCGATAGGTAATTATTATTCAATAAAGAAAAGTAGATATTTAACAAAAATTAAAAAATAGTGCGATATTCAGGAAATCTCATTATTGATGGATTGATGACTGTCTTTTGTAGCCATGATCTGTTGGACATTTTGCGGTTTCTGGCCCAGTCTCTGGTGATACCGGAGCAGATTTACCTTTGTCTGCGGCTCCTGGTTTTCTTTTCAGTTTTATACTCTGCACATTTTGTAAAGAAAAATGGTTATAAAGCGCGGCTGTCACATCGCTTGTGGTGTTTCTCACAAAAACGGCCTGCGAATGCTTATGTGGACTTATTTCTAATGCCCGCACAATTCACAGACCGCCACTTGGAGAATAATGCATCTTGCCCACAAATACTGCAGGAGACAGTAAGCGCTGATTAGAGAGAATTACAGGTTTGGACGGGAACAAGAGAAGCATGACACTAAATACATTTCACACTGAGGTTATCTGCTCCTCTGTAACAGCTTGATACTGTGTAAATATGTCTTTTTGCAATCTTCTAAGCACTGCTGTTTATTTGGCTCATAGCTACATTGTGACTTCAATATCCAACCTCATTTTGGGAACATTCAGTGTCATGGGACTGAGAACGGCAGGGATGTATTCACAGAGACAAAGCCAGAAACACATTCCTCCATATAAAAGGAAGACAACTATGATTACTGGAGCTGAGAGGACAGAGCGAGGGCTGTGATAATGGGGCGGTGTACTGTGCACAGAGCTGGTATTACAAATATAAGACATTATATCCGTATGTGTGCTGTATATGGCACATCTTCATTGATAGTACAATAATGGCATTATCCTTCGTTCTATCCATAATATAGGACACTTCTTCCTTATTGGTACCATATGGGGACCATTTATTGGTTCTTCCTCCCTATAGATATTGTACAATGCTTCTTCCTTCCTATGGGGACCGTCAGACACTTCTTTCTCTCTATGACTACTATTGTATACTGTACTTCTTCCTACCTGTGGGTACCGTTGAAGCTTGTTCCACCCTACAGGTACCGCCGAATCCTTCTTTCTCTCAAAGTGTACAGTTGAATGCATTTTTCTAAGGGGACTTATGTATGCTTCTTATGGGTACCGCTGAATGCTTCTTCCTCCCTATGAGTGCCATTGGGTGCTTCTTCCTCCCTATGAGTACCATTGGGTGCTTCTTCCTCCCTATGGATGCCATTGGGTGCGTCTTCTTCCCTATGGGTGCCATTGGTGTATCCTCCTCCCTTGGGTGCATTGGGTGCTTTTTCCTCCCTATGGGTACCATTAGGGGCTTCTTCCTTTTCTATGGGTGCCATTGGGTGCTTTTCCCTCCCTATGGGTGTCATTGGGTGTCTTGGTCTTCTATCCTTATGGGTACCATTGGGTGCTTTTTCCTACCTATGGGTGCTTCTTCCTCTCTATGGGTACCATTGAACGCTTCATTCTCCTTTATAGGTACAGTTGAACACTTCATCCTCCCTATAGGTACCATTGGGTGCTTCTTTCTCCTATATAGATACTGCTGAATGCTTCTTCCTTACTATGGGTGCCATTGGACCTTCCTTTCTCCCTATGGGTACCGTTGGACACATCTTTTCTTTATGGCTACTATAGGATGCTTTCTTTGTATGGCTCCTACAGGGCAGTTCCCTTTTATTAGTATCTAGGGCACTTCTTCCCTATGAGTTGTATAGGACACTACCTCTAATTGGCTACCATACATAAATTACTCCCTAAACAGTCTATAGGTCATGCATGTTACATCTGTAGTCTAGAAAGGGTTCAACAATATATAAAGGGTCCTCTGCACTAATAAGGGTTTTCACTGTACTGTACTACATCATAATACAATGTAATCTCCAGTCTGCATATTTTATGGGAACTCTCTTTAGAAAATAGCCATAAATAAATAGTTTTCCAAACTATACATAATAAACCAATAAAAAACAAGTAGGTCTTGAACTATAAAAGAGAATTGTTGCATAAAAGAGATTTGTTGCTTGTAATAGGTCCTAACCATCCTTACCTTAGGGGTAGAGTCGTCTGTACTTTGCTCAATTTCATCACCGTAGGACAATTTATCACCAGAGATGGCGCAATAACGAATAGACCATTCCTACCGAGAATAGACATATTGCCAATCAATGTCACTGTGGATGCAAACTGTGGCGATACAACAGGTACCAGCATGGCTGGGCATTACCTAAATCTCTCAAGATATATGTGCGTGACTAGGAGGTGTTGTAAAAGGCACCAACATTTTAAAAAGGTGCACATGGGAGACATTTGCACCAAAAATATTACTCCATCTGTTTCCTTATAATACTTGCTGCAGTTTGCAACATTGTATTAATTTCCTAAATTCATTGGTCTTACTATAATATTGAAATATCATCCCCAAGCGTTAATCCGTCCCGTTTTATAATATTCCTGCCCAGATTTAATGTGCAGAATAAATACAAGGTAGCGTGTAATGGTATAAATGAGCTCATCAATAGTAATTTATGTCATTGTATCTGTCTTGTGACATGCTAAATGGAGCATAACAATCACACAGAGAGTACTTAGATGTTAATGAACCCTAAATTATTACGTCTTTATTATTGCTGTCAGTTTTGGACCTATCATTCATAGAAACTTCCACCTAGCTGTGCACGTCAGGAGAAATTACTCCTATATGACTCAGAGAAAATGGCTATACTTATGCCCATGAGGTTGATAGAGCCTTGAATGTATTCTTTAAGGATGTTTGGTAATTTTTTTTATTTCATATTACAACTGGTATAAAAAAAAGATTTTCACACTAGACATTGAGGCTACTTTAGAGTCATATTTCATGAACTTTATAGGAGACTTTTCAGCAGCCTAATTATCATCACAGGCCAGATTACAATGACAAGTAACATCTTAAGATACACAGGATCCACTACTCACAATAGATGATATCACAACTCACCTCCTTCTCCTCCTGTACAATAACTGATAACATCTCTATATACAGTATATAACACAAGATCCACCATTCACAATAGGTGATATCACAGCTCACCTCCTCCTCCTCGTACCATGACTGATAACACCTCTATATACAGTAGATAACACAGGATCCACCATTCACAATAGATGATATCACAGCTCACCTCCTCCTGTACAATGACTGATAATACCTCTATATACAGTAGATAACACAGGATCATTTTCCCACCATTCCACAATAGGTGATAATCACAGCTCACCTCCTCCTCCTGTAAATGACTGATAACACCTCTATATACAGTAGATAACACAGGATCCACCATTCACAATAGGTGATATCACAGCTCACCTCCTCTCGTCCTGTACAATGACTGATAACATCTCTATATACAGTAGATAACACAGGATCCATCATTCACAATAGGTGATATCACAGCTCACCCTCCTGTACAATGACTGATAACACCTCTATATACAGTAATAACACAGGATCCACCATAGATGATATCACAGCTCATCTCCTCCTGTACAATGACTGATAACACCTCTATATACAGTAGATAACACGGGATCCACCATTCACAATAGGTGATATCACAGCTCACCTCCTCCTGTACAATGACTGATAACACCTCTATATACAGTAAATAACACAGGATCCACCATAGATGATATCACAGCTCATCTCCTCCTGTACAATGACTGATAACACCTCTATATACAGTAGATAACACGGATCCACCATTCACAATAGGTGATATCACAGCTCACCTCCTCCTGTACAATGACTGATAACACCTCTATATACAGTAGATAACACAGGATCCACCATTCACAATAGGTGATATCACAGCTCACCTCCTCCTCCTGTACAATGACTGATAACACCTCTATATACAGTAGATAACACAGGATCCACCATTCACAATAGGTGATATCACAGCTCACCTTCGCCCCTTTCCTTTACAATCACTTTTGCACACGCTCATTAGATGCTTCAGTACAATTGATAGGGTCGTTGCTCTTTTACATGTGTGAGTTAGTCTGCAATAGCCCCATTGACCAGTGTGAAAACTGCATAATTTCTATCTGTTTTCAAACAAATTAAGATATGAAAAAAAATTACCAACAATAAAAGAAAAATAGATTGAACATAAATATTTGGGGGTTAAACAAAAGGTTGCTTTTTGTCAATACATTCTTTAACTAACTTTTCTTGTTTTTTTACTGGAGGTAAGTTGCATACAGTAAACACCTTCATACTAAAACTAACAAAATGCTTTTTTTCCCTTCTAGCCATAACTCTTAAATAAGTAAGAGACAAAGAAACAGTCACATAAAAGTAAAGCTGTAGGTGTCTGAACCTGAGGGTTGTATCTTCACCCTCTGTCACATCAAAAGTGATTGTTTTTTTGCTTTATTTTTTGTGTTTTTTTTTCTTTTTGCTTTGGTGTTTGCTTCCCTTGAATCCTGTTAGAGGCACTGCAACGCCACCTAGTGGCTGAAAGTTCATTAACACAAAAGCAACATAACTGGTCATAAAAGGCGCATAAATTCATGTAATACAGTGTAAATAAAAAATGTAGGATGATTATTACCTGATCTATCGGATCCCACATATACAGCTCTCCCTGAAGTTTTGTCTCCTCTTTATGGTCATCTGCATTAGTGACATAATCTCCTTTGGGCCCCAATTTTTTATGCTAAAAGGGTATAAATGTTAGTTTACAAAATGTATATAACTATATAACTATATAATATAATTACATAACTATATAATAATTATATAAACATATTTATAATTAGACAGGGGCCCGATTCTATCGTATCAGGCAATTCTAGAACATGGGCGATTATATATTAGTCCAACTACTCCCGCTACTAATCGCTAATTGCAGCACCACAGAGGAGAGCGGGGGGAGCCTGCTGCTACATGGGATGGTCATGGCTTGGCAGGCACTGCTGCTCACTAATCCCTTGTGCACTCTCTGTTCCCTTGTACTCTCTCTTCCCCTGTGCTCTCTCTTCCCCCTGTGCACCCTCTCTTCACGCCATATGCTCTCTTCCCTTGTGCTGTCTCTTCCCTGTGCACTTTCTTTTCCCCCTGTCGCGCTCTCTCTCCCCGGTGCTTTCTCTCTTCCCCTGGGCGCTTTCTCTCCTCCCTGTGCGCCTTCTCTTCCACCTGTGCGCTCTCTCTTTCCCCTATGTGCTGTTCTCCCTGTATGCTTTCTCCCATTGTGCTGTCTCTCCCCGCTGTGCAGTTTCTCTTCCCCTTGTACGCGCTCTCTCTCCCCAGTGCTAATGTGGCACCCCAAGGGTTAATGTGCCACAGAAACATCAACACAGGTTTACTCCCCACACAACACTACACTAGACAGTGGGAGGAGTTTAGGTGGCACCTGCACTAGTGGGAGGAGCTAAGTTGTTTACCACAGAGCAGGAGTGACAGTTCAGTTTGAGTCTGGAGCAGGAGCAGAGCCAAGTAGAAGTGGAGGTCCTGAGAGGTCTGAGGAGAGGAGACAGAGGAACATACCCGGGATAGAGTTACCCCAAAAAACGTGACCCCGGGGAGGCGCTTAAGACGGATACCGGATCCGAGGCTGTGCCTGAGACAGACAGGACAGTAAACACCGGCATAGTGAAGGTCCACCATCTTCACAGCACCATAGCAAAGCAACACGGAGGGGTCAGTGACGCAGAGGACTCAAGTTGCCCAGCAGATTGGTACCCGTGAGCAGAGACAGGGCCAGTAGTACAGCTACAAGCAGCAGCAGGGCCACACACAGTGCTTAAGTAGAAAGCCAAGGACCCGATCAGGGTGGGAGCAACCTGGTACAGACTCCGTGGACAATATTGTGTTATACCATCTGCAAGTAAAGACTTGAAGAACAACAGAAACCGTGAGTGTGTGTGTCATCCTTATGCTGAAGCCCCACTTGCCCTCATATACTGCAATTACCTCTACTCTCATCATCTCTACTGCTACCCCTACTCTCCTGCAGCATCAATAACATCCTCACAGACTTTAACTACTACTACCACTGCCCCGGGGAACCCAGTTCTGCCCACAGGAACTATTCTATCCAAGCTGCTATCCCATCATCCCCGGAGGTTCTGCAGCAGCGGCGGCCCCATTACTGGCCGCATATAGTGGGTGGCGTCACGAGTGACAAATCCCCTGTAAATAACCCCCATTTTATTGTGCGGGCCCGGGACACGGTCCGGACCAGGACCGCCGTGACATCCCCCAGCAGTACCCCGGTCCGGCACCGAGTACCCCGTCCCAGTGGGCTCCACAACCGTCTCTCCTCCCTGTGCACTTTCTCTTTCCGCTGTGCATTTTTTTTCCCCATGTGTACTCTCACTCCCCCCTGTGCGCTCTCGCTTCCCCTTCTGTGCTCTCGTTTCCCCTTCTGCGCTCTCGCTTCCTCCGGTGCGCTCACTCTTAGCCTGTGCCCTCTTTCTTCCCCCTGTGCGCTCTTTCTTCCCCCTGTGCACTCTCTCTTCCCTCTGTGTGTTCCCTTTTCTCCCCATATGCTTTCTCCCCTTGTGCGGTCTCTCGCCCATGTGCACTTTATCTTCCCCTTGTGTGCTTTCTCTTCCCCTTGTGTGCTCTTGCTTCACCCTGCGCACTGTTTCTTCGCCCTGTGCATTCCCTCTTCTCCCCGTATGCTCTCTCCCCTTGTGCTAGCTCTCCCCCCTGTGCACTTTCTCTTCCCTTTGTGCGCACTCTCCCCCTGTTGCTGTCTATTTCCATGTGCTCTCTTCCTTTGTGCCGTCTCTCTCCCAATGCACTTTCACCCTCGATGCGCTCTCTCTTCCTTCTGTGCACTTTCCCCTTATGCTGTCTCTCCCCCTGTGCGCGCTCTGTCCCTCTGTCTTGCACTGTCTCACTAACTCCTGTGCAATGTCTCTTCCCCCTGCACACTGATCAGCCAGAACAGCAGCAGGGTGGGTCCGCCCCAAGAGTATTGCAAGATGGACTCAGGCGATAATGAATATCTGCGCTGCAACCAGTGTCTTGGGCGACCCCCCCCCGTAACAGATGTCCTATAGGTGTGCTACTTTCTTTGACTGATCAGCCACACTTAAGGGCTTATTCACATTCCAGTTTAACTGTAATTTTCCTGTTTAACTGTAATTTACCGTACATGTTGGTGATGTTTTCAGCACAGATAGACAGACTGGATAGAGCTTTTTAAATAGTAGACATATAAATAATAAGAATGACAACCAATGTTCTACAGCTGATCCATAGACAAAAACTGCCCTGTTGCCTGTAAGGGAAAGTATGTGAACCCGAAGAGCTCAGACAAGAAGGTGATGTAAGTTATAATTGGAAATTTCTCTTACTAAGGTAGGTGTACGGTGGTCTGACCATCATCACACCAGCAGACCAGTACAGTAATTACCTTGATTATGATTTTCTCCTTTAGCTGTGTAGGAGATGGCAGCTGGTCCGCACTGGCTTCAATGGGTTTGCATAGCAGCATGTCACCGAACACTTCTCTAAACACCTTGGCCATATACCTCTGCTGTTCTAGCGAGCAGTGCTCTTCAATGGACAGTATGACCGGATATCTACAGAGGACAGAACAGGGTTATCTGCAGCCAGATGTATGAAGAGAAGCTCAATCTCTGTGCAAATCCATCAAAAATGACAACTAAGAACAGACTCCGAAAAAGAGGAGCAATAACTCCACCGATATTGCAGTGTATCTGTAGAGTCACTATGATCAGCATTATACCCCTAGTAGGCATTGGTATCTGATTATTTTCTTTTTAACCATTGAGTTTCTGGAGAGTACATAACAAAAAAGGAGCAGTACATATCAACTTGACATACAAATCAAGAAAACAAACCACGGCCTAACCTCAGGGCCAATATAAACATGGGGGGAGGGACAAAAGCTAGGGAAAAAACAGGGGGGAGGAGAGGGGGGGGGGAGTAGCTGCAATAATACCGTTCATAGATTAATAGTAAAAGTATTAGTCAGTAGAGAGCTCACTCTATATCTGGATTGAGTTATGTCCAGATGTCACCCAAGGGTCCCACCACTGAAGAATTTTGGTTCTCCTTTTAATTGTGTGAGACAGGGTCAACTCATGCTGAAAGTGAGTGTTGAGGCGGACAAACAAGTCTGCAGCGATAGGTATCACGGGGGACCTCCAGCACGATGCTATGCATTGCCTGGCAGCTATCAACACGTTAGTATAGATAGGCCTCAGTGGGCCAGGGATGGTGTCTAATCCTATGCCAGTAGTGCCATCTGTGGCAAGAGGGGGTTGTTATCTGATTATTTTTGAAAAACAAACTGATATTAACAATTTTGGGATTTTTTTTTTATTGAGATGCATGTATTTGTGGCTAAAAAATATTTTTTGCCATTGGGTTTCATTAATCTCTTCATGATATATGACGTACATCGAGTGCCTGGCTTTGATGTAGACTCGCATGTCGATCTTGAACCTTTCCTGGCAGATGATGGCTGATTCAATCAGCTATCATGTGCCTTTCACAGCCAACAGAAGTTTTTAACCTTTTAAATGCTGCTGTCAGTCTCAGACACGCGCCAGCCTTTAACATGCGCCAGCAAGGGGGTGCACCATTCCACATGCCAATCTACGCACCTATGACATAGTCGTGGGGGGCCAATGGGTTCCCATGACAGCTGGGGATCTGCTGAAGAACCTGTACTTATCATGATGATTCTTCTGTGAAAGCTAACCTGAGGCCAACATTCATAGGAGGTTATCACTATCTATAGCATTACTGATACACTACTATGTATGGTACAAGCAATCAGACAATCACCGTGGCTTTTAAATACAGTAAAAAAAAGGTTTTTAAAATGACTAAAAATTACAAAACATAAGTTCAAATTTCCCCCCTTTTTTGCCCCATTAAGAATAAATCCGTAAACATAAAAAAAATATACACTTTTTGGTATTGCTGTATTGCTAAAAGTTTGACTAATCAAAATATAAAATAATGTTAAATTTAAAATGTAAATGTATCCGATCTGTAAACAGCATAATGAGAAAAAAATCAGTAAGCAGTGGTGTCAGCGCTGATTATTATATGTGGGTGATTATGGTGGAGAGATGACATCATAAAACCTAGGTACATTACTAAGGTTCACACATCCAGTAATCATCTATTAGAATGGATCCAGAAGCATCTATTGGCAAAAAAAATTCTGCAGGCACAACTTTTCTGTCCATTTTATTAAAAATTAATTTTGGCAGGATCCATTTTTTTAACATTGGAATCTATGGAGAAGGGATCCCGTAATTGATTGCTATTTTTCCTCCTTACTTCTTCATGTGTAAAGGCTCTGTTTTTTTCTTACTGAATCAGTTTCAGATGTCATGGGTGTATCAGGAGCCACGCACAAGGCTGTTGGGGCCACTTGCAGAAGGTGCAGTGTCTAACCAAACAGACAAAATCCTGAACTATCCTGTCACTTTAAGGGATATTTCTGTTTGATGATAGCTGGAGGTCACTAGGCCCCAGAAGGTCTCCTAACCATCGACCTTTTAGCTGTCTCTATTTATACCCTTTGGAACCCAGGATGCAATGCTGGTGATAGCGTGTTTAGAGGTAAAGGGCTGCGGAATATGTTGGCGCTATATAAATAAAGCTTTATTATTATTATTATTATTATTATTATTAGGTGGTGTTGCTCCCTTGCTTTGCTGTGTATTGTGGATTTCCGATATAGTTTGCTGTCTTTCTCTTTCGTTCAGCTAAGTATGCCTATCTCTCCCCCTTGTTTGTCTCTTTGGTGTTTTCCTTTAGTTGTTAGCTGGGTAATCCAATGTTCACCCTGTCTGATCCCTACATAAACATTGTTGAGGGACAGATAGGGAAGAGGTATCCTGCTCGGCGACAGGTGTGGAAACTGTGTAGGGTTGTTAGGAGAGCCAGGTGTCAGTGTTAGCTTTTTCTAAGGGGTCACCATTCTCCCTTTTTCCTTAGCGTGAGGGACTCCTTTTCCCCCTCGTTGCTCTGTGCTGGGTGTCTCCTTATGCCCAGCGTGACATCAAATGGAAGATGAATAGCAATCAGTTACCGGATCTGTTTTCCATAGCCTCCAATGTTATGAAAATGGATCCTGCAGAAATCAGTTATTTCAAAACTGACAAGAAGTTGTGTTTGCAGAATGGATTGTGCTGGATCTGATCTAACGGATGATTAGTGTACATGGGAACGTCAACTGAGGCGTACATATTAACACCGTCTGGCCTCTCCGGCAATCATACATCACATTTCCAGTTATTAAAGAGTTACAGCAGAGACTTACTCAGAGGTGACAAATGCATGGTCCTTAATAGCCTGCACCACGTCGTCAAATTTAATTTTCGTAGTTCTTGTCCACCCGTGATAAATAATTGGCTTTCCATCAGGGCCGTCCCAGCAGTCCACTGGAGTGAGGTGAGAGACAGGAAACAATCACACTTCAGTGAGCGCCGTGCACTTCCCGACACAATGTGAGTACATTACTAACCTTCATCTAGATATTTCGGGCAGCACATCAGCAATTCAGTGTTCTACCCATAACGCACCATAGTGATAAATTAAATGGGCTTTTAAAAGAATCCCCCGGGGAGCGGGACTTTTTTGAAATTTACTTTTATCGATTTTATATCAATTTTTTGTTTCTGTTCCAAATGAAACATTTTGCCTTTTCTGCAAAACTTGAAAGAACACAGAAAGGGCAGACAGCTTGTTATACTCTCACGTAAAGTACCATTAGAAGATAGCGGGTAGCGGGATGGAGGAAAAGTTTTCACAGGCCAAGCATACGACCCCTTAAAGATCACATTTTAGACAATCTTCATCAGTACAAACACATAGGTCTTAAGCGGCCGTCACACCCAACGATTTTAAGGCCGATATCGTTTAAGCGATCTGCTTTTTGATCGCTTAAGCGATATCGGCCTTAAAATCGTTGCATGTAATCAAGCGATTTACGATGTAACATCGCTTGATCGTGACATCGCAGATCTGAGCTCCGGAGCTCAGATCTAGCAATGAACGATGCCACGATCTGCTTCATCGTGGTGTATAACACCACAATGAACGATCTCCCAGCGGCAGAGCCTATGCTGGGAGATGGTAACTATGGTACACGTCGGGTAACTAAGCGACGCGCGGCGCCTAGTAACCCGATGTGTACCATAGTAACCAGCGAGATCGCGGCTCCACATCGCTGGTGAGTCTGCCTGTGTGACAGCTCACCAGCGATGTGAGCGATATTGTAAGCGATCGCGCGTGCACGTGATCGCTTACAATATCGTTCTAGATATCTGTGCGTGTGACGGCCGCCTTACAAAACTTATTTAAAAGAAAAAGGGTGCTAAAAAGAATCCTAGTAAAGGTGGGCGGGGGACAAAATACTTTAGCTAGTAAAAACTAACAGGTAATAAGAACTTTTTTCCCTCTTATTTTTTAATCACAACTTACATGTAGCCCCCAATATTCAATATTCAGGAGTTCAGTGCTCCCATGCCTTTCAGCCTCCTGTGTGTCGGACAACAGTGCACTCCACATTATGGTCTGGTCCAAACTGGGTGCCATCCGCCGCAGGTCCAAACTGGGTGCCCTCTACCACTGGTCCAAACTTGGTGTCCTCTACCACTTGTCCAAACCTGGTGCCCTCTACCACTGGACCAAACTGGGTGCTCTCTATGACTGGACCAGACTGGGTGCTCTCTGACACTGGTCCAAACTAGTTGCCCTCTACCACTGGTCCAAACTAGGTGCCCTCTACCACTGGTCCAAACTAAATGCTCTCTATTACTGGTGCAAACTAGGTGCTCTCTACCACTGGTCCAACCTGAGTGCTCTCTACCACTGGTCCAACCTAAGTGCTCTCTATTACTGGTCCAATCTAGGTGCTCTCTACCAATGGTCCAAACTAGGTGCCCTCTACCACTGGTCTAAACTAGGTGCCCTCTACCACTGGTCTAAACTAGGTGCCCTCTACCACTGGTCCAAACTAGGTGCTCTCTACCACTGGTCTAAACTAGGTGCCCTCTACCACTGGTCCAAACTAGGTGCCCTCTACCACTGGTCCAAACTAAATGCTCTCTATTACTGGTGCAAACTAGGTGCTCTCTACCACTGGTCCAACCTAAGTGCTCTCTACCACTGGTCCAACCTAAGTGCTCTCTATTACTGGTCCAATCTAGGTGCTCTCTACCAATGGTCCAAACTAGGTGCCCTCTACCACTGGTCTAAACTAGGTGCCCTCTACCACTGGTCTAAACTAGGTGCCCTCTACCACTGGTCCAAACTAGGTGCTCTCTACCACTGGTCTAAACTAGGTGCCCTCTACCACTGGTCCAAACTAGGTGCCCTCTACCACTGGTCCAAACTAGGTGCCCTATACCACTGGTCCAAACTAGGTGCTGTCTACCACTGGTCCAAACTAAGTGCTCTGTACCACTGGTCCAAACTAAGTGCTCTCTACCACTGGTCCAACCTAAGTGCTCTCTACCACTGGTCCAAACTAGGTGCCCCCTCTACCACTGGTCCAAGCTAAGTGCTCTCTATTTCTGGTCCAAACTAAGTGCTATCTACCACAGCTCCAAACTAGATACCCTCTACCACAGCTCCAAACTAGTTGCCCTCTACCACTGGTCCAAACTAGTTGCCCTCTACCACTGGTCCAAACTAAGTGCTCTATGACACTGGTCTAAACTGAGTGCTCTCTACCATAGGTCCAAACTAGGTGCTCTCTACCACTGGTCCAAACGAAGTGCTCTCTACCACTGGTCCAAACTAGTTGTCCTCCACCACTGGTCCAAACTAGGTGGCCTCTACCACTGATCCAAACTGGGTGCCCTGTACCATTGGTCCAAATTGGGTGCCCTACGCCACTGGTCCAAACTGGGTGCCCTATTCCACTGGTCCAAACTGGGTGCCCTATTCCACTGGTCCAATCTAGGTGCCATCTGCCACTGGTCCAAACTGGGTGTCTGCTACCATTGGTACAAACTAGATGCCCTTTACCACAGCTCCAAACTAGGTGCCCTCTACTACTGGTCCAAACTGGGTGCCCTGTACCACTGTTCTAAACTAGGTGACCTCTACCACTGGTCCACACTAGGTGAACTCTACCACTGGTTTAAACTGGATGCCCTCTACCATTGGTCCAAACTGGGTGCTCTCTGCCATTAATCTAAACTGGGTGCTCTTGCCACATTCACAAAAACATCTTAGAATATTCCCATATTTGCAACTTGAAGTTTACTATACAGTACAAGCATATGCATTCATGGGTAATAGTAGCAATTACTATTCCTAATGCACATGAACTCTAAGGCTATGTGCGCACTTGCCGGGTTTTGGGCGGTTTACCTGTGTAAACCACCGGTTTGTTTACATTAGTTTTATGTAAATTTATGTTAATCCAAACCGGCGTTTGGATTAACATTAAAACCAATGTAAACCGACCAAGGCTGTGCACACACCGGCGGTTTACACAGCCTCATCCGTTGCTAACCCGCAGGTTTCCCAGCGGGTTAGCAAAGAATGAGCTTGTTCTATAAAACGGCGGTTCTGCAGCGGCTGCAAGCAGAATCATGTGCTGCTTCCAGCCGCAGCAGACCCGCCGCCGAGAACCCGCTGTGCAACCGCCGGCTCCCGCCCGTCACCCGCCCGGCTCCCGCCGCACATACCCGCCAGGAAGCCGGTGGACGGCGCCGGAGCTTCCTGGCGGGTTCCGCCCAGCCGCCGCCGACCAACCCGCCGGTAATGTGCACATACCCTAAGGCCGGCCTCACCATGGTTTGGAGCTATCCGGTGTTTTGCAGGATGCACTGAACAGAATCTGACAGCCCTGGACGAACAGAAACTGAGGGCAAATATGCCCTCCAATCCTGTTTTTTGCAGCATTCGTTTGTGCTCGTTCCTGCTGCTGTCTAGTGCTGAAATTTCAGCCGTGGAGCTCTCCATGGTGCTGAACTTCAGCCCTGGCTTGGAAATGCTCCTCTGTCCATGGTGCTGAATGAGTGCGGCTGCATTTGAGAGCCAACGCTCTTCAGTAAAAGGCATCCGGGAAACAATCTGGTTTATTTGCCGGATACGGGCCAATTCGGCGCCCATAGACTCCCATGTTATGGGCGCAAGATCGCCCCAAATCTGGGAGGATCCAGTTTTGTTTGTTTCTTGCACAGGACACAAAAAAATGATGCAGACTCCGATTTTGTGTTCGGTGCAAAAAACGAACACAACCGGATCTTCCCAGAAAAGCACAAAACCGGAGGCCAAATAAGGTCAATCCAGCACCATAGGGACACATGGGGCCAAAACCGGATCAGGTTCTGTCCGGTTCCAAACGGACAGAACCTGACACCACAAAATCGTGGTGTGAAGCCGGCCTAGGACTTGTTTATACTGGACAATGGCTGTTAAATGACTGTTGATTGGCTATATATTTGCAGATCGACGGTTATTTATTATCCTGTTAAGACCGACCGCCCACAAATCCATGCAGACATAATGATCGGTAATGAGTCATTCTGTGTGCCCAGTCTGTGATTGCTCTCGGAAGCACATTTACACACGATGAATTTAAAGGAATCATAAAAATCATTTCAACTGCTGAACAACTGTTATCCTTCTAAAACACTTTGTTTGAAAACCTGCTATCCATTATCTTCTATCTGGCAATGTGGAACCTTGCACACAGCAGCTATCCACAGACTACAATACTAAGACTATCCAACACAAATTAAGTTTTGATGCCTCACTGTGTCTATTTCAAACAGCTCTGCACATGAAGGGCCCTCCTTCTCTCTCCGTATACATAAAGCACCAGTACTTACACTCCACACATCGGCACCCCATCCGCAGACACCGCACATAGGCTTCTGTGGACGACTCGCTGCGCAGCTGGTCTCCCGTTAAATACCTGCCGAGGAAGCAGAATAAAACATAACTTGATGGGTGATATAATTAAAAGTGATTTTCAGAAATTTGATGAAATTTATAATTCTGCGAGGTATTTTTCATTTATGTATATTCACAGTCAGAATTCTATTTTTCTCATATAGAGCACCAAAATCTGCAAAATGTCTGTCTGCTCTTAGTCACCCACTAGAGGGAGCCATAAAACCGATTTAAGTATTGATTCAGTTGTGCAGTAAGCTCCCCCTAGAGGTGACATCAGGCAGTCCAAGTTTTATCATTTCCCATTATCTCTGGCGGTATCCAAGTATCAAGTATACAGGATAGAACTGAGGCATGCTAACATAGTGCTGCATTCCTACTCGGTAAGACAAAGAAGTTCAGTATAGAAGACAAATCCAAGACACTGCCTAATGTGCTGCACTCAGGTATCTACTCCATAGACATGAAAGTACGGATCAAGTGTTAGGTCCCCTGGCACCGCCCTTCACCTCACCTTCTCTGGCTCTGCATCCTCTGCTGCTCTGTCAGTCGGGCATCCGGCGTCCAGGTGTGCTGTTTCTCTGAGCCATTGCGGGGTCCCCTTCCTGTCTGCCAGTCACCGAGTTCACACACCAGCACACTATGATGGACGGTGTAATGAGCGGCGCACTAGGCGCAGTCGCGCTCCTCACCTGTGAATCTAGGGGCCGACACGGCTCAGCCTGGCACTCCCCTTGGCCAATAGCTGTCCGTCCTCCGGTATATCAGGCCGCCTCCACTGCTGGGACGTGCCTGATTATTGTGTTAGTTAAGCTTCTGCTTCTCTGGCTGTTAGTCAGGCCCTCCTCGTGCTCTCCTCCAGTGGAACCCGTTCCAGCTCTTCTAGCCCCGGGCTCTGGTGCCTCAGATCCTTCTTAGCCTTACCGTAGTATAGGCTAACCCTACGAGCCGCCCCCCTGGTACTAGCAGCTGTGGTATTTAGACCCCCTGGGCTTGCCTCTGACAATCCCTGTATAGGGGTTGGAAAAACTAGGACCAGCTCACCCAGGGGAGTTCGGTACCATGGCCTAGTGGGTCCACTCTAGGGCGGCTCCCCCCGGAAGCGTGACATCAAGTCAGTTTCTCTTGGTCACAGTCTTGCAGCCAGAGGGGAGCAAGACCCTGTACTGACCATCAGTGGGAGAGCCAGCACCTACTTATCTGGGAAACAGAAGGCATTCCCTTCTCTTCCATTTGCTCATCACCATATATGCTTCCTATAGGATCAGGAGACCCGTATTATGCCGCTGTATCAGGGTTCCAGAAATTACCTTTTAGTCTAACATTAATACTTGCTGGTTCTTGCTCCGGAACTAAGTGCCAAACATAGTGACATGAGAGGCGGAATGTGACTCCGTGCTTAAAGTTGTATACAAAGGTCAGGGAAAACATGATATCTATATACAATCGTTATCAAAAGTGTTAGCATCTTGAAATGGTTCCAGAAAATGAAGTATTTCTCCCAGAAAATTATTACAATTACACGTTTTGAAACATATTTATTAACTTTGTGTGTATTTGAACAAAAACAAAAAAATGGAGGAGAAGGCAAATTGGACATTATTTCACACAAAACCCCCCAAAATGGGCAGGACAAAATTGTGGATAAACAACTTTGTTCCCAGCATGTGATGCTCGCTCACAGTCACCTGTGGCAAGTAACAAGTGTGGGCAATATGAAAATTGCACCTGAAACCAGATGAAAAGGGGAGAAGTTGACTCAATCTTTGTTTTATGTCTTTGTGTGTCACACTAAGCCTGTAGAACAGAAAGAGAAGAGTACTGTCTAAGGACTGGAGAACCATACTAGTTGATAAATATCAACATTCTCAAGGTTACTTAAGTCCATCTCCAGAGATCTTGATGTTCCTTTGTCCACGGTGCACAACATAATCAAGAAGTTTACAACCCATGGCACTGTAGTTAATTTCCCTGGATGTGGACTGCAGACAAAAATTGATGAAAGGTTGCAACACAAGATAGCGTAGACGGTGGATAAGCCCCAATCAAGTTCCAAATAAATTCAAGCTGTCCTGCAGGCTCAGGGAGCATCAGTGTCAACATGAACTATCTGTCCACAAGTTAATGACACGAAAACCTATGGATGAGACAAGTTAGAGCTTTTTGGTAAAGTGCACCATTCTACTGTTTACTGAAAACTGAATAAAGTTAACAAATCAAAGAGCACATGACCTACAGTCAGATATGGTGGAGGTTAGAGAAAAGAACACTGGACCTACAGTTGCATATGGGGGAGGTCAGAGAAAAGAGCACAGGACCTTCAGTCACATGAGGGATGTCAGAGAAAAGAACACAGGACCTACAGTCACATGTGGAGGAGGTCAGAAAAAAGAACACAGGGTCTACAGTCACATATGCAGGAGGTCAGAGAAAAGAGCACAGGACCCACAGTCACATGTGAGGGAGGTCAGAGAAGAGAGCACAGGACCTACAGTCACATATGGGGAGGTCAGAGAAAAGAGCACAGGGCCTACAGTCACATATGGGGAGGTCAGAGAAAAGAGCACAGGACCCACAGTCACATGTGAGGGAGGTCAGGGAAGAGAGCACAGGACCTACAGTCACATATGTGGAGGTCAAAGAAAAGAGCACAGGACCTACAGTCACATATGGGGGAGGTCAGAGAAAAGAGCACAGGATCTACTGTCACATACAGGGGAGGTCATGGAGGTTTTGGGTTGTTCTGTTGCTTTTGGTGCCGGAGGTCCTCACTGTGTGCAAGAGATCATAAAATCTGAAGATACCAGAGGATTTTAAGTGGTAATGTAGAGCCCAGTGTCAGAAAGCTGGGGGCATCCTAGATCATGGGTCTCCAGCAGGACAATGACCCCAAACATCAAGAAGCCTCAGAAATGGAGGAAACAAAGCGCTGGAGAGATCTGAAGTGTCAGTAATGAGTCCGGATCTAAATCCCATTGATCACCTGTGGAGAGATCTGAAGTGTCAGCAATGAGTCCGGATCTAAATCCCATTGATCACCTATGGAGAGATCTGAAATTTGGGAGAAGACGCTTCAAATATGAGAGACCGGGAGCAGATTATAAAGAAAAGAAGAAACTCCAGGAGAAGCTTGTGGAGGTTATAGGAGGAGACCGATTCCAAAGGGGGAAACCAAATCATAAGATGATGGTGCCAACAATTGTGTCAGGACCATTTTTGGAATTTTGTGTGAAATTATATCCAATTTGCTTTTTTTCTATGTTTATTTGTGTTCCAATTCAGAGAAAGAAAATAATCATATGTATAAAAAAACATGGGGAATTGAAATTATTTTCTTGGACGAAAACTTAATTTTCAGGAACAATTACAAGGGGCCAACACTTTAGGCCATGACTGTGCATCCCTCGTTCTGCTCTATAACCCCGTGTCTTCTTGACTCCATACATTTCTCAGCACTTGGTCTCTCCTCCTTATAGTAATAAGCAATTAAAGAAGCAAAAATATATGCGGCACTCACCATGGCTGGAATCTTCTGTTTATTATATCCGTATACAGGAAAAAACAGTCATTTTGCAGACTTGGGGGGAGGGAGTGAGGAGTGCAACAACAACGGGCACCGTTTCGCGGCTGGTTGCCGCTTCTTCCGGTCGTGTCAAGGCTCAGGGGCGATCAATTTGCTGGTCGCCACTTCCACGTCACACTGAGCCACCATATTGGCGATGTGGGCGTAAATTTGAGCCACATCTCGGAGATAGGTGTTAACATAATGTTGTGTGACGCCTTGAAGATGTGTGATTGGTCATTATTTTAATGTCCTTCCTTGTTCGCCACACCACAATAGACAACTCTCGTGTGATGTGTCACGGATTATTGCTATATGCATTGGTGTTGCCAAGAAGGCAAAGCACTACGCTCGCGTGACGTTTTATTGTACAGTAAATATGTACAGCGCTTTTGTTAAGTGTGTTGTGCTACTGCGTTGTCTAATAAAATCACTCTTGCTTTCTTGGTCTGGATAATATTGCAGCCTTGAAAGTATGTGTGTGCACAGATATTTGTGTGTTTGCAGTTATGGGATGTATAGATCACCTATCATTTCCTTCTCCATGCAGACTTAGGCTACGTTCACACACTGCGTATTTTTACGCAGCTGCGCTTTTTTACGCGCGTATTTTGCATTTTTCTCTACACTTTTTCAGAGCCCATTTATCATGTGGGCAATGGAAAAAGGCAGAGAAAGGCATTGTTCACACACAATTTGCGTTTTTTTTTAGCACTCCTAAAACCACATGCGTTTTTTTAGGAGTGCTAAAAAATGTCTCTTGTGTGTCTGAAAGGAAATACAGCCTTTTTGGACTTTGACATTTTTTCCTCAAAAACACAGGCAAAAACGCAAGCGTTAACACAGGGTGCATAAATGTGCCATTTAAAAACGCATGCGTTTCCCATAGGGCCCCATGTTAAAAAAAACGCATGCGTTTTTGGAAACAACCCCTGCGTTTTTTTCCAACACCCAAAAAATGCTGCATGCAGCATTTTTTGGACTGGGGGAAAAAAACGGGAATGGAGCTGAAAAACGCATGTACACTCAAATGTACCCTGCGTTAACGCACCTGCGTTTTTTTTAACAGACTAAAAAACGCAGAGATGGGCAAAAAAGCTCATGTGTGTAAACATGGCCAAAAACTGCAGAAAGAATTGACATGGTGATTCTTTTTACGCGCGTGTTTTTGCAGTGAAAACGCGCGCGTAAAAAAAAGCACAAATACGCAATGTGTGAATGGATTGTGTCAAAACCCATAGGTTTGGCTGGGCTGCTTATCCAGAATTGCGTTTTCACTACAAAAAGCGCGTGTAAAAAAACGCAGCAAAAAACGCAGGTAAATACAGAAAACGCAGCAAAAAAACGCAGAGAAGCAGCAAAATATGAAATGTGTGAACGTAGCCTTAATTTGGGATGTAATTACATTTGTGTTTCTGTTAAAGCACACATTTGTGGCACATCTCTCTGCACTTTTGAACACAGCCGCAAACACAGAGGTGACATCAATGCGCTACTGTATGTACACTCCTGGGTAATACACCTTTGAACGCACACATCATCAAATATGGCGCCGAGGAACAAGACAACCAATCGTAACTCTCGAGCTGCCACCAATCCACACAGACCGGCAGAGGTAGTAAATACGCCCTGAAACGCCTACCGAAATGGTATAGGCGATGTGTGCTGTCGCCTTTGACATCGCTCATGACATGTTACACAGGGCGATCAGCACACATCGCCCAAGAATGGTCGCCTGGTTTCACAGCACTGATGTGAAACCAGGCGACAACTCAGACGTGTCGCCGTCGTCCATTTACATTAGGCGACGCACTGGCGATGTCGCCGGCGACAGGCCACGCCCCAGCGTCACCTATGGAATCGCCCGGGAGATCGCCACGTGTGACGGTACCCTTAGAACTAAGTATTTTCAGGTCTCCATGGGTTGCTAACCATTTACCTAATACAATTGGTTCTGCTTATCTTATAAATCTGGTTTCTCTGTCCCGGCTCCTCCACTCCTCCCTAACCCCACTCTGCTTTGCGTCACCTGTCATATCCACCATAGCATATAACACTGTTTTGCCTTTTTTTTTTTTCTTCTTTCCTTTTTTTTTTTTTCTTTCAATTGCTTATGTATATATGTATGTGTCAAAAGGTATCAACCACTGAGGACTCAGTGCATATATTGCAATATATTTTTCTATCTACTGGCTAACACGGTATAAATATTCTTTACTATTTAGAGGAAAATTCCAGATCTTACAATGGGTATTACTATGACACTCCAGATCTTACAATGGGCATTACTATAACACTCCAGCTCTTATAATGGGCATTAATATAAGACTGAAGGCACACTGGCGTGAGAGTCGCACGAGTACAATGCGAGAAAAACTCGCATTGCACTCAGACCAGTATCAGTAAATGATACTGGTCCCATTAGCGGGTTTTACTTGCATTGCACTCGCCTTGCGAGAGAAAAGCGAGTGCAATCACAGAATGCTGCGTTTACACGCGATTTCCTCACGCGACTGGCCATTAAAAGTATATGGGTAAAACCCGCACCCATATAGCACACGGTGTGATAGTCGCACGCATGTGCTTTAAAAATCGCTTCAAACTCAGCGGCTGTCAAAGCCGCAGGGTTTGAAGTTCGCCGGTTTCCCGGTACAGTAAACAATAATCTTTCCCTGCTGTCACAGCAGCGTGCAAAGATTATTGATAAAAACACATCTGCTGTACAAATTTTACAATTCTAGGGGTTAATCTATATATTAACCCCCTCTGCATCCTCTGTGCGGCAATACAGCACAGAGGTTGCAGAGGTGGCTAATAAAGCAGTTGCTGAAGGGTTAAAACAATGTTTGTCTGATGTCAGCATGTGTCCAGAGAGTGTCCACACTCTTTAGACACATGCTATCCTCACACCGTGGCTGTGCAGGGGGTTAATATGTGTTTAATCTGCCAGCCACTATTTGTCGGGAGAGTTTTATATACTTTAACTGCGGGTCGGAGCTGTCAGCGGTGCTTTACACACTTTGCGTACTGTAACATCAGCACGGCTCATGAAATCATGAGCTGTCCAGCACCAAAGCTCCTGAAATGAGGAGCTCTCCCTGTTGCTTACGCCAATGGCGTATGCAAAGAGCGTACCATGACAGCCGGTATCCCAGGTTCTGAAACTCCCCGTGTTATTACTGTTATAACAGTGCAACAGGGAAGTGTTGCCTATTTGCCATTTGATTGGCTAAAAGGTGAACTCGCAAAATAAAATTGAGACAGAATAGAGAACGCACCGAATCATCCCAAACGTTTGTATGCAAAACTACACTGTGTGCAGAATTATTAGGCAAATGAGTATTTTGATCACATGATCCTTTTTATACATGTTGTCCTACTCCAAGCTGTATAGTCTTGAGAACCAACTACCAATTAAGTAAATCAGGTGATGTGCATCTCTGTAATGAGGAGGGGTGTGGTCTAATGACATCAACACCCTATATAAGGTGTGCTTAATTATTAGGCAAATGCCTTTCCTTAGGCAAAATGGGTCAGAAGAGAGATTTGACAGCTCTGGAAAGTCCAAAATTGTGATATGTCTTGCAGAGGGATGCAGCAGTCTTGAAATTGCCAAACCTTTGAATCGTGATCACTGAACAATCAAGTGTTTCATGGCAAATAGCCAACAGGGTCGCAAGAAGCGTGTTGGGCAAGAAAGGCGCAAAATAACTGCCCATGAATTGAGGAAAATCAAGCGTGAAGCTGCCAAGATGCCATTTGGCCCCAGTTTTACCATATTTCAGAGCTGCATCATTACTGGAGTATCAAAAAGACAAGATGTGCCATACTCAGGGACATGGCCAAGGTAAGAAAGGCCTTTGAACAAGAAAAAACGTCAAGACTGGGCCAAGAAATATCTTAAGACTGATTTTTCAAAGGTTTTATGGACTGATGAAATGAGAGTGACTCTTGATGGGCCAGACGCCAGCAAGGTGGAGGTGGGGTACTGGTATGGGCTGGTATCATCAAAGATGAACTTGTGGGACCTTTTCGGGTTGAGGCTGGAGTGAAGCTCAACTCCTGGACCTACTGCCAGTTTCTGGAAGACAACTTCTTCAAGCAGTGGTACAGGAAGAAGTCGTATCATTCAAGAAAAACATGATTTTCATGCAGGACAATGCTCCATCACATGCATCCAAGTACTCCACAGCGTGGCTGGCCAGTAAAGGTCTAAAAGAAGAAAAAATAATGACATGGCCCCCTTGTTCACCTGATCTGAACCCCGTAGAGAACCTGTGGTCCCTCCTAAAATGTGAGATAGTGAATGCAGCTCTGGAGTATAATACAGGATGTAACTCAGGATCAGTAATGTAATGTCACAGTGACTATACCATCAGAATAGTGAGTGCAGCTCTGGGGTATAATACAGGATGTAACTCAGAATCAGTACATGGTACGTAATGTAATGTACATACACAGTGACTCCACCAGCAGAATAGTGAGTGCAGCTCTGCAGTATAATATAGGAGGTAACTCAGGATCTGTACAGGATCAGTAATGTAATGTACGTATACAGAGACTGCACCAGCAGAATAGCAAGTGCAGATCTGGAGTATAATGACTCGCCCCAGCGGGGACCATGGGGTACTCGGAACTGGGCCCTCTCGATGTTGTGGGGGCTGCGGGATGTCACAGTGGCGTGACCCGGTCGTTGTCCCCTCGTCGGACAGCCAGTAAAAAGCAGAGTTTGAAAAAGGGATGAAAATAAAAGTTAAATAAAAGAGTTTGTGTCATGATGCCACCCGTGGAAGGCGGCCGGTGGGGCCGCTGCTGCAGTCGGGACCTTTGGGGATGATGGGAATAGCAGCGGTGATGGTTTGGCTCTCCATGGGAACAGTGGGTCCCCAGGGCAACCATGAAGTCTATGGAGGTGGTAGGTTCGTTGGGGGTGCAGGACTTAGTGTACAAAATAACACAGGGGTGATCCGTTTCCTTTACTGAAGAAAGTAGCAGGTTTGCAACCTCGGACTCCGGTGTCCATCCTGCGCTCGGTGCTGGGGCAAGCTGGCACTGGCTCCACTCCCCACACCTACTTCTCCACTTCCTCAGACCTTCACCTAACGGGTCCCTCACACTGGCTAGTCAGTATCCTCGGATGAGCCTGACATGGCTCCCGTCCGCAGGATGTCTTCCACAGTCCTCCTAGGAACTGAACTGCCTAACCCCACCCCAGACCAGAATTTATAGGGGACCTGCACTTAACTTGGGTTTAGAGCTCCCCCTGGACTTGGGAAGGTGTTGTGTTTCCCTTGATGTGGGTTCCTTCCCTTGCTTCCAAGCACAGTATTGTGGCAACCGGACTCTGGGGCGCCACAATAATACAGGATATAACTCAGGATTGGTAATGTAATGTATGTACACAGTGACTGCACCAGGAGGATAGTGAGTGCAGCTCTGGAGTATAATACAGGAGGTAACTCAGGATCAGTAATGTAATGCATGTACACAGTGACTGCACCAGGAGAATAGTGAGTGCAGCTCTGGAGTATAATACAGGAGGTAACTCAGGATCAGTAATGTAATGTACGTACACACTGACTGCACCAGCAGAATAGTGAGTGCAGCTCTGAAGTATAATATAGGAGGTAACTCAAGATCAGTACAGGATCAGGAATGTAATGTTATGTACACAGTGACTGCACCAGCAGAATAGTGAGTGCAGCTCTGGACTATAATACAAGAGGTAACTCAGGATCAGTAATGTAATGTCTGTACCCAGTGACTGCACCAGTAGAATAGTGAGTGCAGCTCTGGAGTATAAGAGTATAATACAAGATGTAACTCAGGATCAGTAATGTAATGTCTGTACACAGTGACTGCACCAGCAGAATAGTGAGTGCAGCTCTGGAGTATAATACAGGATGTAACTCAGGATCAGTAATGTAATGTATGTACACAGTGACAGCACCAGGAGAATAATGAGTGCAGTTCTGGAGTATAATACAGGATATAACTCAGGATCAGTAATGTAATGTATGTACACAGTGACTGCACCAGTAGAATAGTGAGCGCAGCTCTGGAGTATAATACAGGATGTAACTCAGGATCAGTAATGTAATGTATGTACACAGTGACTGCACCAGCAGAATAGTGAGTGCAGCTCTGGAGTATAATACAGGAGGTAACTCAGGATCAGTAATGTAATGTATGTACACAGTGACTGCATCTGCAGAATAGTGAGTTCAGCTCTGGAGTATAATACAGGAGGTAACTCAGGATCAGTAATGTAATGTATGTACACAGTGACTGCACCAGTAGAATAGTGAGTGCAGCTCTGGAGTATAATACAGAAGGTAACTCAGGATCAGTAATGTAATGTATGTACACAGTGACTGCACCAGCAGAATAGTGAGTGCAGCTCTGGAGTATAATACAGGAGGTAACTCAGGATCAGTAATGTAATGTATGTACACAGTGACTGCATCTGCAGAATAGTGAGTTCAGCTCTGGAGTATAATACAGGAGGTAACTCAGGATCAGTAATGTAATGTATGTACACAGTGACTGCACCAGCAGAATAGTGAGTGCAGCTCTGGAGTATAATACAGGAGGTAATTTAGGACCAGAAAGCTATTTATTTATAAAGTTACTTAGTTGTTCATGTAAATCAATTCTAAATGGAAACTGTAAAATGGAATTCAAAGAAGCCATACCCTTGATATCAGGGCTACTTATGTGCTTGGATGGTTAGATTATGCCACACAAATGTCTGACCTTGTAACAGCACAAGGAATAAAACTTCCACATTAGGTTTATTTGACATTTCAGGTGCCAAAGGTGGTCCAAGACAATGAAAGGCAGATCATCCCTGGCACCCACAGGATTAAACCGTCATCAATACTTACGTGTTATGCGAGGAAGCGATCCAGTAATGTGACAGCGGATTATTCATGTTCTGTACAGTAATCTCATCACATTTCTCATCCCAGATGCTGTTTTCTTTGGAAAATAAGTAGGTCAGAAACTGAAAAAGAAACAACCCCATAAGGATAAGGTAAGGATATGTTTGGTGAAAAGAACCCCTTTAAATACGTATGAAGTATAAGACTGAGCTGTCAGAATGGAGAGAGTTAAATGATAACGCTCTAAGTTCATCCTGATGAGCTGTCTGCCCCATTTTTGGAGTTTTTTGTAGCGTTTGCTTTACCTCGTCCACATATAGAAAGGGCTCCGCCGTCTCCCTCATAGTGTCATCAATGAATTTTGTCATGCGTTCACGGACCTTGTTAAGATCCTGGGCTGAGGATTCCTTATGAGACAATAAAAATATAATAATATTTGACATTTCTGTTAGTAAATTATCACACTGACAATTTTTGTTAAAGGAGTGTGCTAAAGGGGTTTTTAAGCCATCAGTAGGGGTTCGACTCCTGGCATCATGCCCATTAGCTGACTGAAAAGGCCTATTCTAACTCACTGCAGTTTCCTGTATCTCAGCTACCTGTCTAAAGTCTCCAGGACATCTCCTTCCTACCTACCTTTTCCAGTATCTCAGCTACCTATCTGACATCTCCTTCCTACCAACCTAATACAGTATCTCAGCTACCTGTCTGAAGTCTCCACGACAACTCCTTCCTACCTGCATTTTGCATTTTCCAGTATCTCGGCTATCTGTTTGCAGTCTCCATGACACGTCCTTCCTGCCTTCATTTTCCAGTTTTTCAGCTATCTGTCTGCAGTTTCCTGGGCATCTCTTGCCGTCTGCAATTTCCATATCTCAGCTACCTGTCTGCAGTCTCCAGGACGTCTCTTGCCTGCCTGCAATTTCCAGTATCTCAGCTACCAGTTTGCGGTTTGAAGCACATACTCTGCCTGCTTCTCGGGAACATCTTTAGGATGTTTCCTTTCTGACTGCAGTTTCCATATCTCAGCTACCTGTCTACAGTGTCCAGGATGTTTCCTGTCTTCCTGTGGTTTCCATTATCTTAGCTTCCTGTCTATGGTCTCCAGGATGTCTCCTTTCTGCCTGTGGTTTCCATATATCAGCTACCTGTGTGCGGTCTCCAGGACATCCTCTGCCTGCCTGCAGTTTCCAATATCTCAGCTACCTGTCTGTGGCCTCCAGAATATCCTCTGCCTACCTACATTTTCCAATGTCTCAGCTACCAGTCTCCAGTCTTTAGGATATTTACTGTCTGCCTGCAGTTTCCAGGGTCTCAGCTACCTGTCTCCGGTCTTTAGGACATTTCCTGTCTTCCTGTAGTTTCCAGTATCTTAGCTACTTGTCTATGGTCTCTAGGATGTCTCTTTTCTGCCTGCGGTTTCCATATCTCAGCCACCGGTCTGCTTTTTCCAGTATCTCAGCTGTCTGTGGTCTCCAGGTCATCTCCTGCCTGTGGTTTCTATTATCTCAGCGACCTGTCTGCGATTTCCAGGATGTCTTCTTCCTTTCCAATACCTTAGCTTTAATTCTGCCTGCAGCTTCCAGTACTGCTGTTAACAATCTTCTGTCTGCATGTAATCTTTACTCCTTCAGCTCTGTGTTCTGTGGGCCTCACCCGGCTGTTGCCTTGACGCACATGGCCCCTGTGCCCACTTGGACCTTGGATTTGGAGGATCCACCTCACCAGGTGAGCTAACAATCCCAGATTCCACCTGATCACTAGAGGTCCCAATCCCAGGACCAAAATATTTTTGAAAGACTTAACAAAATATTCTTGGAAGAAGCGGACATTTGTGCCAGGAGGGAGTGGCATAATTGGCCGCAGTCAGGAAAGGGTTACAGCAAAGTTAACGATTACTTAGGTTAATTGGACTAGCTGAGAACAAGAGACCTGACCATTGTGACTATAAACAGTGGCTCACCCTGGCACTTACTATCTTTGGTATCAGCCAGCGCATCGGGGAAGGTAATGAAAGACCTAAGTTAGATATAATTACTCCATGCAAATATGGAACAAAGAAAGGCGCTGTTTGCTTTCATCCCACTGGGAGGACAGGCCATTTCCATATGCAAAAAAAAAAAACGCATTGCAAGCTAATCTCCATCTACCCAGATAATAATGATGGTCTTTGGGTGGCATTGTAGGTGCAGAGAACAAATCATTTTCCCAGCAGCAGCAGCTTCTTTATTTGCATAGAAAATGTTAAATATCCGCAAACATTGAATGGCGCACCCCCGCTGTACCCAGAACGGAGGCAGAATATTCAAAACCTCGCTCTATTGATCAGCCCGCACCACAATGCACATAATGGGCCGCTCTGTTCTGACATTTACATTCTCTTTTCTTTTTTTTGTTATTTTTGTCGCTTTGAATAATTAAATGAGCAAGAAATTTCTATTGTGAATGGATACATAATAAGCCCCATGCCGGGCGGCACAGATATTATTTAGAGAAGCCAATATAAAAAGGTGCTTGTATCAATACTGAAAAAATAATAAAAAGTCACGCCCTGTCTTCAGAGATTCAGCTAGCTGTAGATTGGATTTTCTTGCCCTGATCTGCAAATATTGTTTATGTAAACGATTTTATTCTCTTGTTTGAGCAATGGCATAAAGTACAAGATCCGAATAATAATATGAAGAGCTCAGCGATGGATAATGTGTTTATCTACCGGCAGGGCCGCCATTAGGGCATTACTGCCCTTACTTCCGTATGGGGCTCGGTAAGCAGAAGCAAGGAAGGGAGACCCGGACATGTTGAGAGCGTGAGCCCTTCCCTTTCATTCCTCTGCTCACTGGGCAACAGAGGCAGAAGGCGGGCCAGAGGCGGAGCTAGAGTGGGAGTGCAGCATGAGGGGGTGCTGCTGGGCCGCCTGATGTGGCTGTCCATGGTGTGTCCCCGGTGGCTGCATTTTACAGAGCGAGTCAGAAGTTCTCTCTCTGAGCTGCTGTCAAGCTCAGAGAAACTGCAGTGCACCAACTCCCACTGATCAACTGTACTCGCATCTTTTAGATACTAGTACAATTGAAGCCCTGACTGAAGGTACTGTCGGGTCACCTGACCCAACATTACAATGGTCTTGTGATGTATCCCTGTACTGATGAGGGTTTTGATGGTTGTTTCTGTACTGATCAGGGTTTTATGGATGTACTTCTGTACTGCTGGTGGTTCTGATGATGAATGAATGGGAGGTTTTGGTGCTGTGTTTCGGTACCTGTGGTGGTTGTGATGCTGTGTTTCTATACTGATGTGGCTTCTAGGTATGTATTTTTGAAACCTTGGGTGGTTCTTGTAATGTATTCCTGTACTGATGATGGTTTTGATGCTGTGGTTATATGTGGGAGTTATATGGATGTATCTCTGTACCTCCGCTGTGTCTGGTGATGTATTCCTGTGCTGTTATAGGTTCTGATCTTTCCTGTAAATGGTTTGAGGGGTTGAGGTGGAGCTGGCAAAATATTGCCGGTATGTGGCCCTAAAATTATTAGTGGCAGCTATGTGTACGGGCACCTAAATTGTGATTAACATATTCATGATAGTACTCTATGGGAAAAAGCATCTATCTATCTATCTATATCTATTCTATCTATCTATCTATCTATGTAAAGCTTTTCAGACTTCCCATTCTACATCCATAGACATTACTACAGCGTCACCCCTTTGCAGATATAATGGCTCCTGCTCTTCTTTGAAAGATTTCTATTAGGGTTTGGTTGCCCTCTGTGGAATTTTTTGCCCCTTCATCCAGAAGAGAATTTGTGAGGACAGATGTAAGGGAATAGGAACAGTTGGTAGTTGTTCCACAGCTATGAAGTGTAAAAACCTGGAACGTCAGAGAAGGGGAGGAGTTGGTGCCAAGACTTGGAATGAAGCAGATTGGTGAGCAGTTGATTGGGTCTACAGTTGCCATTGCTGGAGAAATAATTGAACAGATTTCCTTGCAGGTCTGAGTCATACTAAACTCCATAAGGAAGCCAAATACCGAACATTAACTGCAAAAGAAACCCAAAGACTAACTTCCGAACATCAACTTCAGAGGGAACCCGAATACTAAACGTAGACTCCAAAAGGAACCCGAAGATTGAATACTGAACATTAACTCCAGAAGGAACCCAAAGACCGGATACAAAAGATTCAAAGTGAAACTGTAAGGGTATGTGCCCACAGGAGGTTTTTGCTGCGGTCAAGCATGCAGCAAAACCTGTAGAGGTATCAAGGATCTCTCGAGTCCTTGGCTGGAGATTTGCTGCTTTCTTGACCTGTGTTTTTTGTGTGTTTTTCCTGCAGATGGGATGTTGCGTTTTTCAGCGTTTGCAATTCACTGCAGCAAAAATGCAGAAAAGAATGGACAGGCTAAATCTTTCTCAACCGCAGCAAAAACTGTGGTGTTTGACACTTTCAACAGTCTTCCAAAACCAATGTGTGTAGACAGCAGTTCTGCGAAACACATTGGTTTTGCTGGAAAGCCCAAACACAGAAACAGATTTGCATGGATTTGCACAAAACCATAGCAAAAACGCAGGTGGAAAACCCAGCAAAAACGCAGGAAAAACATCCTGGGGGCACACACCCTAATGGCACTTTACACGCGGCAACAGGAAGATAGAAAACGGCAGGTGTCGGAGATAATTGTACCTTTTACCTTCAAAACACCTTGCAGAACCTGAATTACACGCAGCCACTTCAAGGTGCTTTGAAGGTAAAAGGTACAATTGTCTCCGACACCTGCCGTTTTCTATCTTCCTGTTGCCGCGTGCAAAGTGGCCATAAGAGATATGGAAGCGCAAAATAGGGTCTACTCCTCAATAAAAACCTTACATAGTTTAATTGTAGCTGCTCACCTGATTAGGTTGTGTGACCCTCAACCAGTATATAGGGCATGTAACAGCTCCTGCAGAATCCACAAAACCACATGTACAATGCGGTCACAGAAGAAAAACAAATGGATATATACGTGACAATCCGCACTGCCGTGAAATGATCAGGACCAAAGGGTCATCAGGATCTAGATTGGTGGCTTTATTCAACGCATTTCGGAGCGTCAGCCCCGCTCCTTCCTCAGAAAATCAACCAAGTTAACAAACCTGGTAACTTGGTTGGCATTCCTGAGGAAGGAGTGAGGCTGACACTCCGAAACGCATTAAATAAAGCCACACTCTAGATCCTGATGACCCTTTGGTCCTGATCATTTCACGGCAGTGCGGATCATCTATGTATATATCAGTTTGGATACAAAAGATTCACTTTAGAAGGAACCGAAAACTGAATATCGAACATTGACTCCAGAAGGAGCCTGATAACCGTACACCAAAAATCTATTTCAGGAGATACTCGAAGACCGAATACCAAACATGATTTCAGAAGGAACACAAATATCGAACATTGACTCCACTGAAGACCAAACAACGCCGTCTGAAGATGAAGTGCGTGAGCAGGCCGTTGCTTCCTGTCCAGCATAGCATGTAGCAGCATAACCATGGTAAGAAGTAGTTTGTATGGTGTGTGGGGTGTACAAACTCTATGGGAATAATGGGGGAGTATATATATGAGTTTCCTTTAGCTGCTCATGTTTTACACAAATATATAAGTCTACAGAGAAGCTATTGACCCGCAGATTGATGTCATTATTGTAGATGTTTTGAACCCTTAGATAAGTTACTTGCATTATTATATAAACCTGTTAATGCCCTTCATTTTGCTGTAAGGCTGCTGCATTTATTATACTTTTATCAGACCACAAAGTGAATCAATCTTCTCTTCTGATACATCAACATAGCGTTCAATTGGCATCATGTGTGCTGATCTTGTTTTATACATCATCACCTTCTACATACAAACCTTGGACCATATTATCCTTCCCAGAAATCACCGGAGGTGAGAAGAATAGTCATATTATTCTTTCTAGGAACACAAGTGCGGTACTGACTCACCTGTTGGTTATGTTGTAAAAACCTTTGAAAGTCGTGCAAATGAACAGCGGAGGCTTCGGCTCGGTCAATGTTTCTGCAAAATACCACCAGACTGGCATGTTACAAACATACCCAAATACTAATTGCTGACACTTAAAGGGAATCTATCAGCAGGTTTTTGCTACCTCATGTGAAAGCAGCATGTTGTAGGTAAAGAGACCCTGAATCCAACAATGTATCACTTAGATTACTCACTGCAGCCGTTCTGGCACAATCAAAGCATTTAGTTTTAGGCATACAGCAGAGCTGTGAGAGCTGCTCCCGCCCACACCAGGCTTTATATAGAGATGTATATTGACAGTAAGGTGTCAATCACAGCAGGGGGCATGTTGGACTGCCATGCTCATGACAATGTAATCCAGTAATGGTAATCACTGGGTAATAAACCCTTTAGTTTATGTAAACAACAGCACACAGAAAGTACAGGTGATTTTTATTTTTTAACCCTTAAGGTGCTGTCACACCTGGCGACGTCACTAGCGACATCGCCGAAAAAGTGACGTATCAGCGATGTCGCTAGCGACGTCGCACTGTGTAAACGAGCGGCGCGACCACGTTTTATCGCTGGTCGCAGGTTGACAGGTTTAAGGGAGGAACCTAAACCTGTCAACCGGCGACCTGCGATAAGGCTGGATCGTGCCGTGTGACATCGCCAGAGCGATGTCGGCGGCGATCCAGCCTATACCGCAGGTTGCTGGGATCGCTCGCTGGGCTGGGCCCAGCCCAGCGAGCGATGTCACCGCCCGCATCGCTGCGGTGTCGCCGGCCGCAGCGATGCTGTGTGACATCTGGCCAGCGATGTCGGAAGCGAGCGGGCACCCGCGCATCGCTTCCGACATCGCTGGCCAGATCGTGCTGTGTGACAGCACCTTTATGGTACATTTACACGCGGCCACAGGAAGGTAGGAACAGGCAGGCATCGGACACAATTGTGCCTGTTGCCTTGAAAAGACCACGATGTGGCTGCGTGTAATTCAGGACTTTCCTTCCTTCAGGGAAGACATAGGAAGGAAAGTCCTGAATTACACGCAGCCACATCGTGGTCTTTTCAAGGCAACAGGCACAATTGTGTCCGATGCCTGCCTGTTCCTACCTTCCTGTGGCCGCGTGTAAATGTACCATTACAGCATACTGTCCTCAGCTTACATAGCATAAACCTGCTGATAGATTCCATTTAAGGGGCCATTAAACCCAATATCTGTCTCGTTTACACTTTCTGGGACACCTTGGCTGAAAGTGGGCAGTTTTTTTTTTTAGTTTTTTTTTTTTTTTTATAAACACTGCTCAAATTTGAAGAATGCAACAAGGTTGGAGGCAGGACTTAAACACCCCTCAAAATATATACAGTGGGGGAAATAAGTATTTGATCTGATTTTGTAAATCTGCCCACTGACAAAGACATGAGCAGTCTATCATTTTAAGGGTAGGTTAATTTTAACAGTGAGAGATAGAATATAAAAATAAAATCCAGAGAATAACATTGTCTAATTTATATAAATGTATTTGCATTTTGCAGAGGGAAATAAGTATTTGATCCTCTACCAATCATTAGGAGTTCTGGCTCCTACTGACTAGTTAGGCCTGTTTCACACATCTGTGCAAACCGCGGACATGTGAGACAAGACCGTTTTTGGACGGGGCGTGTATCATGTGCACGGATTGTGTGACACATGTGCGTTGTCCGTGTGCTATCTGTGGATAGCACACAGACAGCCTATCAGTGCATACTCGCCTCCCTCCAGTGCTGCTGCTCCTCTCACTTCTGGTCCGCTGTCAGGCTCAGTGCAGTGAATATTCATGAGCCTAATGAGCACGTGAAAGGGGCCATAGAAGATAATAAGCCTCCGTATGTTCGTGCATCTAGCATGTGTTGGCACGGACCACACACGTGCCAGAGGCACGTATATGTGAAAGAGTCCTTCAGGCCACGTCACACACTTCAATATCGTTCACGACATTGTTCAAAAGTCACGTGTTTGGTGATGCACGAATGATGTCGGAACTACATCGTAGCGTGTAACACCACGATGTCACCAGCCAAATTCAACGATCCTTTAGTAGATCGTTCAACCCAGATTTGTGAACGTGTTCTCAAATCTGGCGATGAATGATCCTTCAACCTGCAGAATCGTGCTGTGTGATACCGCGATGAACGATCTCCCAGCGGCACAGCATATGCTGGAAGATGGTAACCATGGTACACATTGGGTTACTGAGTGCTGCGCGGCGCTTAGTAACCTGATGTGTACCTTGGTTACCAGCGTTCTTTTTGGTCGGCGATCGCTGGTGAATTTGCCTGTGTGACAGCTCTCCAGCAATCTGAACGATGTTGTGCATGAGATCGCTAACAACATTATTAACAATATTGAAGCGTGTGACTTGGCCTTTTGACTCTCTTAGTCAACTTGTTGCCTGCATTAAATATGGCTGTCCTAAATTGTCACCTGTATAAAAGCATCCTGTCCACACACTCAATTAATCAGTCAGACTCTAACCTCTACAACATGGGCAACACCAAAGAGCTTTCTAAGGATGTCAGAGAAAAGACCTGCACAAGGCTGGAATGGGCTACAAAACCATAAGTAAGATGCTGGGAGAGGAGACAACTGTTGGTGCAATAGTAAGAAAATGGAAGAAGTACAGAATGAATGTCAATCCACATGGATCTGGGGCTGTATGCAAAATCTCACCTCGTGGGGTATCCTGGATCATGAGGATCTAAACGGCTGGAACTTCTTAATGATCTAAAGGCAGTGGGGACCATTGTGACCAAGAAAACCATTGGTAACACATTACACTCTAAAGGTACCTTTACACGCCGCGACGGCAGGCTGGATACATCCCGCTACTTCACGTGCACGAGCACGCTCAAACGGTTACAAACGGTCAACGCATCACCTTTACACGCCGCGACAAGATGCGCTACGCCACGCTACATCTATAGCTAGCTACATCGCCGGGTGTCTCAAGTAGCCAGCTGTAGCTCATTTACACACCGCTACAACCAGCTACTATGGGCGTACCTGGTGCAGCAGGGACAGCACATAGGCGTGCTACAATTGTGGCTTACGAGACGTCCGTACGCTGATAGGACAAAGCAATAACACCATGATTGGCCAGGCATCGCAGGAGGCTGATTAATACTTGACGCTCGAGCAATTGTGTAGTGTGACTCGTCAGCTCCTTAAATATGCCGCCCTGTGCGCCGACAACCAATCGGACCGCACCATCTTCCACCAATGATCGCAGATGGGGCGCGGTAACACGGAGCCTAGGTGACGCCTTAGCTACATTGCAGCTACATCGCAGGCTGTCCCGAGTTCCCTTCCGTTGCTTCTTTACACGCCGATACAGCTCGCTACCATCGGCGTTGTAGCCATCAGTTTTCGAGCAGAGCTAGGAAACAGATGTATCTGTTGCCGGCTGTATCGTCACGTCTTCAGACGCCGCTACGACGGGCTACATTGGCGCTACAAGCTACATTTGTAGCCTGTAGCGGGATGTATCCAGCCTGCCGTCGCGGCGTGTAAAGGTACCTTAATGGATTAAAATCCTGTAATGCCTGCAAAATCCCACTGCTCAAGAAGGCACATGTGCCCTGTCTGAAGTTTGCCAGTGAACACCTTGATGATTTTGAAAGTGAATGGGATAAGACGCTATGGTCAGATAAGACAAAAACTGTGCTCTTTTGCATTAACTAAACTCGCCGTGTTTAGAGGAAGAGAAAATGTTGTCTATGACCCAAAGAACACCATCCCCACAGTCAAGCATGGTGGTGGAAACATTATGTTTTAAGGTTGTTTCTCTGCTAAGGGTACAGGAATACTTCACTGCATCAATGGGAAATGGATGGAGCCATGTACTGTAAAATCCTGAGTGACAACCTCCTTCCCTCCACCAGGACAATAAAAATGGGTCGTGGCTGGATCTTCCAGCACAACAGTGACCCAAAACATACTGCCTCATACAGCCAAGGCAACAAAAGAGTGGCCCAAAAAGAAGCACATTAAGGTCATGGAGTGGCCTAGCCAGTCTCCAGACCTTAATCCCATAGAAAACTTATGGAGCAGCTGAAGCTCCGAGTTGCCGAGTGAAAGCCTCAAAATCTTAATGATTTAGAGATGATCTGCAAAGAGGAGTGGAGCAAAATTCCTCCTGACATGTGCGCAAACCTCATCATCAACTGCAAGAAACGTCTGACTGCTGAGCTGCCAACAAGGGTTTTACCACCAAGTATAAAATCTTGTTTGCTAGAGAGATCAAATACTTATTTCTCTCTGCAAAATGTAAATACATTTATATAATTTAGACAATGTGATTTTCTGGATTTTATTTTTGATATTTTCTCTCTCACTGTTAAAATGAACCGACCCATAACATTATAGACTGTTCATGTCTTTGTCAGTGGGCAAACTTACAAAATCAGGAAGGAGTCAAATACATATTGCCCCCACTGTATGCATAGTGTCTTCAGATAAATATTTAAGCATTGTGGAGGAGAGAGAAAGTACCAGAGCCCAAGTTTCATTATCTGGGATTATTAGCCTATGGTAATACCCGTTTTTTCTTAAATGCATGCAATTCAAGCTAGAAATAATGTTTGTAATTGGGGTTCAATAAACATTTTGCAACATTTTTCTTCTACAGCTTTAATTTTGCATTGTGCATTGATGGCTACAGAATGAGTTAACAGTCTGATGGGAGAGTTTGTAACCCTTTTATCTTTCTTTTTCTGAGCTCCTCTCAACTGATTTAGGCTGGCTTCACATTAGCGTTTGTGTCTGCATGCTGATCGCATGCAGACACAAACGCAGTGCAAAGCAGGGCCTAAAGATGTGTCCGCAGCGGAGAATGTCCGCCTGCGGACACATCACTGTGGAACCCAGCAGCCAATCAGTGGTGTCCGGGGGCGGAGATCAGCACCGGAGATTTCCGCCTCCCGGCCGCCGGTAAGCTTCGGGACATGTCGGCGGGAGAAACAGCTGATTTTACAGCTGTTTGAATCTTCCCGCGCCGACACCGAGAGGAGATGTCGGCGCGGGAAGATTCAAACAGCTGTCACATCAGCTGTTCTCCCCGCCGACATCGCTAGCAGATTACCAGCGGCGGGGAGGAAGAGGACAGCAGTGGCTCCAGCTGATCTCCCGGTGGCCGTCGGTGAGCTCCTGTGACATCACCGGCGGCCACCGGGAGATTTTTCAATAGGTCCGCAGCGTTCTCCTGCGCTGTCAAGCGCAGAACACTGCGGACCCATTGAAGCCAATGCATTTTTGGTGCGCTTGGGGACGCTTGCTGATTTTCCAAGGTCCCCAAGCGCACAAAAAAAACCCAACATGCTGCGTCCCGGGTGCGGATGCTGGACACCGGAAGGAGCAGATATCGTCCGCATCCGCACCCGAACGCAGCAAACGCAAGCACTATGCGTTCCTATGTTAAACATAGGAACGCAGTGCGCATGTGTTTGCGTATGGGAACGCAGCAATACGCTGCCTTCCATGCGCAAATGTGAAGCCAGCCTTATATCCACAGACCATGTCAAAGTTGAATTCACAGGGAAAGAGAGCCTGTAAAAGCCGAAAAAAGTGCAAAAACTGTAATTAAACCGAACTACAAAAATGATTTTTAGCCTGAAATAAATGCATTTAAGTAAAAAAAAACAACTTTCAAAATGTGGACAAGCCCTTTAAGCAGAACATGTGACTCAGGGCATGCTGGGAGTTGTAGTTTTATTATATCACACCAATTGGCCACTCAATGTTTTAAAATGTTTGTCTGTGAAATGTTAGGGGTTGCATATTATGACATTTTTATTGCAGTCAAATAATTCTTACCCCAGAATAAATACTGAATCTTTCCTGAATTCATCCAGAATCTGCAAAGAAAACATGTTTACTTTGTTTTTGCAAAATCTTCTAAATTATCATGAAGGCTCAGGATTTTCTACCTAAATTGTTGAATGGAGCATGTAAGGAGTTAACAAATCATAGTCCGAATGGGTCAACTCATGAAAATGCAGGGCAATGGGAATCTGTCAGCAGGTTTTTGCTTTGTACTCTGAGAGCAGCATGATGTACGGACAGAAACCATGATTCCAGCAATGTGGCCCTTCGTTTATTGGATGCAGCAGTTTTGATAAAATCACAGGGTTTTTTTGGCTGCAGATCTAGCAGAACTCAGAATCCCGAGCTGTGTATAACTCTGCCCACACCACTGATTGGCAGATTTCTGTGTACACTGTATATTGACAGCTGCTAATCAGTGCAGGGGAGTAGAGTTGGACTAGAAAGCATGAGACAACTAGTTCTGTAGTGATAATCTCCTGCTGATAAAACATGGATATTATTGAAACAACACAGAGCCAGGTAAGTGATAGATCACGGGAATCAGGATATCTGCCCCCACATCATGCTGCTTTCAGAATACATATCATAAATCTGCTGACAGATTCCCTTTTAAGACTTGGTTGAATTTTTCGGGTTTTGTGCACTTACAGATCTCTGATGATCAAACATCATTTTTTTGTAGAACATATGTACATGCTCAAAAGTGAGGTCATCTTTGGGGATCCCAATGTCCTGCAAAATAAAATAAAAAATATGAATACAAGCAGAACAGATGGGCGTATCAACATAGAGAAAGGGCACACACACCACACCACGGAGATGAGCAGAGATGGCTATACAAGAACTAGGGTGCCCAACCAGATGACCATCTCCTAATATGACCGGATCCAGGAGAATCTGGGATACAGCAATTTGGGGAGATTTTTCTCCCCGGACACAAAAACGTTGCAAGCAACAATTTTGGCTCTGGTGAGAAAAATCCAAATTCTCCCGGATTCTTCTGGAGAGATGGAAACCAGATGGCAGAGAGCTGCCATCCGGCTCCATCTGGCCCCATAGGAAACTATGGGGCCAAAATCCGGTCTGAGGCTGTCTGGTTTACACCGGACAGCCCCGGATCGGAGCTTACCGTGGTGTGAAGCCAGCCTGAGACCAATATCAACCACGCTAAAGAGAAACAGTTCAAGCCACCTCAGTAGGGGTGAGTTGATTGTTTAACCAAATATAGCGGGTAATTTTCAAGTTGATAATTTTGTACAGCCCCCAAAGGACTGCAGAAATTTCCAAATGGCCCTCGGCAGAAAAATGGTTCCCCTCCCCTGAATTAGAGTATAATCAAAAAGTTAACTTATTTCTGTAATTCAACACAAAGTGAATTGCATATATTATATAGAGTCCTTACAAACAGAGTGATCTAGTTCAAGTGTTTATTTCTGCTAATGTTGATGATTACGGCTTTCAGCCAATGAAAACCCAAAATTCATTATCTCAGAATATTGGAATAATTAACACAAAACACCTGCAAGGGTATTTACAATGGTCCCTTACTCTGGTTCAGTAGGCTACACAATCATGGGGAAGACTGCTGACTCGACAGATGTCCAGAAGGCAGTCCTTGAGGAAGGAGTTCGGGATACGACTCCGAAACGCGTCGGAAAATAAACAGCTACCACTATACCCAGACATACCTCTGTATCTGGTTTTTCTATCATATGATTACAGCAGCTTGGACCACGAGGTACTTTGTCCTGCAGAAGCTTATCGTGACCACAGTGACCTGTGGAAGTACGGTCCTGGCAGCAGCTGTATTGTTCTGAGCGATCACACCGGTTGTGTGCTACACAACCTTATCAGGTGAGCAGTTCCTAGATTTCACCATTTAAAACCTGTCTCCTAAAGGATAAGACCCTATTTTGCGCATTCTCACCCCTATCTTAGATCAAAGCAACCTGGGCTTCCATAATACCTCAGCAGCCACAGGCTGATCGCCTCCATGTTCCGCTGCATTGATGCAGTAATTTATACAAAAGAAGCCAACCAAGTATTGAGTGCATTTAGTGTACATACTTTTCACTACGCCAACATTTATAAGTTAAAATCATTATTTCAGTTGGTTTTATATAATCTAATTTTCTGAGATAATGACTTTTGGGTTTTCATTGGCTGTAAGCCATAATCATCAACATTAACATAAATAAACACTTGAAATAGATCACTCTGTGTATAATGACTCTATCTAATATATGCATTTCACTTTATGCATTGAATTACTGAAAAAAAATAACTTTTTTCTGATATTCTAATTTATTGAGATGCACTTGTATATGCCATACAATTATGAGATGGGAATACCCCAATAGCCAAGTTAAGTGGCCATATAAATGATGCGCCACAAGAGCCGTGGGATACTCGGAACCAGGCTATGATACTTTTGGGGAGTCACAGGCATTGAGACCCTACTCTGTGACCCTGGCGGTATCAAATAAAAGTTTGAAGATTTTGGTTTTGGGGATTGTTGTCGTGACGGCACCCGTGATGTTCGGCTATTAATGTCCGACGCTGCGATACAGGACCTCTGGGGATGATGGAAACGCAGCTAAGGTGATATCGCTCCCCATGGGTGGAGCAGTTTCCCAGGTCAACCTTTATAGACTATGGTGGTGGTAGGCCGTTGGGGTGCAGAACTAAGGGTGCAGAATAACCGACAGACGTACAGTACGTAGTCTCCTTTACCTTCACTGTTAGTTGCAGGTTCAGACCAAGACACTATCCACAGGAGATGTTAAAAATCATGGTGGCCTGGAAGCAAGTTGAGGATCTCCTCACCCAGCAAGTTCTGAGACCTCCTTGCTGTGCGCCTCTTTGCTGGTCCTGACTGCCTGTATCTAAGCTGCAACCCTCTCTTCCTGCTTGTAAGTCTCTCACCAGTGTAGCAGACAGTTTGAGCCCTTCCCAGGCACAACTCCTCTGGCAACTGTACCTGAGCTCTCCGATACTGCTGTGCCTCCGGGTGCTTTGCTGTGGCTGGGAGACGTGGAGTCTCCCGTCTTCCGGTTTTGGCTGCTGGGTCCATAGTACCCACAAAACCTCGGACTCGGTGTCCATTTCTGGCACTCTACTCTGGGGTGACTCGGGAACTGGCTTCACTCCCCAGGCTCTCGGCTCTCTTCTCTCCATCCTCAGACCCTCTTCTACGGGTTCCTTACGCTTGCTGTTTCTTCGCTTTCTACTATGCCTGGGACGAGCTTAGCACTGCTCCAGTCCACAGGTCGTCTGCACAGTCCTCCTAGGAATTGAACTCTCTAATGTTCGGTCTAACCCCTCCCCAGGCTAGAATTTATAGGGGACCTCCCCTGAACCCGGGTTTCAGAGCTGTCCTTTCTGATCTGGAGTCAGGAAACGTGTTGCAGGCTGTGAGCTTACCTGGTGTGGATACCCCTTCTTGCTTCCAAGCATGACATCACCCCCCGAGGGAGGCATTGCCATTGTGGCAACCAGACTCTGGGGTGCCACATTACCACCCACGGGCAAGTTTTGCAGAATGAGCAGGTTGATCAAAAATCCATCCCAAATTAAACAGACACCTGCTGGTGCCTGGCATCATAAGAAATCAAGAAAGTTCTATTTACAGAGATGTATCGAGTGGCCTAAGAGAAATCTGAGTTAACTCAGCACTCATCTATGAGTTAGAGTGATGAAGAAAAGCAAATGTAAGTGCCTCTGATCCTGGAGGACCCGGCATGACGTAGGCAGCCCACTGACTTCATTGGGAACTGTGTAATACTCCATTTCCCCTGTGGTGGCGCTGCAGGGAAATTAAACTTTTTTTTTAATCACATTTGCCTACAGATTACTGATCATCCATGGGGGTCTTCACAGCTTGATTGTTCACAATCAAATTATTGTTGGGGACCCCATTTAATGCAAAAATGGACAATCTCTTTAAAATTTCTTAACGTCTCACAAAGACCATTTTTTCTATCTAGGAGACTAGATGATGTGTCGGTACCAAGCAGAACAAATGGATATTTACCACCAGCTTGTCTTTCAGTGCTTTTGTACCTCCGACTTTGAAGTTAATCTGAGGGAGGATTGTCTTCAGCTCTCGAATACTAATACTGGAAAATAGGAAAAATAAAAATAAGATGTATTAATCACCATGTAATAAAACGCTAAGCGGTTCTTCCCATCTTGAAAAATGTATACTTCTCAGATAGTGCTTGTAAAATCAAGCACTTTTGTAATTCACTATTTATTAAAATTTGCCACCGTTTTTCAGATATGAACATTTTTCTTTTGTTTACAGCTCGTTGCCCAGGAGACCGACCACCGCTGCTGCACTGTATCACTGTATGTGTTCTAATGTCTAGCAGCGGTGGTCGGTCTCCAAGGCAACGAGCTGTAAACAGAAGAAAAGTGTCAATATCTCAAGAGCAGTTGAAAATTTTAACGAGCAGCAAATTGCAGAATTTCTTGGATTTACGTGCAATAATCCCTATTTATAAAGATGGGAATAATCCCTTCGATTTGTCAAACACAGTCTGGACTTTAATCGAACAGTGAAGAAATAATACTCTTGGTAAATATAGACTATTATTCACAGCCATAAACTTTGCTGCAGTTCAGGGCTCGGCCTTCAGACATTGCGCTCTGTTTAGGAGCAGATTTGGTTTCCCCCGGTTCAGGGTTAACCTTTGTTAAACTCCGCTTGCTGAGATGTTTTCTGTAAATCACGAAGGCAACGAACAAGCTTGTTTTTCTGGTTTTTACCTATTAGGAACATAAAAGATTCAGGAACCAAACTAAGAAAAGCTGAATATAGAGTAGAGAAATTAGGTTAGGAAGTATATCTTAGGCTGCCTTCAGACTTGCAGATGCATCTGCAGCGTTTTGCAGATGCATCTGCAAGCATCTGCATGCAGACCGCGGCCCCTATGTTTATAATGGAGCGCACGGCGGTCTGCAGATGCTTGCAGACCGCCGTGCGCTCTCATTGCCCGCCATTAGTGATCTGTGCGCACGCGGATGCCTGCGCACAAATCACAAACTCCCGCCCGCACCAGGGACGCAACATCTCGCGTCCATGGTGCGGGCGGGAGTGTGTGATTTGTGCGCTGGCATCCGCGTGCGCACAGATCACTAATGGCGGGCAATGAGAGCGCACGGCGGTCTGCAAGCATCTGCAGACCGCCGTGCGCTCCATTGTAAACATAGGGGCCGCGGTCTGCATGCAGATGCTTGCAGATGCATCTGCAAAACGCTGCAGATGCATCTGCAAGTCTGAAGCCAGCCTTATGTACGGTCATATAGCATGAAAATGAGTCCTCTTAGTAAAGCGCCAAACAGTGCAAAATGTAGGCCAAAGAAACCTTCCATACAGTTACCTAGATATTATGGCTATACAGTGCCGATCCTACACTGCACACATAACACACTGTAATAATATATCAGTACAAGTTAAATTACCAGGCAAAATGCTGTGTTAATGCTGCTATACAGTACTCAAATTATACCAAATAATAAAACCTTTGACGTGTTAGCCAGTAGATAGGAAAAAATTAAAATCTGAGAGTCATCCGTGGTTGCTACCTTTTAATGGCTAAGTGATAAGACGGAAATAAAGAGCAGTTTTTGAGACTACTCAGGTCTCTTCATCCGGCATAGTATATCAAGCTTTCCAGACTACTTGAGTCTCTTCATCAGACATGGTATAGCAAACTTTCGAAACTACTTGGGTCTGTTCATCACGCATGACATAGCAAGATTTAGAGGCTACTTGGGTCTCTTCTTAAGGCATAGTATAGCAAGCATTCCAAACTACTCGGGTCTCTTTATTAGGCATGGTATAGTAAGCTTTCAAGACTTCTCAAGCCTCTTTATCAGGCATGATATAGCAAGCTTTTGAGACTTCTCAAGCCTCTTTATCAGGCATGGTATAGCAAGCTTTCGGGACTATTTGTGTCTCTTCATCAGGCATGGTATAGCAAGCTTTCAAGACCACTCGGGTTTCATCATCAGACATGATATAGCAAGCTTTAGGGACTACTCAAGTCTCTTAATCAGGCATGGTATAGAAAGCTTTTGAGACTGCTCAGGTCTCTTCATCAGACATGGTATAGCAAGCTTTCCAAACTACTCAACTACTCCGGTCTCTTCATCAGACATGGTATAGCAAGCTTTAGGGACTACTGCGTTCTGTTCATCAGGGACGGTATGGTGTCATGCCTGATGAAGATACCTAAGTAGAATGAAGAGGAACAATCTGCAGCAATCCTATTGGGTGATGCAAACTTAACCCCCACACTCCCCCAAGGAGCCCATTTGAAGAAAATCCAATAGGTAAAAAGAGACCACATCCAAATCCTGGGTGAAAAATAGTCCAAAAGTTTATTCTACAGTAATAAGGTAACAACATTTTGACCGATCAAAAAAGATCTTTATCAAGTACTTTTTAATAGGTCAAAACATTGTTAACTAATTATGACAGTATAAACCTTTGAACTAATTTTTATCTAGGATTTGGACACTGTCTCTTCTTACTAATTGGAATGTCTTCAAGTAGGTTCCTTGTTTCTTTGCGTCCATACTGTTCCTCGTTGTTCTACTCGGGTCTCTTCATCAGGCATGGTAACATACCAAGCCTGATAATGGACCTGAGTAATCTCAAAAGCTTTCTCTTTATTACCATCTTTTCAGTTCACCATTAAAGGGTATCAACCACTCAGGACTCTCAGATTTTAATCTTTTTTTAACTACTGGCTAAGGGCCCTTTCACATCAGCGTTTTTTTTAAATCGCGGCAGATGCGGTGAAAAAACCGCATCTGCCGCGATTACCGCATACCGGCTGCACTTGCGGCGCGGTTGCGGTTTTTGCCATGCAAAGTATAGGCGGACTTGCGGCAGGTGCGGCAAGTGCGGTTTTGCACTTGCGGCAGGTGCGGCCGCGAAAGAAACCGCGGTCAGCCGCGGTTTTTTTCGCGGCCGCACCTGCCGCAAGTGCAAAACCACACTTGCCGCACCTGCCGCAAGTCCGCCTATACTTTGCATGGCAAAAACCGCAACCGCGCCGCAAGTGCAGCCGGTATGCGGTAATCGCGGCAGATGCGTTTTTTTCACCGCATCTGCCGCGATTTAAAAAAAACGCTGATGTGAAAGGGCCCTAACACTGTTCCCTTTCATTGTGCTCAGGTCTCTTCATCAGGCATGGTACTGTACCAAGCCTGATGAGACCTCAGTAGTCTCGAAAGCTGCTATTTATTACCATCTTTTCAGTTCGCCATTAAAAGGTATCGACAACTGAGGACTCTCAAATGTGAATATTTTTCAAATTATACTAACATACACTTACCAAAACTCCATTTCCTTTGAGCACTTTTTTTTATCATATAATATAAATGGACTCTTGTTTCCCTCTATGCAAAGCTAGGAGTTACCAAGAGCATTCAACAAAAGTAAAGGTTAATGTGTAAAGGGAAACACTGCCAACTATTCTGCATTCATATCTTTAAATAAAAATAAATTCTGTTGCGGTATTTCCCGCCACAGGTTTAGCTGCTGGAGCTCGTAATACGTTCATCAGGCTAGGTTCAGACATACTTTACACAGTGCTCCTCCTGGGACTGTGAGTGTTTTAACTTTCCACGAAATCAGCATACTCCTCTCCTGAAATACTCTGCACTGCTCTTTCTTCTATCTGCCTGCAAACTCATTAAAAGCAGCTCAGACTTCAATTCAATCATCAGATGAGTGGGCAGGTCCCTGTTTCTTGTTCAGGTCTTTCGTCCATTATAGAACTCTATGGGCAAGACTACATTTCCCAAAACTACTCCTGTCCATGGTGGCCAATGGCCAGGGGCGTAACTACAACAGGTGCAGGGGTTGCAATCGCACCCGGGCCCTTGAGTCTAGGGGGCCCCAAAAGTCCCTTTAGCCTATTGAAAAAGACTAATGCTAATAAAGGTTTGCAGTAATTGGGGGCCCTATTGGAGCTTTCACATCGGCGCCCATGAGCTTTAAGTTATGCCACTGCCAATGGCCTTACAATTTTGTCTCAAAAATCTTCGGTGATCAGAGTCTCATCATAAGACCTTCAGTCCTGCCCTCAGTAATAGGGTGGATTTGCAAAAAAAACAAAAATCTTGAAATTCTGTAAAAATAACTTGAGCAAAACCTACGAGCAGCGAAACAAATTCCTGTTGCGGATTTTTACTGTTTTTAGGGTGCTTTCACGCCTGCGTCTTTGCAAAAAAAACAGATGTGTCAACATTGTGGCACACTTGCAGCATGGTTGCGTTGGGGGGCTAATGTACTGTTAATAGACCTCTAGGCATGTGCGACACATTTTCAGCGGTTATCCAGCGCTTCCGGTTCGTCTTAAAACCACAGGTGATAGCGATTTTCGTCTGGTGCCGGAGGTGCTGGGGTTGCGGCATCGCGGTGAGAAAAGTAAGTGCCACACATGTCCAGAGGTCCATTAACAGTACATTAGCCCCCAACGCAACCTTGCCACAAATCTGTTGCTTCTGGTTTTTGCATAAAGGATGGAATTCTGCTGGTTTTGCAAAACATCAGATCAGGCAAATCTGAAGTTTAAAAGTTCAGGTTTTTCTGATCTACCGTATCTGAAAATACTGCAGATGTGGAACTGATGCGCCCCAGGACCATGGGGTACTTAGGGATGGGGCTGACGGTTCTGCTGGAGAAGAGTCACGGGAACGCCGTGGCCCTGGGTGTCGAGTTAAAAGGTTTCTGGGGGATGGTGAATTAGGGTTAGTTGTCGTGACACCACCCATGGTATGCGGCTATTAGTGGCCGCTGCTGCTGTGCAGGACCTCTGGGGACGATGGGAGTGCAGCTGTGGTGGTTTCGCTCCCTACAGTTGGAGCGGATCCCCAGGGCAACCAGGAAAGTCTATGGCAGTGGTAGGCCGTTAGGGGTGCAACTGAGGGCGCGCAATAATCGACAGACATGCAGGTTGAGGTCTCCATTACCTTTACTGGCAGTAGTAGCATTGTTAGTCCAGGGTACTGTCCACAAAAGGTGTCAGGAATCTGGTGGCTTGGAAGCAAGTTGGGGATCTCCTCACCCAGCGAGTTCTGAGGCCTCCCTGTTGCGCTACTCTTTGCTGGTCCTGGCTGCCTGTATCTAGCTGCAACCCTCTCCTCCAGTGTTCGGTCTCTCACACATATGGCAGGCAGCTCGAGCCCTTCCCGGGTACCACTCCTCTGGCTACTGTCCCTGAGCTCTCTGGTGCTACTGTGCCTCCTGGGCTTTGGTGTGGACAGGAGACTTGGAATCTCTCGCCCTCCGGCTTTGGCTACTGGGCCTGGACTACCCTTACAACTTCGGACTCCAGTTTCCACTTCTGGCGCTCTGCACTGGGGTGACCCCAGTAACCGGCTCCACTCCCCAGATCTGCTCCTCCTCTTCCTCAGACCCTCTCCTACAGGTCCCTCACTCTGGCTAGTCTCTGTCCTGGGACGAGTCTTACTCTGCTCCAGTCCACGGGATCTCTTCACAGTCCTCCTAGGAACTTAACTGCCTAACCCCGCCCCCAGACCAGAATTTATAGGGAAGCTCCACTGAACACGGGTTTGAGCTCCCCCTTCTGGTCTGGAGTTGGGAAGGTGTTGTGTGTGGTGGGCTTACCTGGTGTGGATACTCCCTCTTTGCTTCCAAGCACGACATCTCCCCCGAGGGAGACAATGCCATTGTGGCAACTGGACTATGGGGTGCCACAAAAGCAGCCTTAATCTAAAATGAAATCTTAAAATCTGTATCACCATCCGAACATAATTCACGTAGATTCAGCATGGATTTACAGTGAAATATACAGGACATTTTGTACCGTATGTGTGCAGTTACTCATAACACCTATAAAAAGAGGACTGGTCACTACCTCCCCCAAGATCAACACACTCATCTCCCGCTGTTGTCATCATTTTCACACACTGACTAGTTAGTCCATCACTATTGCTATCATAGCCCCTGATTGGCCCTGGACTTGCTCTTCCATGTGTGGACTGAACTGCTTGGGTCTTTTTCACCTACAAATCTCGATAAATACTCTAAATTAATGAAAAAAAAACACACAAAACATTTCCCCTCAATAGAACAGCTTGGTATGAAGTTTTTTCCTAATATATAACAATGAAATCATTTCAGTCTCCGAGTCAAACATTGAGGAAAATCACATCCTGTACTTCCGAAATGAACCTCCCTGGTTCTGAGACCCCAGGACAATAGAAGAAAGGCTCAGGTCACATGGGACTGGAAAAAGTGACCCAAACACACTGGTTAAGAGTTAACGTTTTGTTAAGCGGCTAAGAAATCTGCTGGGAGGTATAGTTTTTCGACGGTTGGAGACCAATGGACAAAACTTTAACATAAAAAAAAATCATTTTCTGTCTTTACAAAATGGAAATGAACATAGAAGTGCATGATGATCAATAAATCCAGGAAAACCATGTGGAGGATCCCAGCAGAAGGAGAGGAACGTGATGTTTTTGTGGAAGGCAGTGACCTGTTCACTGAAGAGGATCAGGAAGGTGTGGGGATGTTAGGAGCAGTGTGGTCAACAAAGTGCTGAAGCACATAGTATTTCAGGAGAGGATCGTGGTGCCTTTGTGGAAGGCAGTGACCTATTCAATCAAGAGGATCGGGACAGTGATGTGATTTCAGGATCGATGTGGAAATAAGTATAGAATCACGTTTATTACAAATGGTAAACATAGTGCTGCAGAGGATAAAATTTCAAGACAGGATTGTGTTGATTTTGCGGAAGGCAGTGACCAATTCACTGAAGGGAATCGGGGCGGTGTAGTGATTTCAGGAGCGCTGTGAAAATGAGTATGGCATCACATTATTAGAAATGGTGAACAAAGTACTGCAGCACATTGTACTCTGGGTGAGTATTGTGTTGATTTTGTGGAAGGCAGTGACCTATTTTATCAATAGAACCAGTACAGTGTTGTGAATTTCAAGAGCTGCAGTGCATTGTGGGGGCTGATCACGTGGTACGGCCCAGATCCGGCTCATGTGCAGTGCGCATATTGAAGCCTTCCCGTACCGCGTGATCAGCCCCCACAATGCACCGGACCAGATATGACGTCGGCCGGATATCACAGTTACAGAGGAGGCGGGAATTTCAAACAGGAGGTGGAACAGAAGAAAGACTGATGATGCCGAGTGGGGCGTGCCGAGAGCAAGTGAGGAGGGAGAATGGAGCCCCGGAGCCCGCCTTTCAAATCTCCGGATAGAGACAGTATGTAAATATAGAATTCATTTTTCTCAATCTTTGTAGGGCACTTTTAGAGCAGACAGAGATGGTTAAGGATCAGCTAGGAAGGTGCAGTGACAGGTAATGATAGCAGAGAGGGGTAGAAGACCTTGACAGGTTCCCATCAACCTAGGGGTAGGGAACTCCAGGCCTCAACAGCCACACACAATGCAGGTTTTCAGAATTTCCTTAGTTTTGCACAGGGTTGGAATAATCACCAGTGTAGGTGATTCAATTATCACGTGTGCAATACTAAGGAAATCCTGAAAACCTGCACTGTGTGTGGCTCTCGAGGTCTGGAGTTCCCTACCCCTGCTTTAATCCCTATACAGGGATCTGTATTTACAACAGGATACAGGAGATTGCTGCTTATGAAAGGGCTGCCATCCAGAAACAGGAATAGAAGCCAAGCAGGGTCAAAGCCGGGAGGTCGGGAAAAGAACAAAATCAAGATCCAGTAGAGTAGTCAGGGAGCCCGGTCAGAACCAAGATGCCAGCAAGGTACAAAATCATGAGGCAGGAAAAGCGTCCAAAAAAACAGGCCGGGGTAAAACAGGAAGAACACCAATACAAGAAAGTATATATTCAGGGAAACCAAAAGCTTTTTCTGACAGCTTCTAGCAGAAAGCTGAAGGAATTAGTAGGTTGTGGTGCTTTCCAATAGGCTGAAGCTTAGGAGTTAATGACTTCAGCTGGACCACACACATCCACTCTGTTAGCCTGTGACATACTACAAGTCCCAGCCACTAACCTTAGTGGAAGGGAAGAGCCTGTGCTCTCCAGAGTTTCTGACATTTCTTCTCTATCTAATAGTATGTTACACACAGTCCAAATATTGGTGAATAACAGCCAGTCTAGGATTTTATAATACCTTGTGCTTATATTGGAATCTAACTGACAGGTACTTTTTCTTTCTCAGAAGTGTAACTTGTGAAGAATGTCATCTTACCTGTTCCTTCTGGTCTGATCCACGGAGTAGATCTGCTTCCTCAGCCAACTAAGAACACACACAAAAAAAGGAAAACCTTGACGGTCAACTCAACTCAACCCAGCCCAGTCCCAAATTCCCTCTATGTAGTAAATTGGCACATTATTTAGTTGTGCAGGGAAGTCATCAACTCCTTCTGTGATAGACTACAGGTTATAACGGCCGACCTCAATAAATGTCCAGGGCCAGGGGTTATTGGAGAACTACCTGTGTCATCAGTGAATGCAAGAACTTCAGAAAGATGTGGAACAGGCTATACAACGTCCCTTTTGAATATCTTAAATTGGAGACGCCAGGGTTTTTATGGAGATTTCCTTTAAGTCATGATAAATGGTGTTTGTAAAGAGAGAGTGGGGTGCACCACTGTGAATGAACTATCCCTGTAGGGATGGGGGCGCTGCTTTGCCAACAAGAGATTAGTGAGCCTCAAGAGAAAGGATTGACAAACACCAGCAGCACTGATAAATGGTGGTCAACATAATGCCATATAACCATCCTTTTAGGAGGCAACTCTCAAATATATTTGGAATGATTTGCACCAACTCTAGTCAGGAGGAATAACTGTATAGTTAAAGAGTTCCCCCAAAGTCCCAAATTATCACCTATCTATATCTAACCTCTTCGGGCCCCTGTAATCAGAAGAATGGAGCTCTAGATCCGGAGTCGGACTGGCTCACCGGAGGACAGGAATATTTTCCAGTGGGCCTAGGACTTAGGCACTGGCACCTAGGTAAGACACTTGTGTGTCAATTATGCCTACACCACTTTCCCGGGTTGTCTAACTCTAGGAGGATTGATGACATAAAAAGCCATCGACACGGAAGACTGTTCTGATACTTACCAATAGTGAGTCACAGTCTAGAGCAATCTTTAGTAGAACAGAGGTGTGAATGCTCAACCTCTACTCATTGCCTATGGGACTAATGAAAATAGCAGAACACTGTGCTAGGCTTTCTCCAGCAGTTCCAGAGAATGAATGAAATGAACAATGAATGGAGCTGAGGTCAAGTTTGTTCACCTCCATTCCATCAGAGACACCCCATAAATTATCCCTTATCCTTCCGATAAGGATTAATTTGCAATACTGGGAAAAAAACCTTTTTAGGATGTAAGGCTGCTACGATTGCTGTTATTCACTGCGTCTGGACGCAAGCATGGAGCTCTGCGCATTATATATTTTTACTTCAAAGCTGATTTTGTTTCACAAACCTCCATGTCCTAAGAAAATATTAAGAATGTACACACACCTTTCTATGATGTTTGGCGTGGAAGCCAAATTCACTTCTTCAAGTAAAATATTCAACCCGCCTCTCCACTTCTCGGCATCATCCACAGAGTCGGCTGCGCACATAAAAGCAGAGGAGATACATCAGTGAGGATACTTTGACAGCCTGTCTGCTACCTTATAAACAGAATATAGGCTGCGAAGTTATCACGAGTCAGTAGGAGACTGAGATTTGTGACAGCTCAGGGTTTGCTGGATTTTAAATGAGGAAGACCATCAACCCAATGGCTTGGAACTGTCAAGATAAGGGCAGTGAAGACCCTGGTGGGTGGACCTATCTAGGCTTTGAGAAGACCCTGGTGGACCTATCTAGGCTTTGAGAAGACCCTGGTGGACCTACCTAGACTTGGAGAAGATCTGGTTGACCTATCTAGATTTGGAGAAGATCTTGGTGGAACCTGTTATTAGGCTTGGTGACTAAGCTGAAGACCCTGGTGGGACCTAATCTAGGCTTGAAGATCTGGAGGACCTTTGTTAGGCTTGGGGAAGACCCTGGTGGACCTATCTAGGCTTGGAGAAGAGCCCTGGTGGGACCTATCGAGGCTCCACAGGATCGATCTTCCATATAGCATTCATTCATCAAGTCACCATGGCTCGAGATTGAGCTGAAGGACGATTAATAAATAATATATTTCTTTTGTGCCAGCAAGGGATAATGTCAGTTTCCCTTGCTAGCAGCTCCACTTCACCTCAGCTTGCAGCCAGGTTGGTGACGACTCTCACTTCTCTGTATATGGTCATATGATTGATCACATGTTGCCAGTCACAGAGATTAATTTCCTATCCTTTCCTTGGTGGAGTGAGTAGGTGCTTTAAGATCTGCTGAAGTCCTTTTGGAGCAGTGCCGGTTGTAGCTCCTGGTGTTAGTCTTCAGCTAGCTAGTTGGTATCCTTTTGTCTCACCCCTGTCTGTTTTCCTGTTCCCATGTTAGATTAGGTTAGAGGTAGTGTCTTGTGAACCCACCGGCCTTTGCACTAAACAGGCCTAGTTGAGGAGACATTCAAGGACTAGGCACAGGACGGCAGTGGGAGAAGGACCCACATAGGGCTGATAGGGCAGTCAGGGACAGATGCATTAGAGTGGCAGGCAGTGTCACATCCCCTGTTCCCTATCATCAGGGCCTTCCTTCTCCTTTATCCACCCAGTTGTACGTTTGTGTGGCGTCAGGCACTGGACTTCCCCTGGGCCAGTCAATTTTTTGCATACAAAAAAGCAGATGAAACATGAATAGAAAAGATGCAGAATATAAGTGGACCATCACAACTGTGCATTTTATTTGTAGATGCAAGAAAGGCGCCAATAATAAAGCTTTCTGTCCATATGGACCGAACTCCCATCACCATAGTCCCCTATAAAGACCTTAGCAGCCCATGGGGGTCTAGATATTGCATCCTCAACACAAAAAATAAATGCCCTCATATCATAACCAACATAACAGTAAGAAACTTGGTTTCAGCCTCTCTGTGGACAAAGCCTAAGGGGCTTATTTATTCGGGTCACCATTGTGTCTTTAGCCATAGCTTACCCTGGAGACTTAAAGTGTTAAGGACAAACTGGCTTCCATAGAAGATGGTGAAGCAGCAATCTTCCTTTAACCGGGAGGTTTTACCGCGCTCAAAATCCTTGCAGTTTTTTCCTTGGCGGATTTCCTTGATTTCGGACAAGTCCACTGCAAGAAAACAGATTATGGATCAGTAGAGAACTTGACCTCACTTTCACTCCACAAATACCGACCTTGTAAAGTGCGGAGCTGGACACACAGACTACTAGCTTCATGTATGAAGTGTGATATGTTCAATGTAAGTTCAATCTAAGCATGCCAGAGAACCAATAATTGCTCTAGGAGTAATTTTATGTTAGCTCATCCCATCTGTGAAATGCGTTTTTGTGCGAACTCACCAGTAAGGCATATGTTCCATACGCTATGTATACATAACAAATACCAAAATTTGTGCTCCCAATGAAGTATTGGTAATCTTTGACCCAGGCCAAGTTTCATTACTCCAACCCATACTTAGACCCCAAGTCAAACAGTTGGATCCAAAGCCATGTCAGTGTGCCATACCCAGGTCAGTATTAATTATCCAGGACCCAGTGTAAATATCTATACCCTAGGACCCAGACGTTAGTAAGTCATACCATGAGTGTCTATGTCACGCTCCACCACAGTGTTTTATGTATATTCTATTTACCCAGGACCACAAGTGTAGATTATCATTACTCCAGGACCCATCCAAGCCGACAGTACAACTAATGTAGTATGTCCAATACCCATAGTGTCAGTATGTCATTACTCGGACCCAGTGTCATATGTCTATGAAGTGTCAGTATTCATTACTCCAGGACCCAGGTAGTGCAAGTGTATAGTCATTACTCCAGGACCCAGCGTCAGTATGTCATTACCGATATGGTCAGTATGTCATCTCCACAGACCTCAGTGTCAGTATGTCATTGCTCCAGGACCCCCAGTGTACAGTATGTCATTATCCCAGGACCCCACGGTTATTATGTCATTACTCCGACTCAGTGTCAGTATGTCATTACTCCAGGACCTCAGTGTCAGTATGTCATTACTCCAGGACCCCAGTGTCAATATGTCATTACTCAAGGACCCCAGTGTCAGTATGTCATTACTCCAGGACCTCACGGGTCAGTATGCCATTGCTCCAGGTCCCCAGTGTCAGTATGTCATTACTCCAGGACCCCAGTGTCAGTATGTCATTACTCCAGGACCTCATGGGTCAGTATGTCATTACTCCAGGACCTCAGGGTCAGTATATCATTGCTCCAGGACCCCCAGTGTCAGTATGTCATTATTCCAGGACCCCACGGGTTATTATGTCATTACTCCAGGACCTCACGTGTCAGTATTTCATTACTCCAGGACCTCAGGTGTCAGTATGTCATTACTCCGGACCTCAGGTGTCAGTATGTCATTACTCCAGGACCTCACAGGTCAGTATACCATTATTCCAAGACTCCAGGGTCCATATATCATTACTCCAGGACCCCAGTGTCAGTATGTCATTACTGCAGGACCCGGTGTCAGTATGTCATTGCTCCACAACCCCAGTGTCAGTATGTCATTGCTCCAGAACCTCACGGGTCAGTATATAATTACTCCAGGAACCCAGTGTCAGTATGTCATTACTGCAGGCCCCCAGTGTTAGTATGTCATTGCTCCAGGACCTCATGGGTCAGTATATCATTACTCCAGGACCCCACGGGTCAGTATGTAATTACTTCAGGAACCCACGGGTCAGTATGCCATTACTCCAGGACCCCTGTGTCAGTATGCCATTATTCCAGGCCCCCAGTGTTAGTATGTCATTGCTCCAGGACCTCACGGGGTAGTATGTCATTACTCCAGGATCTCACGGAGCAGTATATCATATATCATTACTCCAGGAACCCAGTGTCAGTATATCATTACTTCAGCAACCCACGGGTCAGTATGCCATTACTCCAGGACCCCACGGGTCAGTATGTCATTACTCCAGGACCCCAGTGTCAATATGTCATTACTCAAGGACCCCAGTGTCAGTATGTCATTACTCCAGGACCTCACGGGTCAGTATGCCATTGCTCCAGGTCCCCAGTGTCAGTATGTCATTACTCCAGGACCTCATGGGTCAGTATGTCATTACTCCAGGACCTCACGGGTCAGTATATCATTGCTCCAGGACCCCCAGTGTCAGTATGTCATTACTCCAGGACCCCACGGGTTATTATGTCATTAATCCAAGATCTCACAGGTCAGTATGTCATTACTCCCGGACCTCACGTGTCAGTATGTCATTACTCCAGGACCTCAGGTGTCAGTATGTCATTACTCCAGGACCTCACAGGTCAGTATATCATTATTCCAAGACTCCAGGGTCCGTATATCATTACTCCAGGACCCCAGTGTCAGTATGTCATTACTGCAGGACCCGGTGTCAGTATGTCATTGCTCCACAACCCCAGTGTCAGTATGTCATTGCTCCAGGACCTCACGGGTCTGTATATAATTACTCCAGGAACCCAGTGTCAGTATGTCATTGCTCCAGGACCTCACGGGTCAGTATATAATTACTCCAGGAACCCAGTGTCAGTATGTCATTGCTCCAGGACCTCACGGGTCAGTATATAATTACTCCAGGAACCCAGTGTCAGTATGTCATTACTGCAGAACATCACGGGTCAGTATATCATTACTCCAGGACCCCACGGGTCAGTATGTCATTACTTCAGGAACCCACGGGTCAGTATGCCATTACTCCAGGACCCCTGTGTCAGTATGTCATTGCTCCAGGACCTCACGGGGTAGTATGTCATTACTCCAGGATCTCACGGAGCAGTATATCATATATCCTTACTCCAGGAACCCAGTGTCAGTATATCATTACTTCAGGAACCCACAGGTCAGTATGCCATTACTCCAGGACCCCACGGGTCAGTATGTCATTACTCCAGGACCCCTGTTTCAGTATGTCATTATTCCAGGACCCCAGTGTTAGTATGTCATTACTCCAGGACCTCACGGGTCAGTATGTCATTACTCCAGGATCTCACGGATCAGTATATCATATATCATTACTCTAGGAACCCAGTGTCAGTCCAGGACCTCAATGTCAGAAATTCATTACTACAGGACCCTAATGTCAGAATGTCATTACTTCAGGACCCCAGTGTCAGTATGTCATTACTCCCGGACCCCAGTGTCAGTATGTCATTACTCCAGGACCCCTTTTTGTCATTACTCCAGGACCCCAGTGTTAGTATGTCATTACTCCAGGACCTCAATGTCAGAATGTCATTACTCCAGGACCCCAGTGTCAGTATGTCATTACTCCCGGACCCCAGTGTCAGTATGTCATTACTCCAGGACCCCTTTGTCAGTTTGTCATTACTCCAGGACCCCAGTGTTAGTATGTCATTGCTCCAGGACCTCACGGGGCAGTATATCATTACTTCAGGATCTCACAGATCAGTATATCATTACTCCAGGAACCCAGTGTCAGTATGTCATTACTGCAGGACCCCACGGGTCAATATGTCATTACTCCAGGACCCCATGGGTCAGTATGTCATTACCCCAGGACCCCAGTGTCAGTATGTCATTACTTTAAAATCTCACAGGTCAGAATGTCATTGCTCAGGGACGTGTCAGTATGTCATTACTCCAGGACCCCTCTGTCAGCATGTCATTACTCCAGGGTCTCATGCGTCAGTGTGTCATTACTCCAGGAGGCCTCTGTCAGCATGTCATTACTCCAGGACCCCAGTGTCAGTACGTCATTACTCCAGGACCCCAATGTCAGAATGCCATTACTCAGGGACCTCATGTGTCAGTATGCCATTACTCCAGGACCCCTCTCTCAGCATGTCATTACTCCAGGACCCCAGTGTCACTATGTCATTACTACAGGACCTCACGGGTCAGTATATCATTACTCCAGGACTCGAGGGTCAGTATATTATTATTCCAGGACCCTGTGTCAATATGTCATTGCTCCATGACCCGAGAGTCAGTATGCCATTACTCCAGGACCCCAGTGTCAGTATGTCATTACTCCAGGACCCCAGTATCAGTATGTCATTACTCCAGGACCTCAGTCTCAGTATGTCATTTCTCCAGGATCTCACAGGTGAGTATATCAAATACTCCAGGACCCATGGGTCAGTGTGCCATTTCTTGAGGACCCCGCAGGTCAGTATATCATTGGACCAGGATCTCAAGTACCAGTATGTTCTGACAGTTGAGGTCTTGGAGCAATAACATTAGAATAGAATATTAGTAACACCACTGAATTTCTTGATAGTAGAAGAGTGCAACAGTCTGTCCCAACCATTACTAGAATATTAAATAATATATATATTACACCGGTAGCCACCATCTACCTCCATGTGACTGCACCATTACTTGGCAGTCACATGCCAAACTGTCTACTTTCTCTTTGTATATATGACTTGTGAGTCCGTTTATCCTAATTTTTTTTCTGTTTATGTATGGGGGTCCCCTATGATCCTGACGCATTTGAATGAACTGGCACCCCCTATAATATTTTTGCTTATTGTCTTCCATCTGATCAGACATTTATTTTGCTAATGGAGCATGTGTATATAGTGAAGTGCATATGTGCATGTATTGTCGAGGTGACATCGATGATGAGACCCTAAAGCTGAATGATGTCGAGGAGGGGTGCTGTGCCAGATCCCCATTAATATCTAAGTCCTGGAATCTTTAACCAGACCTGGAATTAGTGGGAGCCGAAAACTGTTACCAGGACCTTCATTGATCCACAAGTCCTCTCCACTGAAACATTGCAATAAGTAAGGAAACGTCTGGGCTGGTTTTGGCCGTTCTCAGGCTGTCAGCTATTTAATAGCTCCGTCCCTCACACTTTACAGTACATGCTGCTTCTTGATAAGACGTTTATGAGAAAGGTGAAGGAAGTGGTTTTACACCACATATAATGGACAGGCACAAAGGCCTTCCTGTTTCTGTCAGGACACTGTGTCTCCCACCAGCGCTGAGGAAGTACATAAAATGAATGCTTAAAAAGGCAGCTCAGCCCCACATGGGAGTAAAGGGTTAAAAACAACCACATTACTGCAAGTCCGAACTCTATATCGACCCACGGGACTGTCAGGAAGGAAGGTGGGGAGAGGAGCAAAGAGGAGTGTAGAATTTCACTGCAGGATTTGACTACACACAGGGTTTGTTTGTAGTCTGTCACCATGGAGACACACGCTGTATATTCAAAATGATACATTGTCAAGTGTGGCGCCCCGCAACGAGTGCGTCACAAGGGAGTATTGCAGCCGCAATATTCTCTGACAAAGCAGTGAAATAGTTAACTCTGAGATCCAACCCAACATGCAACACCTAGAACAGGGGACCAATCCTAGGTCCTGGTGGGTGGAGTGTTAGGGTAGTGGAGTAGAACACACAATAATCTAAAGAGAACGGTTAGAACACCGTGAGAGAAGGAATCTAGAACCTAGAACACAGAGCTTGGAGAGGAGCGGGGGCTCCGCACTCCGTGCGGGCCCCTGGGCCGTCACCGGTCGGGTGTCAGCACCTGAGGCCTTAACTACCGGGATTGGGCATTTCTACACGGGTTCCCAAAAGACTCCCGTGCCCACAACTCACAGCCGGTTCACTGGTACCGAAGCTGGCAGCAGTTTACCTCTGCCACGCGAACCAGAAGAGTGGAGGATCAGCTTTATAGGAGCACCCCACCACCAGCCAGTCTCCAGTCGTCTAACCAGCGGTGTACCCACTGAGGGATCCAAGGCTCCCCAAAACATCCAGAACGTACATCATGGATAGGGCATTGAAGCAGCCTCCCCGTACCCGACCTGGTATTCCTGGGCGACGCTGGCAAGAAGGAACTAAGTAGGTAGAATGGAGGAACACTGCGGATCTCTGAGGAACACTATCACTGCTGAGTCCACCCGGTCTACTACTCAACCACTGTAAGCCATGTACTGCCTGCTGGTTACAGTAAAGACCCGTTGCAGAGACTATCTGTGTCCGTGCTTCCTTATGAACTATCCGTCCGCACACTAAGGTAACCGCAGCTGCCGCACAACATCTTGAGCAGCTCCAGCCTCCGGGGATCACCGCTCAGCCTGTGGGGAGCGTAACATCTTGCTGCTGTCCATCCCCCGGGGGTTCCGCAGTGTCGGTAGCCCTTACCGAATCTACTCATAGGTGGCGTCACGAATAAAACAAATTAAACCCTTTTTAATCTGTTCCCGCAAGACGTCTTCAATTTTGATCTGCACTACACCGGGCCCCACTACCGGCAGGCGCGGTCCACCCGTGACAAGGAAGGAGAAGAATCGCCTGTATCAACCGGAGTCAGCCGGCCACGGTGAGTCATCAAGACTCATAGAAGTTTTGATTTTGTGACAGCATGGTCCTTATGGCTCCAGAGCTTAAAGAGCAGCCATCATTTAAATGTTATATTATAAATCAATCATCCACGAGAAAATAAGAAACTTTATAATATATCTTATCAGCTTTTCTCACTTCCTCACATGAAAAGGATGAAACTCTGCAGCCATCTGAAGATAATTATACAATCCAGGATACACTGGAGTTTATTCGACAACATTTCGAAGCACTCCAGCTTCTTCCTCAGGAGAAACCACAACACAATTTGCTTCTTTCTCCTCCTGTACTGATCATTCATTCGCAAAATTCTTAATTCAGGCATAAAATGTGTATGCAGTGAACAAAGATTTCCCCATTACTGGAATAGGAGATGGCAGTTGGTGCTTATAAAGTTCTATGGAGAACTGGAACATCTGAAATGGACCGACTGTCAACTCCAATCTCAACTAAAGAAAGAGACAAGCGCACATAGGGTCTTATCTGGTTTAAATTGTTGGCGTACCAGTAGGATAGCACTCACCTTGTGTGATTGTGTGAGACACAACCACTATCAAGCATGGAAGATGATGGCTTGCAGCGAGTCACCCAAGGAGATATCGTAGCCACATGCAAGAGGAGCCAGAGCCGGGTGGATTGTAAAATTCGTGCTGCCTTCTGAGATCCCTAATAAATGGCGAATCCAAGGAAGAGTAGATTTCCAGAGATTTCATTAAACTCTACGCGTTTGGTGTACATCAGCACAATTCTTCAGGAGTTAAATGTGATTTTTACTCTTGAAGAAGTGTGCTAATGCACACCAAACGCGTAGAGTTTAATGAAATCTCTGGAAATCGCCTTTTACTGGGGATTCGCCTTTTACTGGGGATCTCTGAAGGCAGCGCAAATTTTACAATCCACCCGCTCTGGCTCCTCTTGCACGCGACTACAGTATCTACAATCTCAGCAATAGTAAAAGCTGCATCCACTGAAGACACATTTTATCCCTGAATTAAGAATTTTGAGACTAAATGATCAGTCCAGTAGGAGAAAGAAACAGATTTCTCTGATAATATTACAAAGTTAATAATTTCACATGTGTGTCGGGCCCACTGGGACGGGGGTACTCGGTACCGGACCGGTCTGCTGCTAGGGAAGTCATGGGTGATCCTGGTCCGGACCGTGTCCCGGGCTCGGCAATAAAAGGGAATATTTACAGGGGATGTCAGTCGTGATGCCACCCACTTGATGCAACCAGTGTTGGGGGCCGCCGCTGCTGCAGAACCTCTGGGGATGATGTAATGGCAGCTTAGGTGGTATAGTTCCAGTGGGTAGAACTGTGTTCCCCGGGGCAGTAAGGGTTAAGTCTATTGTGGAGTGTGTAGCACACTTACTTTGCAGACGCTGCAGGGATCTCTCCTCTTTGCTGGTGCTGACAGGCTGTATCCTGCATGGAGAGAATCACTTTCATGCAGAAACACAAGGGAAGCAGTTCCAGGGTTTTCCGTGTTTACTCTCAGTTCTTCCAGTCACTTTACAGTTCAGTTACAGTTCTTACAAAGTTCAAGTACAGTTCTTAATACACGGGCACATTCTCCCTCTCCGGGTTCCCTTTGCTCCCTGCAGCCAGGCCTCTCTCTCCGTGACCCCTCACACAGTCTGCAGTGTCCTTTCCGGGCTATAACGGTCTCCGTCTCCACGGATGTGTGTGAAACACTGGACAGTATAGCGGTGACTCGGGCCCCTGTGGGTCCTTAACTTGTCACTGAGCTGCCTGTCCTTTGGGGTAGGGATCCCAATCTGGAATTAAGACCCCCCGTCATGTTGTTTGGGGATGCCGGGTGAACTACGGTCCCCTCTAGAGCCGACACTCTACTTCAGCCCAGCCTCCAGCAGTCCTCAAGCCTGAGGCTCTACCAGGCTCCTTTCTCTCTGTTCCTTTCGGTATAATAGGAGGGCTACTCCGCCTGCAGTTTGTTGCTTCGGCTGTGGTTCTAGGGCCCGGGTATCACCGTCCCTCTCGGCTCTCTCACACTCCTGGGGATCTAGCTCTGGATGGGCTTTCTCTCTCCTCTGGCTCACACTGGCTCGGTACAGATTCTGCGCTCCTTATGCTTTCACTCTTCCAGAACGTGTGGCTCTCTCCTGCTCAGCTTCAGCTCAACCTGCTGCTGTTCTCTGGCCTGTGCTCCTCAGCTTCTGGTCTTTGCTGTTCAGCCTACCACGGCCTACTGAACACCTTCCTCCTCCCCCTTTCCTATATACTGTCAAGTCACCTGACTATGGGTGTGCCCAACCCACTCCTCCAAATCCACCACCCCTCAATCTCATAGAGTCTCTAATCTCAGGGCTGGATGTTACCTTCTCTTACACGTGGGTATATGGGCTGTGAGGGTGTTGGTGTGCAACAAGTGTCCTACCTGCCTGGCTGCAGTTCCCTTTGTGGCTTCCTGGACGCAGGGGCGCCACATGTGCAATGCCCACCCGGGCCATGGGGTACTCTGTAACAGGGCCGATCGGTTCGGTGGGAGGTCACGGTGGCGGTGACCCAGCTCCGTGGCCCTGGGCGTGCAGTAAAGGGGATATTTACAGGGGAGTTTGTGACACCACCTGTGGTTATTCTGGTCACGGTGACCAGTGCTGCTGTGGAACCTCTGTGGCCGATGGATTGGCAGCCTGGATGATATTGCTCCCCACAGGTAGAGCAGGGCCCCAGGGCAGATGAAATGTTAGTCTGTTGGCGTGATGTCAGTGTAGACGATTGCAGGGCAAGGAAGAAGGAGGCAAACACAGTTGTGCAGTTCTTTACCTTTACTTGATGATCAGTCAAGTTCACCTGCGCAGCCAAGTTAGTCCCTAGGTGGGTAGGGTTGCTCCTCCAAGACACCTTTCATGAGCCTTCCCTGGCCATCTCCCATGCTGGCTACACTCCTCTCCAGCCCTGCGTCTTCATACTCAGTGTCCTGATCCAGTGGCCGCAAACCATGTCGGGCGACGATCATCGCTTACCCTAGTCCTATCTGGCCACCTTTTCAGCGAATGAGCACGGTGTTGGCAGCTGTCCATGTAGGCCCAGCCCCCTCCAGTTTACTAGTTAAAGCTTGCAGTCCTTTGGCTAAGTTAGGGGCCGGCCCCCTCTGCAACCTGGTCCCTTCACGCACCAGCCGGTTGTGAAAGCGGGCTCTACGGGTGCTTTCCCCACAGCCATGCCCCCTGAGACCCCTTCTCTTCTCCGCAGGTGTCCTGCCTGCTCAATGTGCAAACTCCAACTCCCTCTCTCCCTAACTCTCTCTGCTAACCACTCCTCCAGCCAAGAGATAAAATACAGCCAGTGAGTTAAATACAGTGCCCCCTACTTTTTAAGGCTCATCCGTGCACATCGGTCTGATCTCTGATGGAAATACATGGACTGGCCGCTAATCTGCCAAATCGAGCGTCACCAATGAATACATGAAGCTGTCACTCACGGGTCCGGTGAACCGCGGCCAGTCTGTGTATTGCCATCCGAGATTGGACCAATGTGCATGGACATACGGTAAGTGCTGAGGTGCCGGCTGCGGGGTCCTTGTTAGTCGATGGCGAGACAGGGTTGAGACCAGAGCTCATCCCTGGCTTGGCCTGGCTAATTGAGTCCCAAAGCGTCTTCATGGAGAGCCAAGTTATTTACAGAGTCAATCAAAGACTTTAGAACAAGTTTACTAGAACAGTCCCATGAAACACGTGTTCAATGCTTGAACGTGGCATAAGAAGGAATAATCACAATTGCATGATTGGTAGCAGGCTGTCCCTTGAGTCCTGATACCTCTTGGCTAATGATTTTCGACATCACCGCTTCACAGTGGCGACCTGTTCGCCAAAATCTCTGTCTGGAATCCGCCAAATAGGCACTGGGAGGGATAGACGCTTTCCGGGCACCAGCCTGAGGCAGGAGACGGCACCCATACTGAAGGCAGCACATCTACTTAGCTTTCAGACCATGTTCCGGGTCTTGGACACCAATTCTGGGAGGCCTCAAAGTGTACAAACAAATTAATGGGGGAGTGTTCGTTCGAGATACCCGTCAGGCTGCCTTTACTTGGGACTCTCCTGGCTGCAACTAACATAGCAAACCCTTTTATAGGCTGATCCTGTGGCACCCAGCGAAGCAGGTGTCCCAGAGGGGTACTGCATCGGTAAAAGAGGTGCAGATGCTCCAGCTGCAAGTGGACCCTAGGATGGTGGGAGGGACCCATTTCCAGCACTCCCACACTAGTATACACGGTGGTAGGTTACCCGAGAGGGAATAAAATCACCTCTAGGGGGAACAAGAAGGTCTTTGCTCCTAAGTATTTGCTGCTAGGTCGCCCGGCTGAGGGACCAGGGAGGAGAGATGGAAGAGGAAGAGAGGGTCTAAGAGAAAGGAGCTTTTCAGGAGAGCAGCCGGTCTGGGAAGAGGGGTCGTTGTTAGGTTCTCCCAGACAGCTTACCGGGCACTGGAGCCCGTACCTGTGGGATACTTTAGGACCACAGAGAATCCGGATTCCCGTGGAGTCTTCAATTCTCCCGGGCATCAGAGCGGTCCACAAGAAGGGTACCAGGCACCGCCAAGGGAACGAGCGGCCAGCCAGTAGAGGGTAAACCGACGGCAGCAAAGGTGAGAGAGGAAAGACGGTCAGGCTGGATTTCAAGTCACCAGGCTTCACACCAAAACTGGAAAGCAGGAAAGAACAGACACGGGTTAGTAAGGAAGGCACACCAAGGGTTCCACCATACCACCTGGGATCCACTTGCAGCCATCCGTTAGCTACCTGTTCTTGTAACATCAAAAGTGCTGAACTGTGAACTCTGTATGATGCCAATGCAAGTTAACAGTAAAGTACACGGAGGAAAAGTGACTTTGCCCCTGCCTGTGTTTCCTTTTGCATGAACTTGTTCCCTTTTCAGGAACGCTGCCCCGGAGGTCCAGCCCTACCTGTAGAGGACTTTGCCAACTAGCCGCGATACCATCTACCTCCGGCGGACTGTGGCGGCGCTGGTGATACCTCACCAGAAACTACAGGTGGCGTCACGACAAACTGTAAATATCATCCCCTGTAATTATTCCCTTTTTCAAAGAAGTCCCCCAGGACACGGGATCAGGCGCGGCCACCACTCCCCGTGACACAGGAGCGTTAATCCCTGGGAGCCTGATACCCGAGTATCCCAAAGCCTGGGGCTCAACAATCCCCACCCCCAAGGAATATGATTAACTTTTCCCAGAAACCATCCTAACCTAGTGAGGAACGGAGGACCCAAAGGTTAATTCTTACATGTACAAGAATTGGATCGATTATGTAAAAAACACTTGGCTTAAACTGTGATCAGAGTATCAGCTTAGACAAAGTTCATGACTCACCGTGGCCGGGACTCCGGTTTAGACAGGCGATGCTTCCTTCCTCCTTGTCACGGGTGGACCGCGCCTGCCGGTAGTGGGGCCCGGTGTAGTGCAGATCAAAAGTTGAAGACATCTTGGTGGAACAGATTAAAGGGGTTTTTAATTTATTCGTGACGCCACCTATGAGTAGTTCGGTAATCGTTACCGACGCTGCGGTACCTCCGGGGGATGGACAGCAGCAAGATGGAACGCTCCCCACAGGCTGAGCGGTGATCCCCGGAGGCTGGAGCTGCTTAAGATGTTGTGCGGCAGCTGCAGTTACCTTGTAGTGCGGGCGGACAGTTCATAAGGAAGCACGGACACAGAAAGTCTCTGCAACGGGTCTTTACTGTAACCAGTCAAGGTGTCAGCGTTGCACCCGACCAGTGTACCCGAGCTGTGTGCCCGGTAGGAAGTTCCTCGGTGTCTCCCCAAGCGAACCCGGTGTCGAAATCCTCAGCGGTGCTGCGGGTCTCGTCGTCATCCTCTCCGACCTCTTCCTCGATGACCACATCGGGCTGCTCGTTGGCTGGAGATGTTGAAGCTGGTTCCGTTGTACAACGGGGCGGTGGTGCTGCTTCCACAGAGACGTCCTGCAGGGCTTCCAGGCTGCCTGCCTCTTCATCTGTAGCTGTTAGTAGAGGGGTTTCAATCCCGGTTACCAGGTAGGCCTCAGCAGTTGCAAAGGAAGCCTCCGGTACGGGGACGAAACAAGCGACTGTCTCTGTAGTGGTGAAACACGTCGCGGGTTCCTCAGTGGGAACCTGGTAAAGGTCTAGTTCTTCTATGGAGCGTGTTATAAGCTTCGGCTCAGGAACGGGGTCGGCTGCGGGTTCGACCGCTGGTACGGGTCGAGCTGTAGTCCTCACGGGAATGACACAGTCTATGGGCTCCGGTGACGAAGCAGGACAGGTGGTGGGCGACGGTGAGGCGGTCGAGAAGCTGGTGACGTCGTCTGGGCTTGGAGAAGCTGTACCCGGTCGGCTCTGCTGCATCGCATGGTGTAGTCGTCTGCCTGGGGTCGCTCTCCAGCTGCGAATCGTCCACTCCACAGTCTCAAGTAGTCGCACCCGGAGGTCTTGTAGAGCCTCTAGCCAGAAGTCGGGGCTGCCGTCTATGGTAAGGGCAGGACCCGGACCCGGTTGGCCTATGGCTGCTCTGGCCTCCGCCTCGACCTCCCGCATCAGGTCTTGGAGTTTCATGCTGGCCATTTCTTCTTTGGAGGGAAACCACACCCGTTCAACCGGTAAGCGTTCTGGTAGAGCTGGTGAAGAAGAAGGTCTGTGTCACTCCCATTTCCTCTGGGCTTTTGTAGTCCAATGGTGGGAAAAGTCTTTGGGGTCCGCCCCCATGGTTGATTCGAGCAATCAGGGCGGACAAAGAGTTTGGCGCCTTTTGTCTTTAGCACTCCCACGATGAGTGGTGGTTGACTCACTCCTGGGCTTGCACGTGGCGGATTCTTGTGGCAGGAACGCCATCTTGGGCGCCATCTTGGCCCACGGTGAAAAGGCGGGAAAGTTCTTTTAGGGACGAACAAAGTCCAATTTGTAGACAATAAAGTCATTTTTAAGCACATTATACCCGTTAGGTAACGGGCCTGCTCGTATCCTGTTCGTGACGCCATTTTCTGACTCACCGTGGCCGGGACTCCGGTTTAGACAGGCGATGCTTCCTTCCTCCTTGTCACGGGTGGACCGCGCCTGCCGGTAGTGGGGCCCGGTGTAGTGCAGATCAAAAGTTGAAGACGTCTTTACTGTAACCAGCAGGCAGTACATGGTATACAGTTTACGGGTAGTGGACCGGGTGGACTCAGCAGTGATGGTGTCCCTTAGAAATCCGCAGTGTTCCTCCATTCTAACTAAGTGGTTGCCAGTGTCGCCCAGGAATACCAGGTCGGGTACAGGGAGGCTGCTTCAATGCCCTATCCACGATGTACGTTCTGGATGTTTTGGGGAGCCTTGGATCCCTCAGTGGGTACACCGCTGGTTAGACGACTGGAAGTTGGCTGGTGGTGGGGTGCTCCTGTGAAGCTGCTCCTCCACGCTTCTGGTTCGCGTAGCAGAGGTGAACTGCTGCCAGCTTCGGTACCAGTGAACCGGCTGTGAGTTGTGGGCACGGGAGTCTTTTGGGAACCCGTGTGGTAATGCCCATTCCCGGTTGGTAAGGCCTCAGGTGCTGACACCCGACCGATGACGGCCCGGGGGCTGCACGGGGTGCGGAGCCCCCGCTCCTACGTCTCTTCTCTCGTTCTAGACTATTCTCTTTTCTGTTCTGTCTAGATTATTGTGTGTTCTACTACACTTCCCTAACACTCCACCCACCAGGACCTATGATTGGCCCTCTGTTCTAGGTGATACATGTAGGGTTGGATTTCTAAGTTAACCGGATCATTGCTGAGTCAGAGGATATTGCGGCTGCATTTATGGCTGCAATACCCTCCTGTGACGCACTCGTTGCGGGGCACCACACTCACATGTCCAGTAATCATGTTAGAACGGATCCTGCAGAGATCTGTTGGAAAAAAAGTGCTGCAGACACACTTTTTTTTGCTTGTTGTCAATTAACTGATTTCAGCTGGATCCATTTTATTTATTATTATATTGAAGTCTATGGAAAACAGATCCGGTAACTGATTTATATTTATCTTCTATTTGAAGCAAAAAACGGATCCTATACAAATGTAAGAAAAAAGAAGCATAAATAGCAATCAGGTTTTTTGCATAAGGGAGCGAGGCACCATTATATGAGATAAAAGACGGCACTCACCAAATCTCTTCGACGTGCTCTTTATTCACAAAATATGAGGGTACATAGTGCAGGGAAGGGTCGGCAGGGTGGACAGCGGCTCCGTTTTACGCATATAGCGCTTCTGCGGGTCCAGAGCCGTTGTCCACACTGCCGACCCCTCCCTGCACTATGTACCCTCATATTTTGTGAATAAAGAGCACGTCGAAGAGATCCGGTGAGTGCCGTCTTTTATCTCATATAAATAGCAATCAGTTACCAGATCTATTTTCCATAGACTCCAATGTTAAAAAATGGATCTTGAAGAAATAATTTTTTTCAAAATGGGCAAAAACGTTGTGTTGTATATTGCTGCAGGATCCAATCTGGCAGACGATTAGTAGTTGGACATGTAGTTGTGACGATCATCCGCTGCCAAGGCTGGGCTGCTGGTAAGGCAGCACCCCGAGAAACCCCGAGACCCTTTACCCCTATACAGAGATCTGGAATTACTACGATACCCAGGAGGAAACTGCCTATAGGTGAGCAACAGAACAGAGCAAGGAGGTCGCCAGACAGGGTCAAGGTTAGGAGGTAAGGGAATACAAAATCAGGATCCAAAAGAGTAGTCAGAAGGCAGCGTCAAAACCGGGAGGGCAGCAAAGGTACAAGATCGTCAGGCAGTAGAAGAGTCCAAAATCCAGGCAAAGGTCAGAGTCAATGTAGTAACACACTTAACTAGAAAGCACGAAAACCAAGAATATATCTGGCAGTTTGCAAGGAAGGCCCCAAGGTATTTGAAGGGTGCGGTCCCCATTCATAGACTGGAGCTCAGAGCCTGATGACCTCACCCAGACCAACCCTACAACCAAGCCAGACAGTGATGCACCACAGGTACCAGCCACCCCAATGCGATAAGAGTAATGAAGCTTGCACCTACCAGATGCCTCTGCAGGGTCTCTTCCTCCATCACCAGCATCACCCATCGGGCGAGCATGGAGATAGATGCCCAGCAACAGAGACAGGAACTAAAGGGGCAGGTCCCGACATGGCCCCCTGTCACAGCACCACTGGCTGAAGAAATCTGTTGGTACCTAGTGGCTGGGGCAGGAATCGCAGTCACAGATTTTGAAGGAGACGTGACAGTACCCCTCTCCCCCATCCCTGTCTGAGGGACCTCCAAACTCTTAAAACCTAGCTTATTGGGGAATAGGAAGTGAAACTTCCCGATCAGGCCCTTGGCATGGATGTTACTTGGAAGTACCCAGGACCTCTCCTCCAGACCATAACCCTTCCAGTGCACAAGATACTGCACCGACCCTCTTACCATGCGGGAGTCAAGGATCCTTTGTAGTTTGTATTCTAAATTATCCTCGACTAAAACCGGAGGTGGAGGAGTCTTGATTGAGTGACCTGGAGACTTGAGGAGGGACTTGTGGAATACATTAGGTAGCTTAAAACATTGAGGGAGCTTGAGACGAAAGGCTAGAGGGTTAAGTACCTCAATAATTTTATACGGACCAATAAATCTGGCACCCAGTTTGGCAGATGGCACCTTGAGCCTAATATTTTTTTTGTAGAGTAATGTTAAATCAATGCACTCGCACAGTGTCTTAGTTGCTTAAAGTGAATTTATTTCAATCGAGGTGAAGGTGGTGACTTAGCAGGTTTTAACGTTTCGGCCCACTACAGGCCTTGATCACAACATCACTATAGATAAAACAAAAAGACTTTTTACAATGTTGTTTTGTGAAGTATAAACAAGTGTAAAAAAGCTAATATATACAAGTTTCTACAAATATACATAGAGAACCAGTGTCTATTCATATTCAGAGCTATAATTAGGAGACCGATCATTAAGTATGGTGGAACCAAGAGAACAAAGCTGAGGAAAAGGGAGAAACATGGAAGATATGGCAGGATAGAGTATAAGAATATATAATATTTTTTGTAGACAGCCATACCTTGTCCCCTACTCCCAGGTCCGGGCCCTTAGAGCGCCTTTCATTAGCAATAGAAGCCTGACTAGTCTGAGCCCCCTTCAAGTTTCTTTAACTTCAGACCAGATGTTTTTTAACCGATCCACAGATCTTTTTACCCCAGGGATATCTGAAATCCTAGATGAAAATTAACCAAAGTGAGTATGTAGCCCATGATTACAGTAAAAGGGGGTAGTCTTGATGGACTCCTGATACTGATTATTCATGGCAAACTCTGCTAGTGGCAGGTAGGGGTGGATTATAATAGGGTCAAAATGGGCTACCGCCAAGGGCCCAGCCCCGGGGAAGAAGATTATTGCACCCGTTATAATCTTCAGACAGGTGTGGCGACCATAGCAGCACAGGTTGAATGATGATTGATGCTGGGTCAGGGGCCAGTTAATAGTCACAGATGGATTGGAGATTCGCTTGCGACTGTTAACTAGTTAGGTTGCATTGTCAAGCTCTGACCGCACACTCTAACACGCGCCGGTAGGGATCACTCCATCCCCCCACCCCCAATAGTGACCACATGACACGATCACGGGGCACCTATGGGTTTTCATGACAGTGAGGGGTCAGATGAAGACCTCTGTCGCAGTCATAACAATGTTCCTGTGAATGCTGCCCGAGCACCGGCAGTCACAGAAGATCATTTCTGCCATACAGAAGGTTGCTGAATCATTGCTCTGAACAGCAGAAGCCATCGCACGCTGCAGGATTTAGGTACCTTAGAGGAATAGTAGAAACAATAAAAAGTGAAAAAAAAGTTAAAATCACCTCCCTTTTGCCCTAATGAAAATAAAACTATAAAAAAATACACACATTTGGTATCGCCGTGCTCAGGAATGCACAATCTATCAAAGTATAACATCAGTTAATCAGATCTATAAACGTCGGAACAAGAAAATAAAAACACCATAATTGTTATTTTGGTCACTTCAGCACTGCAATAAAATGCCATAACAGGCGATCAAAACGGCATGTCTACTAGATGCAAAAAATTATAATCTGTCACACAGCTCCAGATCCCAAAAAATGAGGAGGCTACGGGTCATGGAAAACAATAATTAGATTTTTCTTCTGAAGTTTTTTCACTACTTAGATAACAGTAAAAGTAACGTTTGGTATCTACAAACTCGTAACAACACGAGGCATCATACTGACACGTCAGTGTTACCAGATAGTAAACATGGTAAATAAAAAAGCCAAAAAAACAATAGGGAAATTGCACTTTTTTTTGCAATTTCACCGCACTTGGAATTTTTTCCCAGTTTCCAGTACACCATATGGTAAAATAAATGATGTAATCCAAAATTACAACTCATCCCGCAAAAACAAGCCGTCATATGTCTTTTCTGACAGAAAAATAGTTATGGCTCTTGGAAGAAGGAGAGAAAAAATCCACATGGAAAATGGCCCTGAGATGAAGGGGTTAAAGGGAAAGATGTAGAGTAAAAAAATCACTACAATCCTGCAGATCAGGGGCTATTCTGCAGGTTATTAGTGTTAGGGCGCAGTCATATAATACAGATGATAATCGCATCACAATGCTCAGACTAGCCAGTGACCCTCCTGACCTGAGCATGAATGCTGCATAGAAATACATGCAGATGTCACACTCTGGTAAGGGGAGTCACCGATCAGTCCAAGCATTGCAATGCGATCCTGGTCTGAATTATACGGCATTCTGACTGCGCCCCCAAGAAGGTGTTCAACCGCTGACAGTGCAGTTCATGTTAAAAAAAAAAAAAAAAGCATCCGCCTTTCAGTCATTCAGATGTGTGTGGAGAATCTGCAGTCTGCAGTCACCATCACTTTGACTGACAGCTCCCAGTGCTGTACTTCAGCCGGCCGTCAGGGAAACTGCCGGGCCGGCGACTGTCAATGTTCATACACTCCTGTATGAATGAAAGCCACCAATCCCAGGAGGAATAAAGTTCTTTTTTTCGTTAGCTGCGCTTTCAGTACTGCAGTTGGGCATCTTTCTAACACTATTAACCTGTAGATTAACCCCACATCTCCAGGATAATAGGATTTAGGGACATGATAGGTCCTCTTTAACCCCTTACCGATATCGGCTGTACATGTATGGAGTGAGAGGAGTGGCGTCACGGGTGATCTCGCTTCATACTTAGCAGATAATGTGTGTTACAGCCAGGACTGGACTCTTAACAAATTGTTAAACTGTTAAAAGTGTTTGCTCCTTCTGCATACAGGGGCTATGTGGAGCTCCTACTGTATAAAAGGACTATGTGGAGCTCCTGCTATATGCAGGGACCAAGTGGAGCTCCTGCTGTATATATGGGCTATGTATGAGTTCCTTCTACCTTCAGGGGGCTATGTGTGGGCTCCTGTTGTAGCCAAGGGGCTGTGTGTGGGCTCCTTTGCAGCCATGGAGCTATGTGTGGGCTCCTGCTGCCGCCAGGAAGCTATATATGGGCTCCTGCTGCAGCCAGGGAGCTATATGTGGACTCCTGCTGCAGCCAGGTGGCTATATGTGGGCTCCTGCTGCACCCAGGGGGCTCTATGTGGGCTCGCGCTGCAGCCAGGGGCTATGTGTGAGCTTCCGTTTCAGCCAGGGGGCTATGTGTGTGTAACCTCTGTGTGGGCTCCTGCTGTATGCAGTGAGCTATGTGTGGGCTCCTGTTGTATACAGGAAGCTATGTGTGGGCTCTTGCTGTATGCAGGGAGCTATGTGTGGGCTCCTGCTGTATGCAGGGAGCTGTGTGTGGGCTCTTACTGCAGCCGGGGGGAAGGGGGCTCTGTTTGGGCTCCTGCTGCAGCCAGGGGGCTCATGTGTGGGCTCCTGCTGTATGTAGGGGACTATATTAAATCAATTTCTCACCCCTGCTTTATTAAGTATAGCCCTATGTTATGTATGGAGCTGTATATAAGGGTGAAAATAAATGTGCGCCATGCTACACGTGCCACTGATTTTCTCCTATTGCTTTTGAAGATGTGCATCTATATGCTAATCACGTGACCTATCATATAATCTATGAAAAGATGATCATGTGACATGTCACATGATAGTTCGGGTTGGGGGGCCCCCGCTATATAAACAGCCCCGGGCCCTGGCTACCCTTAATCCGCCCTTGGCGGCAGGTGTTCCACCCAATAGGACTGATGCATAGAGACATAACAATGAAGATACTGTTCAGGTGCTTGATTAGTGCGCTCGGTTTGACCATTGGATTCCGGGTGATAGGCAAAAGAAAGGGATAATTCAATCAATTAATCTTTACAGAATGCCCTCCAAAATTTAGAAACAAATTGAGTGTCCAGATCAGACACTCTATTCATGGGAACCCCATGTAATTGTACAACATGACTAATGAATAGTTTACTTAGCAGTTCTGAGTTAGGTAATCCGGACAGGGGGACGAAATGACACTGCTTATTGAACCTATCTACTACCACCCAGATAGAAGTCTTCCCTTCAAAGGGTGCTAGGTCATTATTAGGTCCATGGAGAGATGGGTCCAAGGTCCCTTAGTGGTAGATAAGGACTGGAGCAGCCCAGCAGGGCGGTTACAAGTGATTTCCAGCTGTAATGTCTGTATACTCTTATATTCTGTGATCCTTAGTGGTAATGAGTGCATACTCTTATATTTTGTGATCCCTGACTATAATGTCTATATACTCTTATATTCTGTGATCCCTGGCTGTAATATCTGTATACTCTTATATTCTGTGATCCCCGGCTGTAATATCTGTATACTCTTATATTCTGTGATCCCCGGCTGTAATGTCTGTATACTCTTATATTCTGTGATCCCTGGCTGTAATGTCTATATACTCTAATATTTTGTGATCCCTGACTATAATGTCTGTATACTCTTATATTCTGTGATCCCTGGCTGTAATATCTGTATACTCTTATATTCTGTGATCCCCGGCTGTAATGTCTGTATACTCTTATACTCTGTGATCCCCGGCTGTAATGTCTGTATACTCTTATACTCTGTGATCCCTAGCTGTAATGTCTGTATACTCTTATACTCTGTGATCCCAGCTGTAATGTCTGTATACTTTTATATTCTGTGATCCCCGGCTGTAATGTCTGTATACTCTTATATTCTGTGATCCCCGGCTGTAATGTCTGTATACTCTTATACTCTGTGATCCCCAGCTGTAATGTCTGTATACTTTTATATTCTGCAATCCCTGGCTTTAATGTCTATATACTCTTATATTCTGCGATCCCCGACTGTAATACCTGTATACTCGTATATTCTGTAATCCACAGCTGTAATGTCTGTATGCTCTTATATTCTGTGATCCCCAGCTGTAATGTCTGTATACTCTTATATTTTGTGACCCCCGGCAGTAATTTCTGTATACTCATATATTCTGTGATCCCTGGCTGTAATGTCTGTATGCTCTTATATTCTGTGATCCCCGACTGTAATGTCTGTATACTCCTTTATCCTGTGATCCCCGGCTGTAATGTCTGTATACTCTTATATTCTGTGATTCCGGCTGTAATGTATGTACACTCTTATATTCTGTGATTCCGGCTGTAATGTCTGTATACCCTTATATTCTGTGATCCCTGGCTGGAATGTCTGTATACTCTTATATTCTGTAATCCCCAGCTGTAATGTCTGTATACTCTTATATTCTGTGATCCCCGGCTGTAATGTGTATATACTCTTATATCCATTGATCCCAGCTGTAATGTCTGTATACTCTTATATTCTGTGATCCCCGGCTGTAATGTCTGTATACTCTTATACTCTGTGATCCCCGGCTGTAATGTCTGTATACTCTTATATTCTGTGATCCCCGGCTGTAATGTCTGTATACTCTTATATTCTGTGATCCCCTGCCATAATGTCTGTGTACTCTCTTACTCCCCCATGCCAAGGAGCTGTGGTTTATCCCACCTGTTCCTCCATGATCGGACACATCCATTACACAGGGGCACATTTATAAGAATGTCTCAGACAGGAACATTTTTATTTAACACATTCAACTGTGAAATGTGTTTATATTCCAAGATCTATTAATTAAAGTGTACAATTGTTTGTGGCACAACCCCTTTAAGTAGTTGACTCTCATAGTCACTGATCAGAGCTGTGTTTGGGGTGCGGGGATTTATGCCTCTTGTAATCGCAGCCCTCTCCGCATCGAGGAGTAAATAATTTATTTCGACAACGTTCGATAAAGTGTATGATCCAGCGAGAGAGAAATAAAACATGACAGACGGGAAAATGGAAATAAAACGAAAGCCCATGAACGCTCCGCGCTCCAATCTGAGGAACAGTAGCTTTCTTTTATATTCTCATTACAAAGAGGAATGACAGGAGCGCGAAGAAGGGAGCGAAGACGGCGAAAATAGAATAAGAAGGAAAAAAGAAACGGTGAGATTTCATAGCAGGATCTCCCGAGAAAACTGACAACATCAACCTGATTGCCGTAAAGTGAAAGCAGCCATCATCGCTATTACTGATTATATCGCACGTAGCTCCTGACAATGGAAGACAATACTATGTTGCTGCTGGCGAGAACGTCAAATTATTTTTTGGCAGTTCTGTGAATGGGGTGTGTGCAAAAATATATTTCCATGAAAGTATGGAGATGAGAGGGGTTTAACTCTCTGTTGGCTGCTCAATAATTAAATCATTCACAACATATTGAGGTTTAGGATTAGGAAAAGGATCTGGCTTTTTTCCCGCACCAACAGTGCCACCTCTTATAAAAGGACAGTGCTTGAAATTGCAGGTAAGTCACAATGTCACGGAGGGGTTTAGGTTTCCTAGACAATGACTTTTGCTACGACGGTGACTATCACCTATAGATCTCCAACTCCTGCAAAAGATCCTCATCCCAAAATGGCAATAGAGTCCCCAGGGCACTGCAATCACACCACCAAGGGCATTAATAAATGATTTTTAAAGTTATTCAGCCTACATGACCATTACATCAGGGACATTTACATTGCTTTCAGCACAATAGTGAGCAGGGGCTGGCTGGCAAATTTCGGCCTGGGGGCAAGCACACAGCAGTGGCCCATCAGCAGTGAGCTCAGACCAACATGAGCGGCCCCAAAACTGCTGCTTGATCACTGGCCTGGGGGGCATCTGCCCTCCTGCGCCTGGGCCAGCCAGCCCTGATAGTGAGTGCAGCCCTAGAGGATGATGATACAGGATGTAAAATCAGGAGCAATACACTATCAGTAATGCAGTGACTGCATCTGCAGAATAGTGAGTGCAGCTCTGGAGTATAATAGAGGAGGTAACTCAGGATCAGTAATGTAATGTATGTACACAGTGACTGCACCAGCAGAATAGTGAGTGCAGCTCTGGAGTATAATACAGGATGTAACTCAGGATCAGTAATGTAATGTATGTACACAGTGACTGCATCTGCAGAATAGGGAGTGCAGCTCTGGAGTATAATACAGGAGGTAACTCAGGATCAGTAATGTAATGTATGTACACAGTGACTGTACCAGCAGAATAGTGAGTGCAGCTCTGGAGTATAATATAGGAGGTAACTCAGGATCAGTAATGTAATGTATGTACACAGTAACTGCACCAGCAGAATAGTGAGTGCAGCTCTGGAGTATTAATAACAGGAGGTAACTCAGGATCAGTAATGTAATGTATGTACACAGTAACTGCACCAGCAGAATAGTGAGTGCAGCTCTAGAGTATTAATAACAGGAGGTAACTCAGGATCAGTAATGTAATGTATGTACACAGTGACTGCACCAGCAGAATAGTGAGTGCAGCGTTGAGTATAATACAGGAGGTAACTCAGGATCAGTAATGTAATGTATGTACACAGTGACGAACCAGCAGAATAGTGAGTGCAGCTTGGAGTATAATACAGAAGGTAACTAGGATCAGTAAGTATGTATGTACACATGAATGACCAGCAGAATAGTGAGTGCAGCTTGAGTATAATACAGAAGGTAACTCAGGATCAGTAATGTAATGTATGCACACAAATGACTGCACCAGCAGAATAGTGAGTGCTGCAAGCAATACTGGAGTATAATACAGAGGTAACTCAGGATCAGTAATGTAATGTATGTACACAGTGACTGCACCCGCAGAATAGTGAGTGCGTCGAGTAATACGAGGTACTTCATAATGTAAGTTGTACACAGTGACTGACAGCAATGTGAGTCAGTTGATATAATACAGGAGGTAACTCAGGATCAGTAATGTAATGTATGCACACAGTGACTGCACCAGCAGAATAGTGAGTGCAGCTCAAGAGTATAATACAGGAGGTAACTATTATCAGTAATGTAATGTACAGTCATATGAAAAAGTTTGGGCACCCCTCTTAATCTTACTCATTTTTTTTGTTTAAAATTGTTTTTTTGCAACAGCTATTTCAGCGTGTTATATGTAATAACTGATGGACACAGTAATATTTCAGGATTGAAATGAGGTTTATTGTACTAACCGAAAATGTGAAATATGCATTATTTAAAAAATTGACAGGTGCAAAAGTATGGGCACCTCAACAGAAAAGTGACATTAATATTTAGTAGATCCACCTTTTGCAAAAATAACAGCCTCTAGTGGCTTCCTGTAGCTGTTAATGAGATCCTGGATGAAGGTATTTTTGACCATTCCTCTTTACAAAACAATTCCAGTTCAGTTAAGTTTGATGGTCGCTGAGCATGGACAGCCCGCTTCACAACATCCCACAGATGTTCAATGATATTCAGGTCTGGGGACTGGGATGGCCATTCCAGAACATTGTAATTGTTCCTCTGCATGAATGCCTGAGTAGATTTGGAGCGGAGTTTTGGATCATTGTCTTGCTGAAAGATCCATCCCCGGCGTAACTTCAACTTTGACACTGATTCTTGAACATTATTCTCAAGAATCTGCTGATACTGAGTGGAATCCATGCAACCCTCAACTTTAACAAGATTCCCGGTGCTGTCATTGGCCACACAGCCCCAAAGCATGATGGACCCTCCCCCAAATTTGACAGTGGGTAGCAAGTGTTTTTCTTGGAATGCTGTATTTTTGTGGCGCCATGCATAACGCCTTGTTGAACCAAACAACTCAATCTTTGTTTCATCAGTCCACAGGATCTTCTTCCAAAATGAAACTGGCTTGTCCAAATGTGCTTTTACATACCTCAGGCGACTCTGTTTGTGGCGTGCATGCAGAAACGGCTTCTTTCGCATCACACTCCCATACAGCTTCTCCTTGTGCAGTGTGCGCTGTATTGGTGACCGATGCACAGTGACACCATCTGCAGCAAGATGATGCTGCAGATCTTTGGAGGTGGTCTGTGGATTGTTCTTGACTGTTCTCACAATTCTTCTTCTCTGCCTTTCTGATATTTTTGTTGGCCTGCCACTTCTGGCCTTTACAAGAACTATCCCTGTGGTTTTCCATTTCCTCACAATGGAAACTGACAGGTTAAATCTCTGAGACAACTTTTTGTATCCTTCCCCTGAACAACTATGTTGAACAATCTTTTTTTCCAGATCATTTGAGAGCTGTTTTGAGGAGCCCATGATGCCACTCCTCAGAGAAGATGCAACTAGGAGAACAACTTGCAAGTGGACACCTGAAATAGCTTTTCTCATGATTGGATACACCGGACTATGAAGTACAAAGCTCAATGAGGTTACCAACCCAATTTAGTGCTTCAGTAAGTCAGTAAAAAGTAGTTAGGAGTATTCAAATCATGAAAATCAGAAGGGTGCCCATAGTTTGGCACCTGTCAAATTTTGAAATAATGCATATTTCACATTTTCGGTTAGTGCAATAAACCTCAAATCAAACCTGAAATATTACTGTGTCCATCAGTTATTACATATATCACACTGAAATAGCTGTTGCAAAAACCCAATTTTAAACAAAAAAAAAAATTGAGTAAGATTAAGAGGGGTGCCCAAACCTTTTCATATGATTGTATGTACACAGTGACTGCACCAGCAGAATAGTGAGTGCAGCTCTAGAGTATAATACAGGAGGTAACTCAGGATCAGTAATGTAATGTATGTACACAGTGACTGCACCAGCAGAATAGTGAGTGCAGCTCTGGAGTATAATACAGGAGGTAACTCAGGATCAGTAATGTAATGTATGTACACAGTGACTGCACCAGCAGAATAGTGAGTGCAGCTCTAGAGTATAGTACAGGAGGCAACTCAGGATCAGTAATTTATGTATGCAAAGTAATGTATGAATACAGTGAATGCATCTGCAGAATAGTAAGTGCAGCTCTGGAGTATAATATATCTGTGACCCTAACGAAAAAGCTTTATTCACAATGTCTGCTTGCAGTCATCGCCTATTATAATACTTAGCTCGTGGCGTCCATCATTTACTTATGCCGTAATTATGTTCTCCTATCACGCGATTGGTCATCACTACTTCCAGTGGCCATATTTGAACACCCAAGAGATTGGAATTCTAATATGGTGCATTCTAAAGGTGCCGCCAACACCAGAATCTCACCACTCGCGCCACCCAGCCTCCACGCCCCCAGGCCCTCCTACAAACCTGTCACTGCAGTTTGCCCCCCACATGCACAACAGATGGAGGCTTTCCAGGACCTGTGGTGATGACACGGTCATAGGCGGAGTAACAGATCACTTGACCGTGACATCATCATAGGTCCTTTAGCAGACACGGAGTCGGGGTGCACAGACAGCAGGTACAGAAAGCGGCTGGATCCCCTGGTCTCCACACACTCCGCTCCCCTCCCCCAGTCCTGGTCTCCACACGCTTTACTACCTGGTCCTGGCCTCCACCCTCTGCTCCCCTGTCCCAGTCTCTGCATGCTCTCCTAGCCCGGTCTTGGTCTCCACATGCTCTCCTAGCCTGTGCTTGGATTCAATATGCTCTCCTCCACTGGTCCTGGTCTCAAAAGCTCCAAGTCCTGGTCTCCAAAGCTCCCCTCCCCCAGTCCCGTTCTACGAAGCTCCTCGGTCCAGTCTCCGCATGCTCCCCTCCCCCGTTCCCAATCTCAGCACACTCCCTTCCCCCAATTTTGGTCTCTGCACGCATTCCTGGTCCAGATCTCTACACGCATCCCCTCCCCGGTCCTGGTCTCTGCACAGTCCCCTCCCCCAGTCCTGGTCTCTGCACAGTCCCCTCCCCCAGTCCTGGTCTCTGCACAGTCCCCTCCCCTGGTCCTGGTCTCTGCACAGTCCCCTCCCCCAGTCCCGGTCTCTGCACACTTCCCTCCCCAGTCCCGGTCTCTGCATACTCCTTTTCCCCATTCTGAGCTCCTTAACCACCGGACCTGGTCTCTGCATGCTCCACTCCCCTCCATCCTAGTCTCTGCACGCTCCATTCCCCTACCCCAGTGTTGGTCTCCGCATACTCCCTCCCCCAGTCCCAGTCTCCCCACGTTCCCCTCTCCCAGTCTCCACACACTCTCTTCTCCTGATCTCCACACGTTCTCCTCCCCTCATCCGGTGTCTGCATGCTCCACTCCCCTCTCCCCATCTTCACATGCTCTCCCGGTCTCTGCACACTATTCCTACCTCTCCCGGTGTCCACATGCTCCCCTCTCCTGGTCTCCACATGGGGGTAGCAGAGACAGCACAACACAGGGGGAGCACAGAGAGAGCGCACGCAGGGAGGGGGCAGAGAGAGCGCAAAAGAGCAGAGAAACCGCAAAGGAGAGAGCACATGAGAAGTGAAGATAGTGCACGGGGGGATACATGTTAAAGGACCTCTAGTCTGCATGCACTACTCCCCGGTCCCGATCTCTGCATGCAACGTCTTGTCCCCGGTCCCTGTCTCCAAATACTCCGCCCCCTCCTCCCGTTTCCACACACTCCCTTCCCCCAGTCTCTGCACACTCCCATCCCCCGGTCTTCGCACACTCTGCACCCTCCCAGTCCTGATCTCCGCATACTCCCCTCCCCTGGTCTCCGCACGGTCTGCTCCCCTCCCCCTGTCTCCACACACTCCTCTCCCCTTGTCTCTGTATGCTCCACTGCCCTCCCCTGGTCTCTGCATGCTCCCCTTCCCTCTCCCCCCATGGTCTCCCCACGCTCCACTCCCCTCCCCCAGTCTCTACACCCTCCACTCCCCTCCATTGGTCTCTGCACGCTCCACTCCCCTCCCTCAGTCTCTGCATGCTCCGCTCCCCTCCCTTAGTCTCTGCACGCTCCCCTCCCCAGTCTCCACAGGTTCCGCTCCTTTCCCCTGTCTCCACAGGCTCCGCTTCCCTCCTCCGGTTTCCACATGCTCTGCTCCCCTCCCCAGTCTCTGAACTCTCCTCTCCCCCAGTCTGGTCTCTGCATGTTCCGCTCCCCAACCCCAGTCTTCGCACGCTCCACTACCCTCCCCAATCTCCTCACGGTCCCCTCTTACGATCTTCACATGCTTCCGTCCCCTCTCCCAGTCTCCACATGCTCCCCTCTCCTGATCTCCACCTATTCCCATTCCCCCGTCTCCTCACACTCTGCTCCCCTCCCCCAGTCACCACTCGTTTCCCTCTCCCGATCTCTGCACGCTTCCATCCCCTCTCACGGACTCCACACACTCCCCTCTCCTGATTTCCACCCTCCCCGTTCCCGGTCTCTGCATGCTCCTCTCTCCCGGTTGTCCTACGCTCCCCTTCCCTCTCCCGATCTCCGCATGTTCCCCTCTCCCGGTCTCTGTACACTCCACTCTCCCCATGTCTGCATGCTCCCCCCATGGTCTCCGCACAGGGTGGGCAGAGACAGCACGCACAGGGGGAGCAGACAGAGAGGGCACAGGGGCAGACAGAGAGCGCACAGGAAAGCAGAGAGCGCAAAGGGTAAGAGGGACCGCAGCACATAGTACGTGGAGACCTGTCAAAGGAGAGTACACAGGGTGAAAAGAGACAGCACATGGGGGGGATTGGTTGTGCATGAGGGTGGAAGAGACAGTGGCCACCCCTAGAGCGACAGAGCCTGCCCCCATTGTGTTGTCACCACCTTATCGATGCGATAGAATCGGCCCTACATCTAGTTAGTTATATCTGGCTTGGTAGCGAGCCTATGAAACAGTCGATGGGTAATATTTTTTTATGTATTATTATTTTTAAAACAAAGTTTCTCAGAAAATCTGATTTCCCATCGCCCTCTGCTAAACTGCACTTCTGACTCCTGATGCTTCTTTGTAGGACAGCCGCGTACAACCAGAGGTCAAACAGTTCCAAGATCATCCACGAAGGCGTCATTTTACTTTCTTGTTGTTTTTCAGTTGATTTTATGCTTTTTAGATATTGAATTTGTAATTTATTGCAGTAGAGCTTCCCGAGAACAGTCACAGGGCCAGGAACGTAGCGGGAAAGGTCATAATTTGTATATACAGGACACTGGCCGTAACTTTATGTATTCATAGACTTTTTGTTTTGTCTGTAAGAAAAAAAAAGAAACTATCGGCAATTTTATGAGGTTGTGTTCATGCCGGGAAGGATATTTGCATATGAAAACCTTGTGTTGCTGTCACTGAGTATCACCGGGATGATAACCCACAAAACGGAGCATTACTGCTGCTGTTACCGTCTGCACAGGGAGGCTCTGCGCCCTCGATCAATATTCATTAATAGGTTACCAATTTATTTGCCTTTTCTTACAATTTCATTGCTTTCTTTCCCCCTTCTAAGAGCATATTAACCAATCAGCATTCATTATTCATAGTCATGGTTTTGGCCGAGCTGTCAGAAGCAATGGTTGAAAGTAAACAGTGACCATTGTTTCATATCATTTGTAAATAAATCAATAGTACTCATGAAAATATGAAACTTTATAAAATATCTTATTAGATCAATCTGCTTCTCTCTCTCCAGGATTGGTGTTTATTCTCAAAATTCTCAATTCATTGGAAACACATTTTCCCATTCCTGAGATACGATGTGACAGTTGCTGCTCATGAAATTGTATGGAGAACTTGCAGTAGAATATCTAGCTCCTCCCTCCTCTGCCAGTCTCTTCCTCTAGCTCCTCCCTCCTGTCTCTGCCTCTAGCTCCTCCCTTCTCTGCATGTCTCTTCCTCTAGCTCTTCCCTCCTCTGTCTGTCTCTGCCTCTAGCTCCTCCCTCCTCTGTCTGTCTCTGCTTCTAGCTCCTCCCTCCTCTGTCTGTGTCTGCTTCTAGCTCCTCCGTCCTCTGTCTGCCTGTAGCTCTTGACTCACCGTAGCCGGGTTCTGCACGTCACAGGCGTTGACTCTCCTTGTCACGGAACCGCGCCTGCGGCTGTGGGGCCCGGTGGTCCAGATCAATAAGGGGATGGCTGAACAGTAGGGGGGTTAATTGTCTTCGTGACGCCACCTGTGAGTGTTCCGGTGATGTTCACCGGCGCTGCTTGGGTCTCCGGGGGATGGAAGGCAGCAAGATGGGACGCTCCCCACAGGATGAGCGGGAGTCCCCGGAGCCAGGAGCTGCACAAGATGTTGTGAGGCAGCTTAGCCAGGCTACTGTTAGATCCAGGAATTAAAGTGCAGACACACTAAAGTCTTTTAGGTACCTTTACTGGTGGAAAGCAGGTACACTCAGACCGGGTGAGGATGAAGTTCAACACTCCTGGAGGTTCACAGCAAGCAGTTGGTGTAGGTTTCCTTTCTCTGTTTCTTTTGGTAAGGTCGGGTGGATGTGGAATCCAGCCGGACCGGGCAGTATGTTCCGAGGAACTTGATTCACCTGGGTATCAGCACTGAGGGCACTGTAAAAGGGGTTAAGCAGGATCAATACTTTTCCCTGAGCTCTCGTAGGTGGGTGCTTCAGGTGGAACAGGGGGCTAAACTCCCTGTGCAGGATGCTGGTTCTCTGTGGTGGCTGGGTAGCTCTCACAGCTCGGTTCCAGTAACCAGATGATGGGGGAGAGTTAAGGCAACTCTGTTGTCCCTGAGAGGTGCTCTCCTTTCCTATTACCCCAATTGCAAGGGTCTCCTCACTTGCTAGATAGGCTGGATGGGCCTAGTGTGTGTCTCAGAATGCCAGAGATCACACACAACCTGCAGCTCTCCTAGCATCTGCACACTCTGGTGTTTCTCCCTCCAAGACCCTATTTATAGGGGGAATTGGCTCAAAGTGACCAGTGGAGCTCCCCCTAGAGCAGGGGTGGGGAACTCCAGTCCTCGAGGGCCGCCAACAGTGCAGGTTTTCAGGATTTCCTTAGCATTGCACAGGGGTTGGAATCATCACTTGTTCAGGTGATTCAATTATCACCTGTGCAATACTGATGAAATCCTGAAAACCTGCACTGTTGGCGGCCCTCGAGGACTAGAGTTCCCCACCCCTACCCTAGAGGCTTGGGGTGAAACCAGGTGTTAAAGGTGTAGTAAGTGTTTTGTTTGTTTGTGAGTATTGCTTTGCTGTTACTGCTCCATTCATGTCCCAAGGAGTTCTGTGGTGCCCAACAAGGTACCAGGGTGCCACACTCCTCTCTCCTCTGTCTGTCTCTGCCTCTAGCTCCTCCCTCCTCTGTCTCTGCCTCTAGCTCCTCCCTCCTCTGTCTGTCTCTGCCTCTAGCTCCTCCCTCCTCTATCTGTCTCTGCCTCTAGCTCCTCCCTCCTCTGTCTGTGTCTGCCTCTAGCTCCTCCCTCCTCTGTCTGCCTGTAGCTCCTCTCTCCTCTGTCTGTCTCTGCCTCTAGCTCCTCCCTCCTCTGTCTGCCTGTAGCTCCTCTCTCCTCTGTCTGTCTCTGCCTCTAGCTCCTTCTCTCTCCAAAGAATAATAAAAGCACCAACTGTCATCTGTTACCTCTATATGGGGTAATCGGTCTTTCCTGGATGTTACAAATTTTACTCATGTATTGAGAGTGAACAGATCAGGTCTAGGAGGAGAAAGAAGCACATTTCTCTGATAAGATATATTAGGCTATGTGCCCATTGGACGTTTTGTGGGCTGTTTTTGAGCGTTTTCCGTCGGCGTTTTCCGCTGAGTTTTATGTTAATTTATGTTAATCCTAACCAGCGGTTGGATTAACATGCTAGTCAATGAATTTTAGAAAACGCTGTGTACATTAGAACGTTTTTTTTTGTCTCCTTTCCACTTTCTTCACCGGTTTTCCACCGGTTTTCAAAGATAGAGCAAGTGACTTCTTTTGAGCGTTTTTCCAGCGGTTCCAGCTTACAAGTGCACAAAAAACAGTCTTACAAACGCTAAGAAAAACTGCCAGAAAACCGCCGACAAAACGCTGTATAAACGCTATAAAACCGCTCAAAAAACGCTCAAAAAACGATGGACACTGCTGAGGTCAGAAAACTCTGTTTCTGCAATTCTCCACCGGTTTTCTGACGGTCAGCAAAGATGCAGAACCGTCCAATGGGCACATAGCCTTTTTGTCACAGGGCGTTAATAGATTTGTGAAAGTTCTGGCTCCTTTGGATTTGAAATGGGATTAATTTCTTTTGCACCAGAAAAGGTTAATGTCAGATTTCCCTTGCTGGTAGCTCCTAGAGAGTTCATGTCAGCTTGCAGCCAGGTTGGTAACCACACCCACTTCCCTTTAAATAGTCATATGAGCAATCACCTGATTCCGGAAATAGATCCATTTTTTACTGACTAGAGTTGAAGGAGGAAACATTGTGTTGCTGAAGATCTGCAGCTGGAGTCCTGTTGTCCTGGAGCCATCCTATAGAGTTTGCCTGCAGATGCCAAGTTGTTGTGTCCTTATTGTCAATGTTCCCTGTCTGTTTACCTGTCCCCGTGTTTTATTACATCAAAGATGAGGTCTAGTGCACTCACTGGCCTTGGGACTAGGCATGTGATGGTGGTGGGGGGAATGACCCACTTAGGGGATGGTAGGGTAGCTCAAGTTAAGTGTCAGAAAGTGTCCCATCCCTTGTTCCCTATTGTCAGGGTCTTCCTCCCCCTTTATCATCCCGTTGCACCTCTGTATTTCGCCGTGCGTCCATCCCCACGTTTTAGCATGACAATTATAAAGTTGCTTATTTTCATGTGCGCTATTGATTTATGGAATAAAAATGACAGTTTCCCTTTAGAGTCCTGAATGAATATTTTGTGAATAGTGAAGTCCAGGTGCCACCATAGAGGATCAATGAATCAGATATTGTGATGAATGAATCATTCCAGAGACCTAAAAACAATGTGTAATGGAGTTGGTGCAACTCCTTCTTCAGATTTGATAAACACAATGGTATTCACATCTTATATAGGAAGTGGGTGCGGTGTTTCCCATCAAGTAAAATACTAGTTTAAAACTTCTATTAAAAAAAGTGCTAACAATTGATATAAAAAGAAAATAAATAATGATAAAAAAGGAACACAATGTTCCTACCAATGTTGCACACAGTAAATGTTACCCTTTAAAGGACCAGGGACTGCAGCTGATGCCCTGATGGATAAGTGCTTATTCACACAGCCGTTTTTCATTAACATATTGTATCCATGTTTTTCACGGATCGATCACGTGCTCATTACAGGTTTCAGTGCTCTTTACTTGACCTATTTCATTTTAATGCAATTTGAGGATCAGAATCACCCATTCAAGTGAATGGCAAAAAGTAAAATAAACAATATTGGGAAGTGCATGGATACCATCCATGAGTCACTGTAGTGATGTTCTTTATTAACTATCTAATTGGAAGTTTGTAAAAATGTGGCGCCCCACTACGTAGGTGCCACAAAAGGGGTACTGCACCCAGAAAAGGGGTGTAGTACTCCACTGCAATTGGGACTATGGTCACTAGATGGAACCCTAGAGCAGCACTCACACACTAGAATAGTGGGTGGGAGGGACCCGAGAGGGTCTTAGCGACCTCTAGAGGGAACCAGAGAGCTCAGAGAGAGAGAGTATCAGAGTCGGAGAGTGTGGAGAGAAGATGGAGTAAGAGCTGGAGCAAGGAGGGTCTTCTCGGCTGAGGGTCCCAGAAAGCAAAGATCCCAGAGAGAGAGAAGGAAACTCAGAGGCAGAGTTCACTCTAATGGGGAATTGAGTGACGGAAGAGTTTGCCCCATAGGAAGGAAACCGGGTACCAGAGCCCGCAACTGTGAGATCCTTTACGGCTCACAGAAAATTTGTTAAACAGGGATATTACAAATACGGCCCCGACTCCCAAAGAGCCCGCAAGAGGGGAATCAGTCCTGCAGTTGGATCCTGCGAAGGACAAGGAAAAGGTTCACCCGGCAGGTACAAGGGAGAGGAGACTAAAACAAGCAGAAGGAGGTCAGGTCATCTCTAAGAGGTCAGACTTCACAGTACTGGGAACAAGGAGGAAGGAAGAAAAAAAGAAAGGAACATAAAGGAGGGTTCTATCTACAACCAGAAATCCCAATTGCAGCAACCGCCACATTTGCCAATACACCATCTGACTAACTGCTGAACTGTAATGCTAATTAAAGTTTTCCAGTAAAAGTTACCCGGTGAAGTGAAGTTCTGACTCTGCTGCATCCTTCCAATATAAACAGTTTCTTTACAGAATCACTACCCCAGTGGTCCAGTCCCGCCTGCGGGGACTAATCCATCTAAGCCGCAATACCACCGACCACCAGAGGACTTGGCGGCGCTGGTGGGCATCACCAGACTCAGCAGGTGGCGTCACGAAGACAACAAAACTAAAACCTGTAATAATCCCCCCATTTCAGTTGACCCCCAGGGCCAGCGGCAAGCCGCCTGTGACTATCCCAGACCCCAAAGCCACCTGAGAGCTGAGTACCCGAGCCCTGGGTGCGCGTCAAAAACATTCCATTTTTCCTACACGAAAAATAAACCAACCAGAGCGACATCTGAATGAGGCCTAAGACTGAATTACTTTTATATTCACTATTGATATTCTGATCAATAATGCAGTAAATGTTACTGAGAATTCTAAAAACATTGTAAAATACATTTAGAAAGCCCAGATTCTATATTCTTCCTCCTGTGCTTGTTCTTGTTTTCATCCCACTTTAAAAGGGCTCTCCAGCTATATACAAAAGTGCTTTAATTGTGTTTTATACTAAAATTATTACAATTTACATTTCATTTATTTATACTTAATTTATATTAATAATAATTATTGCTTTAAGAATAATAATTTATATTAATAAATTCATTATCAAATCTCCATTAATGGCGTCCTGTCATCGACAGCCTGTGTCAGACTATGGCGGCGGGGTCCAGGCAGTAACATTGACTCTTGGGCCACTGATTAACCATAGGCAAATATTACATTCACAAGCTTACCAATGGTTTCAGACAATAATATACTGGGCAGATTATAAATGAACGATGAGATGTTTCCTTTCCCACTACTTAGTGAGACAAGTGTATTGTGACAACTATGATTATGTTGGGTGTAATGATGAGATAGGGGCCCACCGGAGGAATACCCTGCTATCCTGCCGGCCAGTCCGAGCCTGTCAATGGTTCCTGGTGACGACAGTTCCACTTCCCATTTACTTCATTACATTAAAGAGCATGCTTCTACTCACTGAAATTATAAAGGGGTCTGGCTCATAGTAATAGCCAACCTCCACTCTTTATATCGGGCACTTGCTTAGCTATTGAAATGATCAGTCGGCCAACCAACTTCACACAGAGCACAGATCATGTCACCAATACATCAAAGGGGGTGAACCTTCTCTTCTTTGTCAAAGCAAAAGTGGAAATGGAGCTGGCGGTAAAGGACAGGAGCCCTGCGGCACGCCTCCTATCTGCCAGACCTTTGGCGCCTCTTCTGATTTCTAGGCCGGGCACAGCATCATTGTTGTGTTATGACACATGTGTCACCCCAGTCCTCTAATATGAAGAGTATGTCTTTGGGTAGCAGGACTCCTGTCCTGGTGGCCATGGTCTACTGACATTGCCGTTAAAACTGGGTCAAGTGCATCAATTTGTTCATTTCTAATGTCCAAACTTCATATCAGACTACATTAAAGACACTTTAAAAAGTAAATGAGAAGCATTAAAACCTCTATGCACATTGGTGCCAATCTTGTCTATAGGCTGTGTTTTGTATTGCAGCTCTACCAATTCAGAGAAAGGGAGGCACTGATCCAGGGGTAAAGGTGAAGGTTGTCAGGACAGTGTTGTCCCCCTTCTTAAATGTGTATTATGTTCTGTGTAATAATGCAGGTAGAGCGTGACTGTCTGGCCAAGAGCCATCCAGTGACCACTGTTGAGAAGCTGCTCCTCAAGCTGTGCCGTGCCATATTCGGGATTATTAAAAATAAATATAGGTGTCCCTTGTGGGTGAGGTTTTTTTCATAAAACGGGTTGTGGCACGCTTGAAAGGTCAAGAGAGTCAATCAAGAAGAGATGGAAATCTTATCCCACTTCCAATTAATTGGGCCCTTCAGGTCATCTCTGGGCAGAGAGGCTAGAAACAGTATGGGAACGGTAATTAGAAGCCAACGTGCCTCTCCTGGCCCCTACCCACTTGCCTACTGCAGGACCCCGGAACACTGTGAATATCCCTTATGTTTTTGCATCGGTCATAGTGTATGCCCATGCTTCACTAGACTTTGTAAAGAAATTGTTCCTAAAAAGCATTATGACTCCATGCGTACTTTAGCCCCCAATGAGGTCCCTGTAAATATGACTTTTGCACTTAAGAGCCGGTTGGGGCCAGTTTGGCGGGACCAACGTCACCCCGCAGCAGAGGCCCAGCCTCACCCCCCAGCCACGCCCTGGGCCCAGCAACTCAACAAAAGAAAAGTTTTTTTATTATCATCTCTAACAACTTTGGTAAAAGAATGCGTCAGGAAAGGATATAGATCCATTCTGGTCCCAATCCAGACACATCTCTCTGCTTTGCCTTCCTTATAGACACCTCTAATCACCAGTGTAACACTAGAATTGATTTTCGAATTGTCTAAGAAGTTTGGGGACAGAAGTTCTGAATTCACTCATACCCAGATTGATCAATGTGAATCGTAAGAAGTTGGATTTATTATAGTATTTCCCTTTAAGAAAGAGTTGGCAGTCAGTCCCATAGTGAATCTGGCAGCGTACTTTAGACCTTTGTGTATTGATGCAATGAGGTCATCTTTTAAAAACAGAAGATATAACAGCCAAAAAAAAGCCACACGCTATATGTGCATTCAGAGACAAAGATAGCACCGAGTATAACAAAGGAGGGATTTTGCGTAGGGAGCGGAGGAATGTGCCTGACTCTGGTCATTGTGTGCTCTTGACAATCCCTACTTGTTACAAACATCACTTTATAATATGGAGATCACAAAGCTGCTGGGATCATTACCGATCAGCTGTAACTGTAGAGAACCCTGGCAATAAGTGTCTGATTTCCCTGCAGCGCCACCACAGGACAGATTGGGTATTACACACTGTCCATTTTAATGGATTGTATATATGATGAGCAAGAGAGCAAGAGACCCTTCTCTATAGCTGCCCTCAATTCTTACTAAAAGATAACAGTCCTAAATAAAGGACCGCCTCCATTTATAAATTCAGTATTCCCTAATACAGCTGCATCTCAATGCATTAGAATATCATCAAAAAGTTAATTTATTTCAGTAATTCAATGCATAAAAGTGAAACACATATTAAATAGTCATTACACACAGAGTGATCTATTTCAAGTGTTTATTTCTGTTAATGTTGACGATTATGGCTTACAGCCAACGAAAACCCAAAGGTCATTATTTGAAATATTAAAGTAGGGAGGACAAAGGGTCTGAGAGATAAAATATGACATCACAGAGGCTTGACCTTGTGTGGTTGTGAGAGTCACAACCACTATAAAAGCAGATCAACAGCTGCTGCAGTCCCCAGTGTGTGCATATAGAGTAGGAAGATGAAGGGTTAAAAACTGCACTGCCGTATTCCACCAGACACCAAAGGGTGAATATAATATTGATTTACTAGTCAATGGTTTCAGCCCTAATAAAGCAATATTATATTCACCTTTGATGTCTGGTGGAATATGCAGGCGGTTTTTAACCCTTTATCCTCCTTACTTTAATTTTCTGAGATAATGACCTTTAGGTTTTCATTGGACTGTAAGCCATAATCATCAACATTTACAGAAATAAACACATGAAATAGATCCTATGTGTAATGACTCTATATAATATATGCGTTTCACTTTATGTATTGAATTACTGAAATAAATTTACTTTTTGATGATATTCTAATTCGTTGAGATGCCCCTGTATGTTATATGTATAATGTTTTTTTCTAGAAGAACAAGGCCTTTTATCATACATGCAAGGTAAGATATATTATATCACCCATATGTTAGGGTACCTTTACACGCCGCAACTTTTGCGGCGATCGGAGGCAATCTAATGACGTGTGCACATTTTTCATGGTCGCCTCAGAATGCCGAAGGCGCATTTACACGCCCAATTTCGCCCTCAACCTAAGGCAATGTGTTGTCCCCGGAAGCTGCCACACCAACAGCGGAATCAATCCGGTGGAGTTGCCATTGTGTGGTGGTGAATGGACAGCTGTTCAAATATGGCGGGCGTCAAGTGACAACTAATTGAGACACAGTAGCCCACACCAATCATCGCTGATGGGGCGCGGTATCCAGCACGCTGTGGCAGGCCTCCAGGAAATCACTAGGTGACGCAGATTTCCCTCCCTATCGCCCGTTCACACGCCAAAAGCCGGGAATGTCACCTTCCTGGTTGCCTCTGGTTTTGGATCAGTGCAGTGAAATCAGAACCAGGCGCAACCTTTTTTATCGCCGTCAAATTCCCCAATTACACGCCGCAATTTCGAGGCAATTTCACTGGCGATGGTGATGGGGCTACAGATTGCCGGTCAGATTTCTCGCCGCGGTTGCGACATGTAAAGGTAGCCTTTATGGTGTTTAAAGGGTTTCTCTAGGTGTAATGGGGTGTAATGGAAACATCTCTAGGGGATCAAGCAATATTTTTCCTTTGTTGCTCAAGAGCTTGAATCCTCAATGCCAACCTACAGAGGGAATATTTGAGCTCCAAAGACCCAAAATCTTCAACTAAGACCCTCACCATGTACCGATCATAACAATGAGGACACCTTAGGTTCTTGTAGACCATCATGACCACAGAGCAAATTATATTTTTGCACCATCTATATCTATGCCCCCCCGTTATCAATGATACATGCACTGCCATTATGCACCCTGCTTCATATATTAATTATGGCTGTAATATTCCTAACTGCAAAAGCGAAACGCATTATCCAAAGGCTATGGTTCCTTTAGTGTCTACAGCAGTGTTCCCCAACTCCATCCCCAGGAGCCAAGAACAGATCATATTTTCAGGATTTCCTAGTATTGTAGAGGTAATAATGCCATCACTTTTGCAACGCTAAGGAAATCCTGAAAATATGCTCTGATAGTGAGGAACACTACAGGAACCAATTTTTTTAAGCCTTTATTATAAAAAATACAGAACTTAGAATAAAAAGAGAAAATTAAGGTGACACCAATATGTAAAACAATAACAAATGTAAAAAATCTAAGGCTGTTTGCACACGCTGCGTTCTATCCTCATTTTTGAGTGCAGTTTTGGCACAAAACCTGAAGAGAATCCTGGTACCAGCAAAGTCAAAGAGAATCCTAAAGTCTCTGCACACAGTATTTTTTCGCGTTGCAGATTTAGTGCAGATTTAAATCAATTATTGAAGCATTTTCTGCTGCAGATTTCATCCATTCTAATGAACAAGAAAAATCTGCACCATAAATGCTCGTTTTTGCGGCTGGGTTTTTCACGCCAAGAGATGCAGAAATTTCTGCACAAAATCCTAAACTTGTGCACATACCCTAAATGTTTTCATCTAAAGTTGTTATTTTATCCTCACCTATCCCTTATAGACTGTGAGCCCTCGCAGGTAGGGTCTTCTCCTCACCTACTGTATCCTCACCCATCCCTTATAGACTGTGAGCCCTCGCAGGTAGGGTCTTCTCCTCACCTACTGTATCCTCACCCATCCCTTATAGACTGTGAGCCCTTGCGGGCAGGGTCCTCTCTCACCTACTCTATCCTCACCCTTCCCTTGTAGACTGTGAGCCCTCATGGGCAGGGTCCTCTCCCCTCATCTACTGTATCCCCACCCATCCCTTGTAAACTGTGAGCCCCCGTGGGCATGGTCCTTTCTCCTTTTCTACTGTATCCTTGCCCATCCCTTCTACACTCTGAGCCTCAAAGGCAGAGTCCCCTCCCCTCCCCTGCTGTATCCTCACCCATTCCTTGTAGGCTGTGAGCCCTTACAGACAGGGTCCTCTCCCTCCACCTACTGAATCCTCACCCATTCCGTGTAAACTGTGAGCCCTTGTGAGCAGGATCCCCACTCTTCTACTGTATCCTCACTCATGTCTTGTAGACTGTGAGCCCTCGTGGGCAGAGTCCTCTCCCTCCACCTACTGTATCCTCACCCATCCCTTGTAGACTGTGGGCCCTCGCAGGCAGGGTCCTCTCTGCTCACCTATTGTATCCTCACCCATCTCTTGTAGACTAAGACTTTGCGGGCAGGATCCTCTCTTCTCATCTACTGAATCCTCACCCATCCCTTGTAGACTGTGAGCCACGTGATATGGGTCCTCTTTTTCTCACCTACTTTATCCTTTCCCATCCATTGTAGACTGTGAGCCACGTGGTAAGGGTCCTCTTTTCTCACCTACTTTATCCTCTCCCATCCATTGTAGACTGTGAGCCCCCGCGGGATGGGTCCTCTTTTCTCACTTACTTTATCCTCTCCCATCCATTGTAGACTGTGAGCCCCCGCGGGATGGGTCCTCTCTTCTCACCTATTTTATCCTCCGCCATCCATTGTAGACTGTGAGCCCTCGCAGGCAGAGTCCTCTCTTCTCCTGTTCCAGTCCTATGCCTTGTTATTGTGTATACCTTTTTTTCACATGTAAAGTGCCATGTAATAAATGGTGCTATAATAACACATAATAATTTCTTGAGGATAGGGAAGCTGTATGGATCACACTGACCCCCGGCGTCTGAAAACCCTTCCATTGCTTTACCTATCTTTTCATCTGCCTGATCCTAGGCTCTTCTTTGTAGAATGGCTTGTATTTTTATAGAGAAATATAAGGTTTTAGAAACAATGGGCTACTTCCAAAAACAGCACCACACCTTTCTATAGTTAGTGCGCGGTATTGTAACTCCATCCCTTTCACTTTCAATACATCTGAGCCGCAATACAAGATACAAAAAATGCATGGTTTGCCCTTATCTTAGTTATGACCTCGCTAACAATAAAGACATTTTTGCAGCTACTAAATGACGAATGCGACTTTAAAAGACTGTTTATCGTTAAATGGAAGAAAAAAAACAGAAAAAAAAACAAGCAACCAAGTTTTTTTGTCCCTATTGAAGCAGACAACTAGATCTTTTCGGACTCCAAGTCAGGGGTCATTGGATTTAAGTAACTTGTCTCAGCTCAGCCATCATCTCGTCAATAAATGGAAATGCTTAGTTCTTTCATGTGAGATAGGGAAAAGCAATTTAAAGCACTGACCTCTTGCTCGGCGCTGAAATTGTATTCTTGCTTCACGTTCAAGAGACTTGTGGCGGCTCGTGAAAGTGATTTGTGGTCTGTATCAAGAGGCGGTTTAAATTTTAATTTTTTTTTCCCTTTTTTCTTTATTAGAATGAATTTATTTCTATGGTTTTGAAAATAAATATAATATTTATTTGGGCAGATACAATGTATCAAGCTCTCTCCTTCTAGCATCCTCCAAGCAGTTAAAACGATCAATGTCTTATACATCCTGAGTGATCGCCGGCGGCCGGCAAAGAGCAAAGCGTGATGGACCCCAGATAAGAGCGAAGTGTCAGTCACGGTCGTCAAGTGGACAACTCTGACGTATTAACAAAATAATCAAATCAGTCAACAAGACAGTAACCGAGTCTAGGGAAAAGTCGCTGCTTTTCACAAACCACAAGTCTGTCTAACGGCTGCCTTTATATAGACAGCTGTCTCTAGGAAGAATTTAAAGACCTTGTCTAGGATAAAGCACTAGTGATGAGCGAGCACTACAATGATCGTAACGATGAGCGCGACTCAAGTACCGAGTATAATGGAAGTCAAAGGGAAGAATTTAAGGACCTTGTCTAGGATAAAGCACTAGTGATGAGCGAGCACTACAATGCTCGTAACGAGGAGCACGACTCAAGTACTGAGTATAATGGAAGTCAAAGGGAAGAATTTAAGGACCTTGTCTAGGATAAAGCACCAGTAATGAGCGAGCACTACAATGATCGTAACGAGGAGCACGACTCAAGTACTGAGTATAATGGAAGTTAAAGGGAAGAATTTAAGGACCTTGTCTAGGATAAAGCACTAGTGATGAGCGAGCACTACAATGATCGTAACGATGAGCGCGACTCAAGTACTGAGTATAATGGAAGTTAAAGGGAAGAATTTAAGGACCTTGTCTAGGATAAAGCACTAGTGATGAGCGAGCACTACAATGATCGTAACGAGGAGCACGACTCAAGTACCGAGTACAATGGAAGTCAAAGGGAAGAATTTAAGGACCTTGTCTAGGATAAAGCACTAGTGATGAGCGAGCACTACAATGATCGTAACGAGGAGCACGACTCAAGTACCGAGTATAATGGAAGTCAAAGGAAAGAATTTAAGGACCTTGTCTAGGATAAAGCACTAGTGATGAGCGAGCACTACAATGATCGTAACGAGGAGCACGACTCAAGTACCGAGTACAATGGAAGTCAAAGGGAAGAATTTAAGGACCTTGTCTAGGATAAAGCACTAGTGATGAGCGAGCACTACAATGATCGTAACGAGGAGCACGACTCAAGTACCGAGTATAATGGAAGTCAAAGGAAAGAATTTAAGGACCTTGTCTAGGATAAAGCACTAGTGATGAGCGAGCACTACAATGATCGTAACGAGGAGCACGACTCAAGTACCAAGTATAATGGAAGTCAAAGGGAAGAATTTAAGGACCTTGTCTAGGATAAAGCACTAGTGATGAGCGAGCACTACAATGATCGTAACGAGGAGCACGACTCAAGTACCGAGTACAATGGAAGTCAAAGGGAAGAATTTAAGGACCTTGTGTAGGATAAAGCACTAGTGATGAGCGAGCACTACAATGATCGTAACAATGAGTGCGACTCAAGTACCGAGTATAAAGGAAGTCAAAGGGAAGAATTTAAGGACCTTGTCTACAATAAAACACTAGTGATGCTCGTAACAATGGGCGCAACTCGATTACCGAGTACAGTGGCGTAGCTAGCCTGCTCTGGGCCGGGTGCAAGATCTGCACCCAGGGCCCCCATGTGAGGACCGGGGGGGGGGGTTGCTTGCAGAGAATTCTCATGCCACCCCATCATCTGAGGACCGGGGGGGGCCATTGCACACTCACCGCGGCCGCCGTGCGTCTGCTGTAAGGAGGAGGAGAGGAGGGGCGGGCAGGGCTGCAGGACAGGAAGTCCCGTCCTCCCTCCTCTCCGGCCGGCTTCCAGCATGGGGCACGGGGCCCCCTAGGGGGCGGGCAATAGGCCCCTCATGCCGGGGGAGCCAGGGGCGCTCACTCCCCTGCCCCCCGCTAGCTACGCTACTGACCGAGTATATTGGAAGTCAATGGGAAGAATTTAAGGACCTTGTGTAGGATAAAGCATTAGTGATGACTGAGCACTACAATGCTCGTAAGGATGAGCGCGAATCGATTACCGAGTGTATGGGAAGAATTTAAGGACCTTGACTAGAATAAAACACTACTGATGCTCGTAATGATGGGCGTGACGCCGACTCGATTACTGAGTATAATGAAAGTCAAAGGGAAGAATTTAAAGACCTTGTCTAGGATACAGCACTAGTGATGAGCGAGTACTACAATGCTCGTAACTCAAGTACAGAGTATATTGGAAGTCAAAGGGAAGAATGTACGCACCTTATCTATGATAAAATACTAGTGATGGCCGTAACGATGGGCGCGACTCGATTACTGAGTATGATGGAAGTCAATGGTAAATTCCGGAAAATGCTTGAGGTATTCATTGACCACTATTATACTCTATACACGAGTTGAGCCCGTTTAAGTGTCCAACTGGTCATTAGAGATAAGTGAACCTGTTTAGGGCTGGAGTTTGGGGGAATTCCGTCTTTTAAGTGCAGGAGCCAGGATCAATGTGCTCCAGTAAGCTGGGTGGTCAGTCCAGTGCGAGATGCTGGCAGTCTGTGATCGGCTGGGGTTAAATCCTTCGTTATCTTCTGTAGTATGGTTGGAAAATAAAAAAAGGAGAAAAAAACACCCTCCGACAACCATAATTCTTTTGTTTATGACTAGCGATATGTTGGCAAAATAATAGCCAAGACTTCCAAGAATGTATGGGGCAATGCACGGGTCCCATACAGGCAGCACTCAAACATGAACATCCAGATGTTTGCTAATCTCTATTGCTCATTACAAGCAGCAAGCACTCAAGCATGATAGTACTCAATTACCAGAACCCATTTTTGTAGACCCTATTAGAGTTATTAATTGGGGTCTCTAGTTCAGGACCTTCATCAGTTAAGTTGATGTAGAAAGTGGCTAGAGAGTGCATCAGGGGCATACAATAGGTAGGGGGGTTGAAATACCACCTAGGCCCTTTTGCTCATGGGGCCACAAAACTCACTTTGGCCTAAAAATAACTCCAATCCTATTAAATACTAGTAATAATTGGGGGCCTCCCAGGAATTTTTGCTTTGGAGCCCATGAGCTTCAAGTTACACACACGTCTACGTAGGAGGACCCATTGATTTTAATAGATACTATGAAATATTCAGTTTTTATTGGGGTGGTGCTTCAGAGCAATTAAACACTTAAGGTACCTTTACACGCTGCTACAGCATGGTGGAAACAACCGGGTGTTTCACGTGCACAAGCACGTACCAACGGTTACAAACGGTACCCGTTACCGCCTTTACACGCCGCTACAAGGTGCTCTACAGAAGGTTTAATCTATCTCTGGATCCGCTGCCGGGTGCCTCAAGTTACCTTCTGCAGAGCACCTTACCTCATTTACACGCCGCTACAGAGGGTAATATGGGAGGAGCTGGTGCAGCAGGGACAACACATAGGCGTGCCAGAGTTGTGGATTACAAGACGCTCGTACGATGATTGGACAATGCAATAACATCATGATTGGCCAGGCAGCGCAGGTGGCTGGCTAATACATGACGCTATTGCAAATGTGTAGTGTGACTGGTCAGCTCCTTAAATATGCCGCCCTATGCAGCGACTACCAATCGTAATGCAGGAGCTTCCACCAATGATCGCTGAAGGGGGGCGTTTCATGGAGGCTGTGTCACGCCCCAGGGAGTTAGCTAGGTGATGAAAAAACCTTACCCTACCTTATTTAGACGCCACTACCATCGGGTTGAAATCAACCTGTTTTAGAGCACTGCTCTGAAACAGGTGCCGCAAGTGACGGGTGGCAACAACCTACTTTACACGCCGCTACCTCGGTTGATTTGACGGTGCAAGATACATTTGTCTCATAAACCCGGTTGTTTCCACCCTGTTGTAGCGGCATGTAAAGGTACCTTAAAAGTGGATCTATCATCAGATAGCATCGTATGGGAGCAGATCTGCTCTCTTTTTGGCCAAAATTACACCAAAATGTCAGAGTATAGACTGCGGAGAGAATTGGGGCACCCTCCGCCGCACTTACCCTTGATTCTCAGTAGGTTGACTGACAGCTGGCCATTGTATAACGTAATACTAAAGTTGAGCAAAAAGATTCATAGGACTCCGGGCCAGAATCCATCTTGCCAGACTAGTACACTGCAAACCAGGGCTGTGGAGTCGGTAAGACATACCTTCAACTCTGACTCTGACTCCTCAATTTCCTTGAATCTGACCAACTCTACCAAAATGGACAGTGACCCCAAGACTCCAACTCCACGGCCTTGGTGTGCAAACGTCATTCTACCTGACAGCTCCCGTCGCCTCTTCTGATTAGCAGGAACGTCACATGTGCATCGCCATCACGAAGTGCAGAAACTACTAATCAGAAAAGTAGGAAGGAGGAGATTTTAAAAATTGCCAACAAGGTCGATGGACAGAGATCATTTTGCTCATACTACTTCATACACAGTAACCAATCAATCACTGAAGGGTAGCGGATAGTGATGAGTGAGCACTGTCATACTTTGGTGCTCGGTACTCGTAATGAGCAGTTGACGCTCGGACAGGCTCCACTTTCGTACCAAGTATAATAGATGTCAATGGGAAGATCTAGAAAATGCTTGAGTTCCCCATTGATTTCCATTATACTCAGTACATGGGTCGAGCCGTCAGAGCGTCCAACTGCTCGTTATGAGTACCTGAGCATGGTAGTGCTCGCTCATCACCAGTAGCAGGCGCTTTCTTTTCATGAATATGGAAAGAATTTATCATTCCTTAAAAAGTTTGGAAGTTTGCGACAAAGTTTATTTTTGTTACTTTTACACTATATACTGTATTTTTTTAATGCAAAAAGCTTATGATATTTTAAGGCACAAAACTACAGAATCTACTGGCACACAGACTGCACAAAAAAAATGCAAAACTATTAGTAAACATGCACACATATTGCTTCGGGTCTTTTTGTTCCCAATGTATGAAGTCCAACATTGATAAAGGCCTCCATTACTTGTCCTATTGACAGTTTTCCCTTAATGCTGGATTGCCCCACATAATATATATACCAGCATCAGATTATTTACCAAAGACCCTTCTGCAAAAAAGGAGATTTTTAAAATTATGGAAAAGAAGATACTATGAGATTGCAGAGGTGGTCGGTAATGGCAGTAGACGATATGTGGAATTAAAAGGAAAGATGTTAAAGGAATTTCAGTACATCCAGCCAGGTGATGAGAGTTAAAAAGATGAATTATTTCCTTTAGAAATAATTAAAAAGTAAATAAACAATAGAAACTAAAGACAGGTAAGTCAAGAGTCATTACACCTAGAGTGATCTATTTCAAGTGTTTTCTCTGTTAATGTTGATGATTATGACTTACAGCCAATGAAAACCAAAAGGTCATTATCTTTATAATGATGTTCTAAATTTAAGAATTCATCGTTTTAACTCTTCATCACCTGGATGGATGTGCTGAAATTCCTTAATTTTCTTTCCTCTTACTGCTACATGAGAACACACCAGGTTTGATCCAGGAGTGTAACTACAATAGGTGCAGGGGTGGCAATTGCACCACCCAGGCCCTGGAACCTAGGGGGGCCCTGAAAAGTCCATATTTGTCTATATAAAAAGACCCATGCTATAAAAGACTTGCAATAATTGGGGGCCCATTGCTTTTGCATCAGGACCCATGAGCTTCAAGTTACGCCACTGGTTTGATCAAACTCAACTTATTATGGCTATTTTAGGCATTGAGCTTACATTACTTACATTACAAATCAGTGTTTGAACCCTACTGAAAAGACCTCGAGTGAAGACTTGGACAATCTGATCTCCTCAATCACTACACATTGTTGAGTTGTGTATTCCCAGCTGTTATTTGCATTAACACTGCATTTAAGCATCTTCTGATGATTCATTTACCTATTCGCCTTCAAGAAAGTCAATGGTACTCACAGAATCCTTCAAGTTTATCGGCGGTCTTGCTCCAGGCCACCTGGAAGGTTTCCCTTATGACTTGGATGGTCCTTCGCTCCGGCTGAGACTTCTTGTAGTTAAATACCGTCATTACAGTGCCCAGTTCAAGAGTCCTCTTTATCTGGCTCTTCTCATATTCTGGGAGAGCCCGGTAATCAGAGCTTTTCCTCCGCGCCATCTTAATCACACACTCCAAGATCACCTTAGACCTCTCAAATGTACTGGGGAGAGAAAACAAAAGAAGTGAGATTCTCCTATAGGAATGTATAGAAATACAGTAAATCCGGCTCATATGGAAAAATCAGTGGTGGTAGCCGTATAATGCGAATACTATACTACTGCACTCATCGGGCACAATGCTGATGTGTAGTCAGGGTAACTGCCTATACCTATGGGTGCGACCAAATGACCTTTAAAGCCGAGCAAAGGCAGCAATTTATGATGGTACCGCAGCCCGGCCTCACTCTCTAAATACAGCGGTAGCGGTAGTAGATGGATAGGTATTAGAGATATAGATGATAAACAGAGAACAAGACTAGAGAGCTATCAATATATAATAGTATAACAAGATTTATTAAAGTGGTTGTCCCACAAACAATTAAACATTTTAATTAATAGATCTTAAAATAAAAAATAAGTTACACAATTGGATGTGTTAAAAAATGTTACTGTCCAAAGAGATTTTTTTTAGTACTCATGTTTTAGGAGTTTCCTGCATTTTTGGATATTAACCCATTTAGGTTCCATGTTCCTATAATTTGTTTATTGTTAATTTAAGCACTGAATGAAGTATGGGTGTTGCTGGAATATCCTGTGAAACTCTGTGGAAGCGTCAAAGTTGTGTCCGGCAATGAAACGCGCGTCGGGGCGTCTGTCCTAGTGTTTATTGCCCCACTATATGACTACAGGTAGCCTTATTATTATTAATTACCTTATATCGTTGCTTCCAAAGTGTTTCACAGGATGATCCAGCAACTCCTATACTTTATTCAGTGTTTGTATATGCTATGTGTGATGATCATACTTATTCACACTTTATTGATGCAGTTTGTTCAATAATACATGCATCCTGGAATTGTATAATCCTGTGTTACTCATGTAACCTTTCATCATTTTGATACTTTATCATTCAGATCGGACCCCCTTAATCTGATTTAAGGGGACACAATTGTATAGAGAAACGCTCCAGATAACAGATGATAGCTGTTGATGAGTGTTTGTAATCCTGTCTCCTTATGATCTGTTTCTCTATAGCAGTCATATAATAATAAATGTTGCTCTCTTCAGGAAGAACAGACGTGATATGATTAGTAGGTGATCTGTGAGATATGACAGTGATGATAAATAATATTTCAGATGTCATCACTGTGACTGACGTTTCACCACACATTAGTTACATGCAGTTTCCGGATATCACATTACGCTCTAATGCACAGCAGATATTTTACTACGTGCCGCCATGTAGTGATCATACACATAAGGTGATGACGCCAAGGAGACAGAATTCAGCCACTTGTCATGACTCTGTTCACACTACTAAAATAAGAATCTGAGATGTCAATATACCTTACTTCCAGAGCGCGGCATGCACTATCCTGCATAGTCGTCTTATAGATGCATGAACAAAAGAAGATACAAGTTTCTTTACAGCAAAACACTATAGTCAGCCTATATTTCCTCTATGGCTGATAACAGAGAACAATATAATGTGCTCAACTGCCATTGAAGCAAAGTTCAGGCAAGCTATGTGTTAAATGAAACTTTTCCCTTACCGAGGGACCAATGTCGTAATCCACAATGCAATATCTGCAGCAGTTTCCTCACCATTTGCTGTAAAAGGAACTTATCTATCTTAGTGGAGCGGCAGTGTAGGGGCTTCTCCCCCAATACAAATGTTGCCTTTTTGTAGAGATTCAATGTAGCAGTCATGAGAAGTCCTAGAGTAAAAGACACATGCAGATCAGGCTGGAAGTGCACTGGGGGCGTGACAGTGCACTTGGAAATAGCAGGCCATACCCACTGACACGGCCCCAGTACACTTTCATCCTGATTTGCATATGTCTTTTACTCTAGGATTTCTCATGTATGGCGCATGGGATTTCTACAAAAAAAAGGTGTGCTTTGTGGGACAAGCACCTATACAGATGTAACATTATGGACATAAATAAAAAAGTTCCCTTTAAGAAATAAACACCATCATAATTATTGTCATGCCACTTGCCCAAACTTTCAAGACAATGAAATTTGGATTTAAACGGGATATTTTATCTCAATTCTGTCATTTAACCATATGTAGAAGCTCAATAAAGGGAAACGTACATGTGCACGTATCATGGTATCAAGTCCAAACTAACAGAGGCACCATATGAGAGGTGACACTAACAGAACCCACTACACAGGGCACCATATAGGTGGTGACACTAACAGAACACAGTACGCAGGGCACCATATGAGAGGTGACACTAACAGAACACACTACACAGGGCACCATATGGGAGGTGGCATCAACAGAACAAACTACGCAGGGCACCATATAGGTGGTGACACTAACAGAACACACTACACAGGGCACCATATAGGAGGTGGCACTAACAGAACACACTACGCAGGGCACCATATAGGTGGTGACACTAACAGAACACACTACACAGGGCACCATATGGGAGGTGGCACTAACAGAACACACTACACAGGGCACCATATAGGAGGTGGCACTAACAGAACACACTACGCAGGGCACCATATAGGAGGTGGCACTAACAGAACACACTACGCAGGGCACCATATAGGTGGTGACACTAACAGAACACACTACGCAGGGCACCATATAGGTGGTGACACTAACAGAACACACTACACAGGGCACCATATGGGAGGTGGCACTAACAGAACACACTACACAGGGCACCATATAGGAGGTGGCACTAACAGAACACACTACACAGGGCACCATATAGGAGGTGGCACTAACAGAACACACTACGCAGGGCACCATATAGGTGGTGACACTAACAGAACACACTACACAGGGCACCATATGGGAGGTGGCACTAACAGAACACACTACACAGGGCACCATATAGGAGGTGGCACTAACAGAACACACTACGCAGGGCACCATATAGGTGGTGACACTAACAGAACACACTACACAGGGCACCATGTGGGAGGTGGCACCAACAGAACACACTACACAGGGCACCATATAGGAGGTGGCACTAACAGAACACACTACGCAGGGCACCATATAGGTGGTGACACTAACAGAACACACTACACAGGGCACCATATGGGAGGTGGCACTAACAGAACACACTACACAGGGCACCATATAGGAGGTGGCACTAACAGAACACACTACGCAGGGCACCATATAGGTGGTGACACTAACAGAACACACTACACAGGGCACCATATGGGAGGTGGCACTAACAGAACACACTACACAGGGCACCATATGGGAGGTGGCATCAACAGAACACACTACGCAGGGCACCATTTGGGAGGTGGCACTAACAGAACACACTACATAGGGCACCATGTGAGAGGTAACACTAACATAACACACTACACAGAGCACCATATGAGAGGTGGCACTAACAGAACACACTACACAGGACACTATGAGGTGGCACTAACAGAGCACTCTACACAGGGCACCATATGAGAGGTGGCACTAACAAAACACAGTATGCAGGGCACCATATGAGAGGTGGCACTAACAGAGCACACTACACAGGGCACCATATGAGAGGTGGCACTAACAGAACACACCACATGGTACCATATGAGAGGTGGTGCCAACAGAAGTCCCTATGCAGGGCACGATATGAGAGGTGGTACTAACAACACACTACACAGGGCATCATTACACATAGGTTCGGCTTCACAACCTCTCACTAGATATTTACTGTATATTTATTCGTTTAAGGTTTGCAAATGCCCGGAATACTTCTCCTTTATGTGAGCAGCACATTGCACCTCTTCTATTTAGCAATAAGTTGAGTTTCCTAACATATGGTCCATCCCCACCAGAGAGGAGCGAGAATGAGACAGAAGCAAAGAGTTGGCGATGAAGGCAGGCATTATTGTTTTTTTGTTCCAGGCTGGTACATTTTACCTGCACTGATACATTGTTGCAAATTATGAATATTAGTTTTTATTTTGCTCACAGGTGATTGTCCAGACTTTCATTCTCTCACAATTATTACCTTCAAATTCTACCAACTTCTCCATTTACCAGTGGCAAGAAAATGTTTTTTAATTTAAATGAGCAAAAGTTGAAACACATAGACCTCAATCTATTATTTGAGGTTTTTTAAATTATTTTTTCGTCTTTTATTTCTTTTTTTCCATTAGCAGATTTTACACCAAATTCATCAAAACATCATACAATGTTTGGGACGAAAAATGCTTTTTTTTCATTCTCTTTTGCACTTTTTCGAGTCAATGCGACACGACCCTTTCAATAAGCTTTAAAATTGAAATACATTATTTTAAAAATAAAAGGGACATCTTTTGTACTATAGAACGATTTCACTAAAATTTTGCAATATTTTGAAATATGCCAATTTGGCATCACCATAAAAATACCAAAAAAAGTGCAAACTTTAAAAATATGAAAAAAAATAACAAAAAAATGCATGAAAAATTTGTCGCAGTTGTGCCTTGCATTATTTGTTAGCCTCTATTCTTCAGCTGTTTGACACATGACCTCTGGCTCTGATGCCCGCCATTTGTGTTACACGACACATGATGATGGAGAAAGCCCAGAAATGACTTCCTCGTTTCGGTGCTTCTGCTTTTTAGCCTGTATGATGTTACTCTATACCCCCCACCCCAAACCTCGGCTTTCTGCACCACTGCGTCCACTTCCTTCCTCGTGCTGTAAGCTTCACACAACCTCTCTTCCCCATGATCAAATGGACTTGACATGACACAAGTAGAAACGGGAAATATGTTGCAATATGAAGCATAAACTCATTGATCGTAAGCTCTTGGGATCAATAACTGCAAGAGTCAAGGATAATGCAAGACTTCCTTGTTAGATTGTAAGCTATTGTGACAAATATTAAATACTTGGTGGTGTTCTCAGTCATTGTACAGGAGGAGGAGGTGAGCTGTGATATTAATGGTGGATCCTGTGTTATCTACTGTATATACAGGTGTTATCAGTCATTATACAGGAGGAGATGAGCTGTGATATGACCTATTGTGAATGGTGGACCCTGTGTTATCTACTGTATATAGAGGTGTTATCAGTCATTGTACAGGAGGAGGAGGTAAGCTGTGATATCACCTATTGTGAATGGTGGATCCTGTGTTATCTACTGTATATAGAGGAGTTATCAGTCATTGTACAGGAGGAGGAGGTGAGCTGTGATATCACCTATTGTGAATGGTGGATCCTGTGTTATCTACTGTATATAGAGGTGATATCAGTCATTGTACAGGAGGAGGAGGTGAGCTGTGACATCACCTATTGTAAATGGTGGATCCTGTGTTATCTACTGTATATAGAGGTGTTATCATTCATTGTACAGAAGGAGTGGAGCTGTGACATCATCTGTTGTGAATGGTGGATCCTGTGTTATCTACTGTATATAGAGGTGTTATCAGTCATTGTACAGGAGGAGGAGGTGAGCTGTGATATCACCTATTGTGAATGGTGGATCCTGTGTTATCTACTGTATATAGAGGTGTTATCAGTCATTGTACAGGAGGAGGTGAGCTGTGACATCACCTATTGTGAATGGTGGATCCTGTGATATCTACTGTATATAGAGGTGTTATCAGTCATTGTACAGGAGGAGGAGGTGAGCTGTGATATCACCTATTGTGAATGGTGGATCCTGTGTTATCTACTGTATATAGAGGGGTTATCAGTCATTGTACAGGAGGAGGAGGTGAGCTGTGATATCTCCTATTGTGAATGGTGGATCCTGTGTTATCTACTGTATATAGAGGTGTTATCAGTCATTGTACAGGAGGAGGAGGTGAGCTGTGACATCACCTATTGTGAATGGTGGATCCTGTGTTATCTACTGTATATAGAGGTGTTATCATTCATTGTACAGGAGGAGTGGAGCTGTGACATCCCCTATTGTGAATGGTGGATCCTGTGTTATCTACTGTATATAGAGGTGTTATCAGTCATTGTACAGGAGGAGGAGGTGAGCTGTGACATCACCTATTGTGAATGGTGGATCCTGTGTTATCTACTGTATATAGAGGTGTTATCATTCATTGTACAGGAGTGGAGCTGTGACATCACCTATTGTGAATGGTGGATCCTGTGTTATCTACTGTATATAGAGGTGTTATCAGTCATTGTACAGGAGGAGGTGAGCTGTGACATCACCTATTGTGATTGGTATATCCTGTGTTATCTACTGTATATAGAGGTGTTATCAGTCATTGTACAGAAGGAGGAGGTGAGCTGTGACATCACCTATGGTAAATGGGGAATCCTGTGTTATCTACTGTATATAGAGGTGTTATAAGTCATTGTACAGGAGGAGGTGAGCTGTGACATCACCTATTGTGAATGGTGTATCCTGTGTTATCTACTGTATATAGAGGTGTTATTAGTCATTGTACAGGAGGAGGTGAGCTGTGACATCACCTATGGTGAATGGTGGATCCTGTGTCATCTACTGTATATAGAGGTGTTATCAGTCATTGTACAGGAGGAGGGTGTAAGCTGTGATATCACCTATTGTGAATGGAGGATCCTGTGTTATCTACTGTATATAGAGGTGTTATCAGTCATTGTACAGGAGGAGGAGGAGAGCTGTGATATCACCTATTGTGAATGGTGGATCCTGTGTTATCTACTGTATATAGAGGTGTTATCAGTCATTGTACAGGAGGAGGAGGTGAGCTGTATTATCACCTATTGAGAATGGTGGATCCTGTGTTATCTACTGTATATAGAGGTGTTATCAATCATTGTACAGGAGGAGGAGGTGAGCTGCGATATCACCTATGGTGAATGGTGGATCCTGTGTTATCTACTGTATATAGAGGTGTTATTAGTCATTGTACAGGAGGAGGTGAGCTGTGATATCACCTATTGTGAATGGCGGATCTGTGTTATCTACTGTATATAGAGGTATTATCAGTCATTGTACAGGAGGAAGTGAGCTGTGATCTCACCTATTGTGAATGGTGGATCTGTGTTGTCTACTGTATATAGAGGTGTTATCAGTCATTGTACAGGAGGAGGTGAGCTGTGATATCACCTATTGTGAATGGAGGATCCTGTGTTGTCTATATACACTGTAGCTGTTACCTTTCATTGTATTCCTGTCTGTGATGATAATGAAGTCACTGTGGAGAGGTGATTTATACAGAACAGGAAATATTGGAAAATGATGAGGTCTGGGAGCCAGGGTGAAATCTGCAATATTTAATTTTTTTTCTTTTAATATAACTAGTGACAGGAACTATTAAAAAAGCACCAAAAATCCAGAATTTGTATTGTTAACATTACTTGCTGTACACACTGGGTCACTTTCTGATTATGATTTGCCTTAAAAGTGCAGAGCAGCATCTATAAAAAAAAAAACCCTTCTACATTGTAACAAAAGGAGGAAATTGAGTAATGACTGTATTGTCATGTTCATTGCTTGGCAGCTGCTAACAAATAAAACAAAAATATGAGATAAAGTTTATATCGAATATTGAAGTGATGTACACTCATAGTCTTGGATCAAGGGCAGCAATTATTTATTACAAAACTGAAAATGACTGTAAAGTGTGTACCCCCCCAGGCTACACATGCGAGCAGAGCTGGGGTCCATTTGGAGTGGAAAATAGTGGATTCGATTCATATATTAATCACATAGCGGGCAGACATCTTTGCATTTCAAAGTAAAAAAATATCCCTGAGGAAGACACTAGGACAGTGTTGAAACGCGTAGGAAAGGAATAAATGGATGATTGATGCAACCTACATAAGGTTTCCGGATCGTTTTCTTGGGATTTCAGCAGCGCGGACACTGATACACCATTTCCCCTGAGGTAATCTTTGCATTTCAGGCTTCAAGAGCTTGTTGTTACTAAATACAATGGATACCTATTATACCTAATTTTTTTTATTAAATACTCAGCTTCATCAAGCAAACATACTGGACGGCAGATATGTGAAAGTATGTATCAGGCCGTGTTCAGACAGAGGTGTGTTAATGGTCTCTATACAAGCCACAATACTCAGACTGTCCCTGGTGTAAAAGGCCAAATGAACCCCTGTCCAGATTAAACTCTGGTATAGTTTGACCCAGGCCTGACTATACCCTGGAGGATAAACTTTAATTTACCGGCTTAATGGAGTGCTAAGATGAACATCAGACAGCGGACAAATTTAAAACAGACCTTTATTGGCCCCTTGTGCTGCACTACGTGTTTCGATAGTAATTTAGCTGTCTTCATCAGGTGGTATTACCTGATGAAGACAGCTGAATTACTGTCGAAACGCGTAGTGTCAGCGCAAGGGGCCAATAAAGGTCTGTTTTAAATTTGTCCCCTGTCTGATGTTCATCTTAGCACTCCATTAAGCCGGTAAATTACCTGTATATCATATGTCACCACTCCCCCCAGGGAGATTGGCAGGAGCTGCTCTGGATGGAGATCAACCCTAATCTGGATGCCGCAAAGACGTGCGATTCCCTAGGAGACTGGCATTAGGATCGCAGGACCTGTAGTGACGTATTTCCAGTCTAGCGGTCACGTGACATGGAAGTCACGGAGCCGCCGACCGAGGGGCCGCAGCGGAGTTCCCGTTGTGCACCACTAACCTAGGAGGCATTACCCGGGGTTGTGCGTGGGCGCACAACCCTTAAAAGTGAGCGGGGCATTGGCTGCATAATAGTGTAACCCCTAAGGTTCTTCACCTGTGCGCTCTCCTCTTTCTACTTTTCACAATGGAGAATAAACTATCCTAGGCCAAACTAAACTCGGCGGTGTAAAGTAGCCTAGGCCAAACTATACCCCTCCAGGCCAAAGTATACCCTAGGGGATAAACTGTCCTAAAACATACTATCCCCAGGGGATAAACTGTCCTAGGCCAAGCTATACTCTTGGGTGTAAAGTAGCCTAGGCCAAACTATACCCCTCCAGGCCAGAGTGTACCCTGGGGAATAAACTGTCCTAGGTCAACCTATACTCATGGGTGTAAAGTAGCCTAGGTGTTCTGCCTTCTTCCACATGTGGTGCTGTGGATAGCTAGCATACAGCTTAACCCTTGTTCACTTCCCCAAGGAACTGACTGTAGGATTTCTGGAGTACATATTTATTGAGGTGATGAGGTGAACTTGATTGCGGAAAAAACTATAATACAAAGAATAAACAATCTGAATCAGTACTGGCATGTCACAAAAACAGCAGTATGATACAGAAATACAATTGCTACCAGTACTGGGGCATTACAGAAACTGCACAGTAACAGTATAAAACAGAATGCAGTTAACATGGCTATCTAGGGTAAAAGTCACTGTAACAGGCTCTACTCTATAGAAAAACACATCTAAGGCTGGCTTCACATTGGCGTTCCCGTCCGCAGCATTCTGCGGAGGGGAATCGCCAAGTGTGCGCAGCGGCCGCCAGCTCCTATCTTTATAATGGGAGCTCACGATGCTGCGCTTGACAGTGCATGACCGTGCGCACCCATTCACCCCTATATGTGATCTGTGCGCAGGCGGATGCCTGCGCACAAATCACACAGTCTCGTCCGCACCAGGGACGCGACATGTTGCGTCCCTTGTGCGGGCGAGAGTGTGTGATTTGTGTGCAGGCATCTGCCTGCGCACAGATCACATATGGGAGTGAATGGGTGCGCACGGTCATGCGCTGTCAAGCGCAGCACTGTGCGCTCCCATTATAAAGATAGGAGCTCGCGGTCGCTGCGATCACATTGCGGACCCCTCCGCAGAACGCTGCGGAGGGGTCCGCAAATGTGAAGGCAGCCTAACTGCATACAGCACATGAACATGCTAGGATGCAGGATTACAGATAATGATACCTCACTTCTATTACACTCTGTGCAATGGTTGCAGCCTACACCTGTTTACACAGATCCCAGCATAAACATGTAACTGCATTTTACTCTTACCGGAATCATCTGACAAGAGGATGAAAGTGGTAGAAGAAGGGACAGGAGCCAGTATAAGTTTGATCCCTCAGAAGTTCAGTAACATCTCTGCCTTCTCCTTCATCCAGAGAAGCAGGGGGGCGGTCCTGTCTAAATGACTCATCTGCTTTGCTAGATCATGTGTAACACATCTAAACAACATAAATGGGCAACTAATGACCTCTATGGGTTGTAACTGGTATAAAACTATGTTTATTTTTCTGCTCAAGAATGGGCAGAACACTAGGCCTAACTATCCCACTCCAGGCCAGAATATACCCCGGGGGATAACCTGTCCTAAAACATACTATACCCAGAGGATATACTGTCCTAGGCCAAACTATACTCATAGGGGTAAAATAACCTAGGCCAAACAATACCCCCTCCAGACCAGAGTATACCCCGGGGGATAAATTGTCCTAGGCCAAACTATACTCACAGGTGTAAAGTAGCCTAAGCCAATGATTACTCCTTCAGGCCAGACTTTACCCTAGGGTGATAAACTGTCCTAGGCTAATCTATACCCGGGGGATAAACTGTCAGGCTAAATGATACCCCTCCAAAGTATACCAGAGGGGATAAACTGTCCTAGGCCAAACTATACCAAGGGGAGTAAACCAGTATAGTCCAAACTATACCCTCCAGACCAGAGTATAACCCGAGGGATAAACTGTCCTAGGCCAAACTATACCTGGGGGTGTAAAGCAACCTAGATCACACTATACCCCTCCAGGACAGAGCATACCCGGGGGATAAACTGTCCTAGGCCAAACTATACTAAGGGGAGTAAACCAGTATAGTCCAAACTATACCCTCCAGACCAGAGTATAACCTGAGGGATAAACTGTCCTAGGCCAAACTATACCTGGGGGTGTAAAGCAACCTAGTCAAACTATACCCCTCCAGGACAGAGCATACCCGGGGGATAAACTGTAATAGGCCAAACTGTACACGGGGGTGTAAAGCAACCTAGATCACACTATACCCCTCTCAATATACCCCTCTATTTTATGAGCCTTTGTAAATGAGATAACATTTATTTACTGACTTATATTTGTATCTTAGATTACACTGTTGTCCATTAAGATAAGTACTTTTAATGGGATATATTTTATATAGCATTTTTAATAACTTAAAACTGATTTACACATAGTGTGAAGGTATTTGTGTTGTTTACAATACAGTGCGTGAGATGACACTGTTGTTCATTATAAGTCCTTTTAATTTATTATGTAAACACTACTGAGAGGTGTGCGTCATCTTCTACCTTTGTGGAAGGAAGACTACGAGTCTAAAGGCCACGTCACACGCTTCAATCTCGTGAAAAGTCATGTGATCGATATCGCTAGAACAATGTATTGATATCGTTTGTGCGGTGTCACAAGCATAGATCTTGTTAACGATGATACATTTCGCAGTGCGCCAGTGATCAACGATCGACACCATCTAGGAATAGGCAAAGTCAAGAATGAGATGGATTGAGAGGTGTCGCACAGCACGATGCAGCAGGTTGTGCTCAGGTTAATTGAACAATGAACGACGGATTTGAGGTCCTGCTCACAAATCTTCCACCAAACAATCAAGCGATTTTTCGCAGAAAGATCACTTGGTTATATTCAACGACGCACAAACGATATCGCTTAAGCGATCAAAAATCCGGATCGTTTAAGCGATATCGTTCACAATATTAAAGCGTGTGACGTGGCCTTAGGTCTATGAGATCTTTTAAGTCCATTATCTTCTCACATAACTTACTCATACCTGAACCTCCAATAAGATGTTGAAAGATTAAGTCATTCTTGTGTACATCACTCAATGCTGCTGATTTTTCAGGGGGGTGTCATCTGGAATGAGGGGGTATGAAATGGCCTAGCCCATAACATACCCGGATATAATCAAGCCTAGGTCTCTTTATCCCTGGGTATAATCTGGACCCGGGGTATACTTTGGTCTATTGCACCGGTTCTGACAACCCAAACTTACAGCTTAGGTCAGTCTTGAGGTCCATGAAATGTGCTCATCTGAAAGTGGAAGGCAGAAAATGCAACGTAGACCTAATTTTTGCAATATTGACTGAAAGAATCAAATATATATATATATATATATACTCGTGTATTAGCCGACCCGTGTATAAGCCGACCCCTTTACTTTTGCCCCAAAAATCTGGAAAAACCTATTGACTCGTGTATAAGCCGAGGGTGGACCCCAGCACAGGTATACAGCCCCCAGCAGTGTGGTATACAGGTTCCCCCCAGTGGTATACAGGCCTCCCCAGTGGTAGTATATAGCAGCCCCAGTGGTAGTATACAGCAGCCCCAGTGGTAGTATATAGCATCCTCAGCAGCCCCAGTGGTAGTATATAGCAGCCCCAGCCAGCAGCCCCAGTGGTAGTATATAGCAGCCCCAGCAGCCCCAGTGGTAGTATACAGCAGCCCCAGCAGCCCCAGTGGTAGTATATAGCATCCTCAGCAGCCCCAGTGGTCGTATATAGCAGCCCCAGCAGCCCCAGTGGTAGTATATAGCAGCCCCAGCAGCCCCAGTGGTACTATACAGCAGCCCCAGTGGTAGTATATAGCCTGCCCAGTGGTAGTATATAGCATCCCCAGCAGCCCCAGTGGTAGTATATAGCATCCCCAGCAGCCCCAGTGGTAGTATATAGCAGCCCCAATGGTAGTATACAGCAGCCCCAGTGGTAGTATACAGCAGCCCCAGCAGCCCCAGTGGTAGTATGCAGCAGCCCCAGTGGTAGTATACAGCAGCCCCAGCGGTAGTATACACCAGCCCCAGTGGTAGTATACAGCAGCCCCAGCGGTAGTATACAGCAGCCCCAGCAGCCCCAGTGGTAGTATACAGCAGCCCCAGCGGTAGTATACAGCAGCCCCAGTGGTAGTATACAGCAGCCCCAGTGGTAGTATATAGCAGCCCCAGCGGTAGTATACAGCAGCCCCAGCAGCCCCAGTGGTAGTATACAGCAGCCCCAGCAGCCCCAGTGGTAGTATATAGCAGCCCCAGCGGTAGTATATAGCAGCCCCAGCGGTAGTATATAGCAGCCCCAGCGGTAGTTTACAGCAGCCCCAGTAATCCAGGGCCCCCCCAGCCTTGCTCCGGTAACCTGTAAAGTAAAATATACTTATCACTGTCCCGCTGCCGTCCGCGCCCGCCCGCTGCTGACATCCCGATCCTCCATCTTCATGCGTCTTCTTCCGACTTCCTGTGTTCGGCGCTGGCAATGACGTCATTGTCTGCGACGAACACAGGAAACCGGAAGAAGACGCATGAAGATGGAGGATCGCGGTGTCAGCAGCGGGCGGGCGCGGACGGCAGCGGGACAGTGATAAGTATATTTTACTTTACAGGTTACCGGAGCAAGGCTGGGGGGGCCCTGGATTACTGGGGCTGCTGGGGCTGCCGGGGCTGCCGTATTGACTAGCGTATAAGCCGAGGGGGGTACTTTTCAGCCCAATTTTTGGGCTGAAAAACTCGGCTTATACGCGAGTATATACGGTAACTAAAAGGACTGAGTGGTGCGGGCAGAACAGGATGACTCAATGGCCTATATTTACTACTGGGTTGTGAGTTTAGGTGGAAATGCTGGTCGCCTGTCCTTTTCCTGATAAGTGAAAGAATTGTCGCCTGAAGTTTCATGGTCTTTCATTTTCAGTCAACGCATTTGATCTCCTTTATAGCACCGATATGTTGTTACTGCTGTCCTCTGCTGTGCTTCCATGGTAGCTTGACTTTCCAGCAGTCTCCTCTTCTCTAGCTAGGGATGTTCCCTGTGGTCTGTACCCCTAGGTAGAACATTTGGATATCAAGCACGCTTGTTCCTGCTCACTTATGAGATTGAGTAAATTCAGTGCTTACTAAATGCTTATATGTCATGTCTAACCACATCACTGTAGTAGGTCACGATGCTGGGATCAGCAGCAGAGTTGCACAATGGTAGCTCAAAACAGCTACATCTAGTTAGAAAACTTTAGCTCCACATTAAAGGGAATCTGTCAGCAGGTTTTTGCTATGTAAGCTGCAGTCAGCATGCTGTAAGGGTTAAAAAACAAATATCAACTGTGCCTCTCTTATCAGTCTGTGTGCTATTGTTTACTTTAACTGAAGGCCTTACAATTAACATTACTGGACTACATTGTCACGAGCATGGCAGTCCGACATGTTTTCTGCTGTGATTGACACCTCACTGTCAATGTACAATCTCTACTGAGAGCTTAATGTGGCCCAAGGGCAGCTCTCCCAGCTCAGCTACATGGCTAAAACTAAATGCTTTGATTGTATCTATGTGATACATTGTTGGATTCAGGGTTTCTTTGCCTACATTATGTTGCTGTCAGATGAAGTAGCAAAAACCTGCTGACGGATTCCCTTTAAGGGTATGTGCACATCAGTCGGTTCTGCATTTCTGCAGACCGACCGGGAACCGGTGGACACTGGCAGAAACTGAGTTTTCTGTGCTCAGCAGTGTCCCTCGTTTTTTGCTAGTTTTTTGCTCGTTTTCCGCCCGGTTTTACAGCGTTTTTCTCGGCGTTTTTCTCGGCGGTTTTGAAAACTGAGTTTTTTGTGCACTTGATCAGCTGAAACCGCTGGAAAAACGGTGGAAAGAAGTCACTTGCTCTATTTTAGGAAAACCGGTGGAAAAACTCAGTTTTGACTGAGAAAACTCAGTTTTGACTGAAAACGACCAGAAGAAAAACGTTCTAGTGAAGACAGAGTTTTCTAAAATCCATTGACTAGCATGTTAATCCAACCGGAGGATAGGATTAACATAAATTAACATAAAACTGAGCGGAAAACGCCGACGGAAAACGACCAAAAGCAGCCCACAAAACGACTGATGTGCACATACCCTAAAGCTGCTTCATGTTAATGAAAAAGGAACCACTTAAAGGGGTATTCACATCATGAACAATGCAATGGGAATGGACAAGTGCCCACATTTCAAAGAAGCAGAAGCCCACCACAAGCTCCACGGGAAGACAGTATAAGTAGAGCGTGGAGAAAATGATAAAGTGAGAGCAAGCTCACAAGTCTGACTCCGAGATCATCACCAACATGCCAAGTAGCCAATGAATGAGCCAACTGGATAGCAATAAAAGGGATTATCCCGCACCACCCACTCCTGCCTTGTAGGGCAGTGGCGTAACTTGAAGTGAATGGGCCCTTATGCGAAAGTTCGGAGCCCCCAATTATTGAAAATCTTTGATGATAGCAATAGTCTTTTTCTGGCCTATTTATATGGATGCACCTACATGAAATGGGAATGGTTGGTGAGATCAACTTCCTGTTTGTGTCACACTAGTATATGGGAGGGGGAAAACTTTTCCAGATGGGTGGTGACCATGGCGGCCATTTTGAAGTCGGCCATTTTGGATCCAACTTTATTTTTTTCAGTGGGAAGAGGGTCATGTGACACATCAGACTTATTGAGAATTTCATAAGAAAAACAATGGTGTGCTTGGTTTTAACGTAACTTTAGTCTTTCATGAGTTATTTACAAGTTTATGACCACTTATAAAATGTGTTCAAAGTGCTGCCCATTATGTGGGATTGTCAATGCAACCCTCTTCTCCCACTCTTGACACACTGATAACAACACCGCAGAAGAAATGCTAGCACAGGCTTCCAGTATCTGTTGTTTCAGATGCTGCACATCTCCTATCTTCACAGCATAGACAATTGCCTTCAGATGAGGGATGAGGAAAATTTATCTGTGAATGGTGAAGTTAACAAACAAAACCACCACTACTGGTCAGACACTAACCCACAGTGGATAGACCCTCCAAGACTGCTGGAACACAAAAATTGATGGTATGATGTGGTATATGGGGTACAAAGATAGTGGGGCCATTCTTCATCAGTGGAAACCTCAATGACACTGGATATCTAAATCAGGTAGCACTTTCAGATATCCAGTGGCATTGAGGTTTCCATTGATGAAGAATGGCCCCACTATCTTTGTACCCCATATACCACACCATACCATCAATGTTTGTGTTCCAACAGTCTTGGAGGGATCTATCCAACAACGGTGGTTTTGTTTGTTAACTTCACCATTCACAAAAACGTTTGCCCCTTCCCACTGAAAAAAACAAAGTTGGATCCAAAATGGCCGACTTCAAAATGGCCACCATGGCCACCATCCATCTGGAAATGTTTTCCCCCTTCCATATACTAATGTGCCACAAACAGGAAGTTGATATCACCAACCATTCCCATTTTATTTAGGTGCATCCATATAAATGGCACACCCTGTATAGTCCAAAGAGACTTTTGGGTCCCCCTAGGCTCCAGGGCCTGTGTGCGATTGCAACCCCTGCAGCTATTGTAATTATTCCTCTACTTAGAGGTGACTGGTGCCAATGGCGTAATGATTACTATTCTATTGAAAAGGACACATGCACTGTACCTGCAGATCATCTCGCTCCACAGCAGGTGTGTGGGTCATAATTTAGGGGGGTTGTGCCACCGACAACATGCTTTCTGTATGGGGCCAGAATAACCGAATTACTGATTGTCTTGTCCCTATACAGTTAGTGTCAGCCCATGTGAACAGGGCATTGTATGAGAGCTGATCTACTATTGTATAGTGAGTGGGCACTCATTTATGGGTAGATATCGGTTCGTGTTAACAGTCAATCCATATACCACATTTTTCTTATTTTTTTTTTGGTGAAGTATAATGGGAAGGACAGCAGGTAATACTGGTATAATAAGGTATACCGGTCAGGGAACGCCTCCATCAGCCCCAAAGGGGTTTTTAATGACTATTTGTTCTCTTGTCCTTGCTAGGAGACCTGTTTAGCTACGTGCATGCTTGTCATAACAAAATGTAAGATTTCCTGAAATTTTACCTATTTTGTTCTCTACATGACATTTATCAGCCTCACTGCTGAAGATTTACTGGAATATGTTACAGAACCTATTGTTTCACTGAAGGAAGCAACATCATGAAATAAGGCACAGACGTGAGAAATGATAACATAGGACAGACTGCGTTCTCCAGAGTGGTGATCTTTCTTATATTGGGTCTTATAATGAAGTATCTGCTACATAGACCAATGAATAAGTCATTTATGAACTATTGTTGTTTGTATGCCCTTGCTAAGATTTACCAATTTTGGGGGTCCAGTTGACATAAAAAGGTTGTCTCATGTGGACACTTCTTAGAATAAAGCCAGTTGCACTTTCTGCTGCGCTATTTACTCACCTCCCCTCGCTCCCACAGTGATCTCCAGCGATGTACCCTCATACCGAGGCCACAGGACCTGGGACTGCACCATATGACCGAGCTAATGTCACCCGGTCACATGAGCAAGGGTCCTGGAGGCATCCGAACACTGCAGCCTCCGGGAAAGAGAACATCGCTGGAGATCACCGGGGGAACACGGGGAGGTGAGTAACGCGCAGTCGCATTCACACACACAAGGCTGTACTTTGTGAGGATCTGTTCTTTATTTTAAGCACATATATACAGATTTACAACAGCAGCTAAACGTGTGTGTGAATTAATCCTAAAACATTTCTTAACGGTGGGATGTTCTTACCTTAAAACAGGGAACCTATATTTAAGATGATCTCAGCACCAGGAAGTGTGTATGATCATCATGCCCTGAACGTCAGACACATCCATTACACAGTACATAGCAGGGAACATATATAAGATTACTCAGCACAGGAGATGTGGTATAATCAGACCATTCCCTGTATGGTTGACACATCCATTACACAGTAATAGCAGGGACACATATATAAGATGATCTCAGCACAGGAGATGTGGTATGATCAGATCATGTCCTGTACGGTTCGACACATCCATTACACAGTACATAGCAGGGACACATATATAAGATTACTCAGCACAGGAGATGTGGTAATGATCAGACCATGTCCCTGTACGGTCGACATTCCATTCACATTAATAGCAGGGACACATATATAAGATGATCTCAGCACAGGAGATGTGGTATGATCAGACCATGTCCCTGTACAGTCAGACACATCCATTACACAGTAAAATAGGCAGGGGACACAATATTTAGATTATCCTCAGCACAGGAATGTGTGATTACAACTGTCCTATACAGAATCAGACAGCCTACTTGTGGGGCCTAGTAGCCTGCAGTTTGATGACACACTCATTACACAGTACATAGCAGGGACACATATATAAGATGATCTCAGCACAGGAGATGTGGTATGATCAGACCATGTCCCTGTACAGTCAGACACATCCATTAACAGTATAGCAGGGCACATATATAAGATTACCTCAGCACAGGAAGATGTTATTCAGACCATCACTGTCGATTGGACAATCCATTACCAGTAATACAGAATAAAACCGCACTTGGTTGATGGCCATGTCCCTGAAGTAAAACATCCATTACACAGTACATAGCAGGGACACAAATATAAGATTATCTCAGCACAGAGATGTATGATTTAGACCTGTGTCCCTGTACAGTTCAGACATTCGCCATTACATTGGGGGCACATATATAAGATTATCTCACACAGGAAAAATTTTAACCACTGCAATTGTGAAAATTATATTATTCAAGATTAAATGAACTTGTTATGGGAAGAAAAAACCCTTTAACGTGTGTTCAGTAAATGTCTCTACAAGAGTCTTCTGCTATAGCTGACGTCGAGGTGCCTCCGCACACACTTGGGTTGCTAATTAGGTCTTTATACATATTTTACTGTGCAAGGTGCTGTCTGCACACCGCTTCTACAGAGCCTATCTCCACGGCTCTACCATTTCAGGGTGTTCTCACACACAGCTCCGCTAAACAAGGTGACTGTCCTAATGGCTCATTTTCAATGCGCTGCACACCTGTCTCTGCTGACCAATGTCGCATGATTCTGCTCCACGGTACCAGGTCGATTAGTAATCCATCTCTACTGTTCTACATCTGGTTGTCCTGCTCCACTACACCTCTTCACCAATATCTTGATCTGAGCTGTTCATCCGGGGCTATGGCTTATTAAACCCACCTCACCTCTGAACCATAACAGCGCCCATCAGATGGGTACACTAGTGCATTAGCTGCTCTCTGCTCTGGCTTACCAATGGGGTCTTTAACAGGAAATCTCACTGTACAAATTCCATCTGCTTCTGCCTCAATAGGGCAACCCCAACAAGATTCAACAGAGAAACATTACATGATCGTTGAGGTATCCTCTCACAAACATTTTTACCCCTTGAAAATATTCAAGATATCTCAAATACTAAAATAATTTTGAAAAGGGGAAACATAAAGCTTTTATTCTGAAGTGTTACCAGTATATCTGATTCTTGGATAAAGACATGAAGTAATCACCCGATATTGACCCAATTGTAGTCCAGCAATGTCCATTTTCCTATACATTATACCAGTGTCGGACTGAGCTGCCAAGGGCCCACCAGTAACATTGACTGAGGACCCCACTGTTCAGCTAAATGCAGATATTATATTAGTCTCATTCATATATTTGTCACATTATGTAATAATGCACTAGGTAGTTTGTTGAGTGAATGATGCTTTTTATGTTCATAGTAAATCTAATGTAATGGGGCCAAATACTGCTCATATTGAGGGGTAGGTGGCTCATTTCAGCACAGCGGCCCACCACCAACTGTGGCGCAGTTGAAGCTTGGGTGTCACTCCAGCGCAGGGGGCCCATGGAAGATTACCTTGCTCCCCTGTGGCCAGTCCAATCCTAGGTGTCACTCCAGCAAATTAGCCCACTGGGAGATCCCCCTGCTCCTCAGTGGGCCAGTCTGAGTCTAGGTGTCACTCCAGCACAGGGGGCACATCGGGAGATTGTCCTTGCTCCCCTGTGGGCCAGTCCAATCCTAGGTTTCACTCCAGCACAGGGGCCCACCAGAGAATTCCCCTGCTCCTTTGTTGGCCAGTCCAATCCTGGGTGTCACTCCACCACAGCGGCCCATCAGGAGATTCCCCTGCTCCTCTGTGGGCCAGCCCAAGCTTGGGTGTCATCCAGCACAGGGGCCCACCGGGGACTCCCCTGCTCCCATGTGGCCAGCCCAAGCTTGGGTGTCACTCCAGCACAGGGGCCCACCGGGAGACTCCCCTGCTCCCATGTGGGCCGCCCCAAAGCTTGGGTGTCACTCCAACACAGGGTCCCACAGGGAGATTCTCCGACTCCCCTGTGGGCTAGTCCGAGCCTGAGTGTCATTCCAGCACAGGGGCCTACCGGGAGATTCCTCTATGGGCCAGTCCAAGCTTAGGTGTCACTACAGATCAAGTGCCCACTGGGAGATTTCCTTGTTCCCCCTGGGCCAGTCCGAATCAGGGTGTCACTCTAGCACAGGGGCCCACCAGGAGATTGTCCTGTTCCTCTGTGGGCCAGTCCAAACCTGGGTGTCACTCCAGTACAGGAGCCCACTGGGATATTCCCCTGTTCCCCAGTCCGAGCTTGGGTGTCACTCCAGCACAGAGGCCCAACGGAAATTACCCTGTTCCCTAGTCGGCCAGTCCGAGCCTGGGTATCACTCCAGCACAGCGGCCCACTGGGAGACTGCCCTGTTCCCTAGTGGGCCAGTCCGAGCCTGGGAATTACTCCAGCACAGCGGCCCACTGGGAGACTGCCCTGTTCCCTAGTGGGCCAGTCCGAGCCTGGGAATTACTCCAGCACAGCGGCCCACTGGGAGACTGCCCTGTTCCCATGTGGGCCAATCCAAGACTGCATTATACCCTTCTACTATCATGGTAAAACCAATTGAACATGGCTGATCTGTTTTCATTGTAGACAATTTTTTCCCCTCATTTTTAAGACTTTATTTTCCCCCTTTTTACAAATGTCTTGTAGAACAAGAATGTTCCTTACAGGAAGCAGAAGCGAGTTGTGTTAATCAAGACTGAACAGAAATTGTGTAAAGCCAAAGTAACCTCCAGAATAATGGTGCGTGCACACAGCGTCTGCCAGACCCCGACGTACTCACTCATCCGGCAAAAGACGCTTCAGGAACATGTCGGTGATATCTTTTTTTTAGGTTTTTTTGTGGTGCCTTTGCTACTTTTTGTGGCTTTTTTTAATTGTACATAGTGAGTGGCCACCAGAGGAACGGTCAAATCAATTATTTCACCTGCTTCACGGCTGTGGAAGCCTACAGAGGTTAGAAGAAGCTCAAAAAGACCGACACATGCACAGCAATTTGATGTTTTACATTTTTTGGCTGATTCCAAGCAGAATCCCCCTAAAAATTCAATCGCATCGAGTGCAAATACCATATGAAGAATTTTTTGGGATATCCATGTGATAAAGAACACCTGCTGGTCACGATCAGGGCTGCTTTATGTCTTCTGTGTAGAAGAAGCCAATAAGAATTGAAGATGCCTATGAACCTTACGCGTCTCTGAGCAGCACAAGTCCTATCACTAGCTATTACTTCCTAGACCATAGTTTTCTTAAAATGATCATGACATGTGAGATGTGTGGTCCCTACAGTGGTATGACCTGATTTTTGGGGTCTCCAAGTACAAGATTGTCAAAGTGACACAACCTGTAAAAAGCCTCCATCTGCATACAGGTTGTGTTCACATTACGAATTTCCAGCAGAAATTTCTGCAACCAAAATGTATCTCATGGCAGGAGAAACACTGCATAAAATATGTTCATTTTTGCATTTCCCACTAAACGGCTGAAAAATGTTTAAAAAACGCTGCATCAAGATTACAAAGACAAAATAGCATCAAGTGAATGAGAGTCCAGGAATCTCATTCACTTTAGGTAAAACGCTGCCTTTTTTATTGCGTAAAAAAAAGACGCAGCGTAGACGCAACATGTGGACACAACCTTAGAGTTCAACATAAATAAACACTTTGTTCCCAGGGAGGATAAGCTGCCACTAGAAATATCCGTCAGCGGTTACCTCTCTTCTACACGTTCAGCCACCATCAGAAATATCTGATGCATCCCAGGGCCGTTGGATACTCAGAACCGGGCTTTAGTGCTTCTGGGGAGTCACAGGGGTCGAGACCCAGCTCCGTGACCCTGGGTTCAGTGTTAAAGTGTTCTTAGGGAGTGTATATGGATAGGGTGGTTTAAAAGGAGAATTGTTTGTGACGCTACCTGTGGTTTGCGGCTGTGGGTAGCCGCCGCTGCGGCAGAACCTCTGGGAACGATGGATGGGCAGCTGAGATGGAGCGGCTCCCCACGGGAGGAGCGGGTCCCCAGGGTAGCTGCTAGAGGAATTGGTAGTCTCTGGCAGGCAGGGGTTAACTTTAGGCCTCACTACCTTACTCAGTGGCCTTCATAGCCAGTTGTCCGCAGGAATGACACAGTCTCACACAGTTCTGCAATTCTGTACCCGGGTTTACTCACAGCAAGTTTCAAGTTTCAACAGGTCATAGATGTTACTCTCTCACAGATAAGCTCTGGCCTGTGTAGTCTTTAAAAGATCGGGATGGCAAGCATGAGATTCTTGGTGGTGTGCCTGTCTCTGCCTCTCTCTGGTCCTGTTCCTCAGCGCCTGTGCTTGACAGTGCCTCTGCGCGCAGAGTCCTGATCTGGCAGCCGCGGGTCTCAGTGGGTGACCGGTACCTTGTCCCCAGACCCTTGTCTGGCTGCTTTCTCGGGAGGATGCGCCAGGTGTGAGCCACAGCTCCTATGAAGCTCTTGGCCTCCGGTTCAACGGTTTGGGTATTGGACTCCCGTTCCTTGTTCAGGTCTGATCACTGTTTCCTGACCAAACTCCTCCGTCTGGTATCACTAGTCCCGGTTCCTTCCTCTCCGTTCCCGGGACGAGCTTCAGCTGCTCAAGTCCCCTACTTCTCAAGGTTTACACCGCTTTTCTGTTTCTCCTTCTCCTCTTCACTCAACTCGACTTCTCGCTTTCTGTGCTCTCCATTCTAGCTGTTCTCTGTTCCACTCCAAACTGTAACTGTCTCTCTTCTTCTACCTCCCACCCACACTTCTCTACCCTATTCTCCTTTCTTGGACAGGGTCTTCCCTACAGTGGGTCCTCCCACTTCCCTAACTAGGGTCTACGTGTTGGGTGCTTGCTGAGGATCCCGTATCTACCATCCCCCATCTCCCGACTACAGGAGAACCACACCCTGGCTTGGGTCTAGTACACCTCGTGACGTCCAGGCCAGTGGGGTGCCACATATCCTTCAGCGGCTATCCCTCTTCTACACGTTCAGCTACCATCAGAAATATCTGTCAGCGGCTAACTCTCCGCTCCATGTTCAGCCACCATCAGAAATATCTGTCAGCAGCTACCTCTCCACTCCATATTCAGCTGCCATTAGAAATGTTTGTCAGCAGCTACGTCTCCTCTCCATGTTCAGCCACCATAATAAATGTCTGTCAGTGGTCAACTCTCTTCTCCACATTCAGCTGCCATCAGAAAGGTTTATCAGGGGCTACCTCTCTTCTCCACAATTATCTGACAGCCCACCAGGGCCATGGGGTACTCGGAACCGGGTCTGATAGTTCTTTGGGGAGGTACTGGGGTCGTGACCCGACTCCGTGGCCCTGCCCATGTCATAAAATTGGGGATAATTTATATGGGATTGAGTCGTGACACCACCGTGGTATTCAGCAATTGGATGGCCAACACTGCGGTTCAGGACTACTGGGGCAATTGGTGACGCAGCAAAAATGGTACAGCTCCCCATGGGTGGAGCGGGGCCCCAGGCCAGATGTATTAACTTTTCGATGGTGGGGATGGTCACTGGGCAGGCCTTAGGGCGCGGGAAACAATCTGAGGACACAGCAGGGTGCAGTTTCCACTCTTTACTCACAGTAACAGCCAGCCGGGTGCTGTGTCCTCCAGGTCGTGATCCAGCCCAACCCAAGTAGATTGGGTGTACTGTACCGGGATCCCCTTGTTGTGTACCTTTCCTGGTCTCTGCTCTGCCTCTCTCCCTCCTGCCCTGCGCCTCACACATAGTGTCCCAGACAGCGGACTCGGGCCCTGTCGGGTGACGTCCTATCCGACCCCTGATCCTGTTGTAGTTGCCTTTTCAGTGAATGTGTGCGGTTGTGGCTGCTATACATGAAGATACAGCAGTCTCCGGGTATCCAAATGAGGCCTGAAGTTCCTCTCCTAGTACAGGGCTGGTCTCTTCTGTGACCTGGTCCCTCTACCCGACTCCATCCAGTGTGGACTCGGTGCCACGGGTGGGTTTCTCCACTTCCCGTGCCCCTAGGAACCCTTCTCTTACCCGTCTGCTCCCTCCGACTCTCCACCGCCCTGGGACGAGCCTCTCGGTAGCTCCAGTCCCCAGGATGTGTTTCCTGTTCTCCCCTTACTCTTCCAACTTCTTATGTTCTCCTGATGTTTTCCACCTGCCCCCTTTGCCTACTCTCCCCTCCAGCCTGAGATGGGGCTTTCCCTCAAAAATGGCCTGCCCAGATCCCCTGGCCTGGAATGGGGTGGTGTTGGATGCAGGTGTGTGGGTACCAGGTAGTGCCCCCTCCTTACCCAGGAGTGGGGTACACCTATGGCTAAGATGCAGTACCTCTGTGGCAACTGGACCCTCAGGGGTGCCAAATATCCACCATCAGAAATGTACATCAGCGGCTACCTCTTCTCTCCACGTTCAGCCTCATCAGAAATGTCCATCAGTGGCTACCTCTCCACATTCAGCTGCCATCAGAAATGTCCATCAGCGGCTACCTCTCCCACAGTCAGCCACCATCATAAAAGTCCGTCAGCGGCTACCTCTCATCTCTACACTCATCGGCCATTAGAAATGTATGTCAGTGGCTACCTCTTCTCTCCACATTCCGTCACCATCAGAAAAATCCATCAGCGGCTACCTCTCCTCTCACCATTCAGCCGCCATCAGAAAGGTCCATCAGCGGCTACCTCTCCTCTCCACATTCAGCCGCCATCAGACAGTCCATCAGTGGCTACCTCTCCTCTCAACATTCAGCCGCCATCAGAAAGGTCCATCAGTGGCTACCTCTACTCTCCACATTCAGCCGCCATCAGAAAGGTCCGTCAGCGGCTACCTATCCTCTCTACATTCAGCCACCATCAGAAAAGTCCATCAGCGGCTACCTCTCCCCTCTACATTCAGCCACCATCAGAAAAGTCCATCAGTGGCTACCTCTCCTCTCAACATTCAGCCACCATCAGAAAAGTCCATCAGTGGCTACCTCTCCCTCCACATTCAGCCACCATCAGAAAAGTCCATCAGCGGCTACCTCTCCCCTCCACATTCAGACACCATCAGAAAAGTCCATCAGTGGCTACCTCTCCCCTCCACATTCAGCCACCATCAGAAAAGTCCATCAGTGGCTACCTCTCCCCTCCACATTCAGCCAACATCAGAAAAGTCCATCAGCGGCTACCTCTCCCTTCCACATTCAGACACCATCAGAAAAGTCCATCAGCGGCTACCTCTCCCCTCTACATTCAGCCACCATCAGAAAAGTCCATCAGTGGCTACCTCTCCCCTCCACATTCAGCCACTATCAGAAAAGTCCATCAGCGGCTACCTCTCCCTTCCACATTCAGACACCATCAGAAAAGTCCATCAGCGGCTACCTCTCCCCTCTACATTCAGCCACCATCAGAAAAGTCCATCAGCGGCTACCTCTCCCCTCCATATTCAGCCACTATCAGAAAAGTCCATCAGCGGCTACCTCTCCCCACCACATTCAGCCACTATCAGAAAAGTCCATTAGAGGCTACCTCTCCCCTCCACATTCAGCCACTAATAGAAACGTCAGTCAGTGGCCAACTCTCCTCTCCACATTCATAACACATGCACACCCTGCCAAACTGAGCTTACATATGTATGACTGGGTTCGATAGAAATAAATTGATTAGATCAGCTTTAGTCATACACTGTTGTGTAGGTATATCAGTTTTTGGAGAACCACGTCAAAATTACAGAAATTTAATCTTTCATTGAGGCTCAAATCTGGCCAGTTATGAAGTAATATCGGATAAAGCAGTATATTCTTTAATTATTGGTCAGAATTACCTTTCAGAACTCTAGAAAAGATAGGTGATAACTTGGCATTAGTGTAGCAGTATATATATTTGCACATAATTGTGAGTGGTGATGAGTGAGCACTACAATGCACAAAACGAGCAAGTCAGATGCTCAGATGGGCGTAACTCAAGTACCCATGTATCATGAAAGTCAATGGGAAACAAGCAATTTTCCATTGCCTTCCATAGTACTCAGTCCTTGAGTTGTGACCGTCTTAGTGTCTGACCAGCTCATTAGGAGTACGGAGCACCTGATCATGGCAGTGCCCGCTCATCACTAGTTGTCAGTCAAACTCCTGCTTGGAAATTTGCCCAGCTTCCGCACTTCTACCTCCATGCTTTCATTTTGCTACACAACCAGGCAGATTTTTCCATAGATGGGAGCTGTAATGGCAGTCAGATCACTGGGCGCCCAGATTTCCCAGCAGGTTATAGCAGACAGAGGACGGCGACTTCGCGGACTCGTATGTGTGTGACCGTCAGAACACATTCCAGCAAGTTTATCCCATGTAGATCATTTACAGTTTGCTATGTGAGGACTGGTGCGGTCACTTACTTGGCTGCTGTCGGTGCAGGTGTCCCTCCTGACCGGTGTCATCTCTTCCTCTGCCGTCAGTTCTCTTCTTTCTTATTCCACATTGTCCAGAGAAAGAATAAAACTCAATACAGAAAAGTTGGAGACAAAGTTAGAGAAAAGTTTCTGACTGCCCAGAGGCGATGGAGGAGCTCGGTGCAATACAAGGAAGTTTGCGAGTCTCAGTCATCCAGCCTGAGTATACCCAACACAGTCCTTCCTGTTTTTATCTATATACACATGTGTGGTGTGACGCAACTACTGAATAAGTAATGAGCTCTTAAAGGGGCTCTAACATGATACGTCTGAAATATCTGCTTATATAAACTATTCAAAAAAATAAAGGGAGCACTTAAACAACCCAATGTAACTCCACGTCCATCACACTTCTGTAAAATCATCCCGTCCAGTTATGAAGCAGCACTGATTGTGAATCAATATCTCCTGCTGTTGTGCAAGTGGACAAAAACAGGTAGAAATGATAAGAGCAAGACACACGCTATAAAGGAACAGTTCTGTAGGTGACCACAGACCATTTCTCTGTTATCATCCTTTTTAGCTGTTGTTTTGGTCACTTTTGCATTTTGTCATTGCTCTCACCCCTAGAGGTAGCATTATACTGTGTCTACAACCCACAGACATTGCTCAGGTATTGCAGCTTATCCAGGATGGCAAATCAATGTGAGCTGTGGCAAGAAGGGTAGCTGTGTCTGTCAGCACAGTGTCCAGAGCATGGAGCAGATACCAAGAGACAGGCCAGTACACCAGGAGATGTGGAGGGGGCAACAACCCAGCAGCAGGACCGCTGCCTCCTCTTTTGTGCAAGGAATATGAGCAAATATTCAGCAAACACCCGTTAGACTTTGGACAGATCAAAGGGGTAGAGCACACTATACCCACAGGTAACCATCAGCATATAAAAGAGAGGTATAGACCATTACCACCCGCTCACTACCAAACCACCAAAGACATGCTCAAAGAAATGAAAACTGCAGGGGTAATAAGAGACAGTTGTAGCCCCTGGGCAGCACCTCTAGTGTTAGTTAAAAAGAAGGACGGGACCATAAGAATGTGCGTAGATTACCGGCAGATTAATCGCATCACACATCCAAGGACGCATACCCATTACCTAGGATTGAGGAGTCATTAGCTGCATTAAAATTTGCTAACTACTTTTTCACCATTGATCTGACTAGTGGGTACTGGCAGGTTGCTGTGGTCGAGGCCGACAAGGAGAAGACAGCGTTCACTACGCCGATGGCCTCTGTGAGTTCAATTGTATGCGGTTTGGACTCTGCAACGCACCCGGGACCTTCCAACGCCTTATGGAGAGCTGCCTAGGACATAAGAACTTTGAAACTGTCCTCCTGTACCTAGATGACGTCATAGTCTACTCCAAGACGTATGAACAACATCTACAAGACCTGACAGAAGTGTTTGAAGCCTTATCCGGATACGGCATGAAAATCAAGCCATCCAAATGCCACCTTCTCAAACCAAAGGTACAGTACCTGGGACACGTCGTGAGTTCAGAGGGAGTAGCACCGGATCCTGATAAAGTCACAGTGATAAGGGATTGGCCAAGACCTACAAACGTGAAACAAGTGAGGCAATTCCTGGGCCTGGTAGGCTATTATAAAAGATTTATCAGAGGATTCACGAAGCTAGCTGCTTCCCTGCAAGACATCCTGGTAAGACAGTCAAGAAAGTCTGCAACCCGTAATCCTCCTTTCCAGTGGAGTGAAGAGAAGAAAGACTCCTTCAACAAGCTGAAAAGTGCACTGACGGGAGAAGAGATCCTGGCATACCCTGATTACCATCAACCGTTCATTCTATACACGGATGCCAGCAACGTGGGACTGGGAGCAGTATTGTCACAGAAGCAAGGAGGCAAAGAGAGAGTTATTGCCTTTGCAAGCAAGAAGCTCCGGCCTACAGAAAGAAATCCCGAGAATTACAGTTCCTTCAAGTTAGAACTACTGGCAGTAGTTTGGGCTGTAACGGAACGTTTCAAGCACTACTTGGCAGCTGCAGAATTCACCATCTACACGGATAATAATCCATTGACTCACCTGGATACAGCAAAATTAGGTGCTTTGGAGCAGAGATGGATAGCCCGGCTGTCTAACTACAATTTTGTCATCAAATATAGGGCAGGCTGCAAGAACGGGAACGCAGATGCCTTATCTCGGATGCCACACCTGAAAGACGTTGAAGAGGAACCGGAAGAGTTGGAAGAAATTGAACTACTGGCCTTTCATCGTTCAAAGGTAGGCTGGTATCAACCCGGCATCTACTAAAGAGAACAAAAGGCAATTCTCAACCCATTAGCACACCATGGATGGGCTGACACCCAAGATACTGATCCAGCTGTGAAGCTAGTGAAAGAACTGCTTACACAACCAGGTGCGTACCCTAATCAGAATGATCCAGCTGAGATCCAACAACTCTGGAAAGAAAGAGGCAAGTTGTTCCTGTATCAAGGGAAGCTCTGCAGAAGGCATACCAATCCCAAAACACATGAACTGATCTGGCAGATAATCGTACCCAAGCAAGACATCAGAATGGTCTTAGAAGCCTACCACAACGGTGCAGGTCATTTCAGATGGAAGAAGTTGGAAGCGATCCTGAGAGAGAGATTCTATTGGGTTGGCATGAGAAGGTCAATTGAACTTTGGTGCAGAAGATGTGGCACGTGCAACCTCAGAAGGAAAGATCCACAGAAAGCTTCACTTCCGTCTATAATAACCAAGCAACCACTTGAGCTAGTCGCGTTAGACCACGTCAAGTTGTCACTATGCCGGTCAGGCTATGTCTATGCCTTAATTAGAAACAAATGAGTCCTGCACACAGAGAACAAGTCTGTAAGAACATGTTCACACCGCCAACATATTTGGAGACAAAAAGCTAAATGCGACCAAAAACAACAGTACACTGCAGTAAAAGTATTAAATGCAAGTGCAGTATAAAAAATAGTGTAACAAATACAGGGTACTTAGTCTATCCGTTTTTTTTGCGCAAAAAAAGTTATATCAAGCCACGTCACTAACTTCAAAGTGTACCCATCTCTGACGCGGTCCTAACTGTTGTATTAAAAAACCTGACTAGTGTGTATACTTACCAGTGAGCAGGAGCCAGCAAGACCTGTGTCTGAGATGGACTGAAGGCGACAGGGCTCTATGTGTGCAGGGCCCAGAGAGGGGCGGAGACTCCATCTCTTGCAAAGCAAGAGGCAACTTAATTAGAAACAAATGAGTCCTGCACACAGAGAACAAGTCTGTAAGAACATGTTCACACCGCCAACATATTTGGAGACAAAATGCTAAATGCGACCAAAAACAACAGTACACTGCAGTAAAAGTATTAAATGCAAGTGCAGTATAAAAAATAGTGTAACAAATACAGGGTACTTAGTCTATCCGTTTTTTTGCGCAAAAAAAGTTATATCAAGCCACGTCACTAACTTCAAAGTGTACCCATCTCTGACGCGGTCCTAACTGTTGTATTAAAAAACCTGACTAGTGTGTATACTTACCAGTGAGCAGGAGCCAGCAAGACCTGTGTCTGAGATGGACTGAAGGCGACGGGGCTCTATGTGTGCAGGGCCCAGAGAGGGGCGGAGACTCCATCTCTTGCAAAGCAAGAGGCAACTTAATTAGAAACAAATGAGTCCTGCACACAGAGAACAAGTCTGTAAGAACATGTTCACACCGCCAACATATTTGGAGACAAAAAGCTAAATGCGACCAAAAACAACAGTACACTGCAGTAAAAGTATTAAATGCAAGTGCAGTATAAAAAATAGTGTAACAAATACAGGGTACTTAGTCTATCCGTTTTTTTGCGCAAAAAAAGTTATATCAAGCCACGTCACTAACTTCAAAGTGTACCCATCTCTGACGCGGTCCTAACTGTTGTATTAAAAAACCTGACTAGTGTGTATACTTACCAGTGAGCAGGAGCCAGCAAGACCTGTGTCTGAGATGGACTGAAGGCGACGGGGCTCTATGTGTGCAGGGCCCAGAGAGGGGCGGAGACTCCATCTCTTGCAAAGCAAGAGGCAACTTAATTAGAAACAAATGAGTCCTGCACACAGAGAACAAGTCTGTAAGAACATGTTCACACCGCCAACATATTTGGAGACAAAAAGCTAAATGCGACCAAAAACAACAGTACACTGCAGTAAAAGTATTAAATGCAAGTGCAGTATAAAAAATAGTGTAACAAATACAGGGTACTTAGTCTATCCGTTTTTTTGCGCAAAAAATGGAGTCTCCGCCCCTCTCTGGGCCCTGCACACATAGAGCCCCGTCGCCTTCAGTCCATCTCAGACACAGGTCTTGCTGGCTCCTGCTCACTGGTAAGTATACACACTAGTCAGGTTTTTTAATACAACAGTTAGGACCGCGTCAGAGATGGGTACACTTTGAAGTTAGTGACGTGGCTTGATATAACTTTTTTGCGCAAAAAAACGGATAGACTAAGTACCCTGTATTTGTTACACTATTTTTTTATACTGCACTTGCATTTAATACTTTTACTGCAGTGTACTGTTGTTTTTGGTCGCATTTAGCTTTTTGTCTCCAAATATGTTGGCGGTGTGAACATGTTCTTACAGACTTGTTCTCTGTGTGCAGGACTCATTTGTTTCTAATTAAGTTGCCTCTTGCTTTGCAAGAGATGGAGTCTCCGCCCCTCTCTGGGCCCTGCACACATAGAGCCCCGTCGCCTTCAGTCCATCTCAGACACAGGTCTTGCTGGCTCCTGCTCACTGGTAAGTATACACACTAGTCAGGTTTTTTAATACAACAGTTAGGACCGCGTCAGAGATGGGTACACTTTGAAGTTAGTGACGTGGCTTGATATAACTTTTTTTGCGCAAAAAAACGGATAGACTAAGTACCCTGTATTTGTTACACTATTTTTTATACTGCACTTGCATTTAATACTTTTACTGCAGTGTACTGTTGTTTTTGGTCGAATTTAGCTTTTTGTCTCCAAATATGTTGGCGGTGTGAACATGTTCTTACAGACTTGTTCTCTGTGTGCAGGACTCATTTGTTTCTAATTAAGTTGCCTCTTGCTTTGCAAGAGATGGAGTCTCCGCCCCTCTCTGGGCCCTACACACATAGAGCCCCGTCGCCTTCAGTCCATCTCAGACACAGGTCTTGCTGGCTCCTGCTCACTGGTAAGTATACACACTAGTCAGGTTTTTTAATACAACAGTTAGGACCGCGTCAGAGATGGGTACACTTTGAAGTTAGTGACGTGGCTTGATATAACTTTTTTTGCGCAAAAAAACGGATAGACTAAGTACCCTGTATTTGTTACACTATTTTTTATACTGCACTTGCATTTAATACTTTTACTGCAGTGTACTGTTGTTTTTGGTCGCATTTAGCTTTTTGTCTCCAAATATGTTGGCGGTGTGAACATGTTCTTACAGACTTGTTCTCTGTGTGCAGGACTCATTTGTTTCTAATTAAGTTGCCTCTTGCTTTGCAAGAGATGGAGTCTCCGCCCCTCTCTGGGCCCTGCACACATAGAGCCCCGTCGCCTTCAGTCCATCTCAGACACAGGTCTTGCTGGCTCCTGCTCACTGGTAAGTATACACACTAGTCAGGTTTTTTAATACAACAGTTAGGACCGCGTCAGAGATGGGTACACTTTGAAGTTAGTGACGTGGCTTGATATAACTTTTTTTGCGCAAAAAAACGGATAGACTAAGTACCCTGTATTTGTTACACTATTTTTTATACTGCACTTGCATTTAATACTTTTACTGCAGTGTACTGTTGTTTTTGGTCGCATTTAGCTTTTTGTCTCCAAATATGTTGGCGGTGTGAACATGTTCTTACAGACTTGTTCTCTGTGTGCAGGACTCATTTGTTTCTAATTAAGTTGCCTCTTGCTTTGCAAGAGATGGAGTCTCCGCCCCTCTCTGGGCCCTGCACACATAGAGCCCCGTCGCCTTCAGTCCATCTCAGACACAGGTCTTGCTGGCTCCTGCTCACTGGTAAGTATACACACTAGTCAGGTTTTTTAATACAACAGTTAGGACCGCGTCAGAGATGGGTACACTTTGAAGTTAGTGACGTGGCTTGATATAACTTTTTTTGCGCAAAAAAACGGATAGACTAAGTACCCTGTATTTGTTACACTATTTTTTATACTGCACTTGCATTTAATACTTTTACTGCAGTGTACTGTTGTTTTTGGTCGAATTTAGCTTTTTGTCTCCAAATATGTTGGCGGTGTGAACATGTTCTTACAGACTTGTTCTCTGTGTGCAGGACTCATTTGTTTCTAATTAAGTTGCCTCTTGCTTTGCAAGAGATGGAGTCTCCGCCCCTCTCTGGGCCCTACACACATAGAGCCCCGTCGCCTTCAGTCCATCTCAGACACAGGTCTTGCTGGCTCCTGCTCACTGGTAAGTATACACACTAGTCAGGTTTTTTAATACAACAGTTAGGACCGCGTCAGAGATGGGTACACTTTGAAGTTAGTGACGTGGCTTGATATAACTTTTTTTGCGCAAAAAAACGGATAGACTAAGTACCCTGTATTTGTTACACTATTTTTTATACTGCACTTGCATTTAATACTTTTACTGCAGTGTACTGTTGTTTTTGGTCGCATTTAGCTTTTTGTCTCCAAATATGTCTATGCCTTAGCCATCGTGGACCATTACTCACGCTTCTTAGTGGTGGTACCCGTCAAAGACTTGACAGCGAAGACAGCAGCAAAAGCATTCCAGTCGCATTTCTGTAGACTGCATGGTTACCCAGAACAAGTCCTTGCAGATCAAGGTCCAGCTTTTGAATCAGAGATTTTCCAGGAATTCTGCAATATGTAAGACTGTAAGAAAATCTGCACAACAACGTACCATCCTCAAACCAATGGTTTATGCGAGAAGATGAACCATATTGTAATAGACCTGTTAAAGACATTACCAGAGTCTGAAAGAAATCAATGTCCAGATAAATTACCCGATTTGGTAGACCTATACAACCATGTTCCAGTGAGTTCTACAAACTGCACTCCAGCCTACCTTATGCGTGCAAGACCCGATAAGATACCAATTGATTTAGAAATGGGAATCGTGAAACCCGACACAGAAGTAGAAGAATCAGATTGGGATACCCTACGTCAGCAACAGTATCATCAAGTACAAGAGAGTGTAGAGAGAAACCTTCAGCAAGCTAGAGCAAGACAAGAAAAAACCTTTAACCAACATGCTCGAGCAATGCCATTACAACCTGGTGAACAAGTTCTCAAGAGAAAGAGACGCTCTAACAAATTGGATAATCAGTGTGAAACCACCCCATACACAGTCTTACCATCTAACTTAGACAATGCTAAAACGTGTGTGATAAGTAAAGACGAAGGAAGAACTTCAGCAATTGTATCCCGAGATCAGCTCAAACCGTGTCCTGAAACCTTGAAGACACCTGAAGTAACAGAACCCGTACAGGTCCAACCTATCCAAGAGAAAGGAAAAGAAGAAGTATTCCATACAGTACTAGGAGATTTCCCCAAAACATGGCCAAATTACTACGGAGCAGTTGTAGTACCAATGATTGCATTCCCTTCAATGGTGGAACAACACCAGAACCCGAGTTATCAGAAGAAGACCCAAGACTTGAAGAACTGGAAGTAGAACCTGTAGAGGAAGAACAAATTCCCGGTCCTAGCGAACTTGCCAGTCCTGCAGTCAGATCCTCATCTGCCTCAGTACCAAGTACAACACGAAGGTACATGCCCACCAGCACCAATAGTCCACATGCAAGTAGTATACCCATTTTACGCAGGTCAGAGTGTAGTACCCAAGGTCAGTTAACGGCTAGGTACAAAGAGTAAAATGTAGAATTAAATAGTGCAATGTAAATATGTTTGTTTAAATGTGAATTGAACCTGGTGAACAAATGTACATAGTTATTGCAACGTTAAAAAGCCCAGTACCTACAGAGACTATCCTGTATGAACTTTGAACTTTTCTTATTTACTTATGGACCATATATACCACAGACTGGTTGTGGTAAGAACTCTCTTGTATATATTTATCAGCCCGGAGGCAATAGACTAAACCCCCGGAAAGACTGCTTTTTGAATTTTTGGACTCTTTTTCAAATTTTAGTGATTTTTGTACTTTGTACTTTTAAGTCTATGTAAATATTAATTGTATTAATTACTTGTTTTTCCACAGTCCCTGAGTACCGTCTTTAACTAAGGGGGAATGTGGCACCCCAGGGGTTAATATGCCACAGTAACATCACTCGGGTTCCCTCCCCACAACACACTGACCTACACTAGCACCTCTAGGCCAGGAGGGGGAGCTAAACCAGCTCCCTTATATACTCCGGGTCAAGAGGAAGTAGTTAGTTTCGAGTTAGTTCAGTACATAGCAGTACTGTGAAGAGTCCAGTTCCTGGGAGGACTGAGGGAAACTGTAGTGTAAAGGAGCTGCGAGAGGCTTCTCTACAGTCCGCTCATCAAGTCCAGGCCTAGCCAGGGTCTGAGGAAAGGAGAACTGAAGGCAGAGAAACACATCTAGGAGCTTGAGTGCCATCACCATTCGCCCCAGAGGAGCGCACAGAATGGACACTGGATCCGAAACTGTGACTGACACACACAGCACAGTGAATCCAGGGATAGTGGAGTTTCTAGATCACCACTGTACCAGAGCAAAGCAACACGGCGGGGTCAACAGTACACAGAAGACTCAAGTTGCCTAGCCAAGGGGTACCAGAAAGGAGTGAGAGACAGTGCCAGCAGCTCAGCTAGAAGCAGCAGCAGGGACACACACACACACAGCACAGCAGGAGGAAGCTGAGGACCCGAACAGGGAGGGAGCAACCCGGCCCCAGTACAGACTCCGTGGACTATAACCTGCTACAACATCTGCAATAAAGCTTTGGAAACTACAGAAACGTGAGTGTGTGTTCCTTCAACGCGTCTCCACTATCCATCCCTTATTATCACATCCACCATAGACTATAACAACCACTTCCCCAAGAAACTCGTCTCTACCTACGGAGAGCAGTTCCATCTTAGCTGCTTAACATCATCCCCGGAGGTTCTGCAGCAGCGGTGGTCCCCTTACTGACCACACACACCGTGGGTGGCGTCACGACAAACTCTAATCCCCTGTAAATATTCCCCTTTTACTTGCCAGGGCCCGGGACACGGTTCGGACCAGGCCCTTCGTGACATCCCCCAGCAGCAAACCCGGTCCGATACCGAGTACCCGTCCCAGTGGGCTCGACACTATGGACTGGCCTGCCCGTTCCCCAGACCTGAATCCAATCGAGCACATCTGGGACATCATGTATCGTTCCATCCACCAATGCCACATTGCACCACAGAATGTCAAGGAGTTGACTGATGCTTTAATCCAGGTCAGGGAGGAGATCCCTCAGGAGAACATCCGCAACTTCATCAGCAGCATGCCCAGACATTGTAGGGAGGTCATACAGGCATGTGGAGGCCACACATACTACTGAGCCTCATTGGGAGCATGACCAGTTGTTGTATGGAGACCATACAGTCATGTGGAGGCCACACACACTACTGAGCCTCATCAGGAGCATGCCCAGGCATTGTAGGAAGGTCATACAGGCACGTGGAGGCCACACACACTACTGAGCTGTGGCACCTCTGAGGGTCTAGTTGTCACAGAGGTACTGCACCTTAGCCAGAGGTGTGGTACCCCCAACTCCAGGTAAGGAGGGGACACTACCCTGTACCCACACACCTGCATCCACCATTAGTCACTCCAGGCCAGAAAGATGGAATTGATCAAACCCCATCCCTGGCTGGAGATGGGGCTAAGATAGGGAAGTGGGTGGAATTGTAGAAAGGGGAGCCACTTAGAGGAAGTGACAGCAAGAGCAGATAGAAGAGGGAACACAAGGAAGTGGAAGAGTAGAAGGACGAAGGACGGGGAGAGCGAGGAATGAGTGGAGAGGAGAGTTGAGCTCCAGTGAGGAAGCTGAGAAGGACTCGGACTAGGGGACGGGAGCCAGAGGAGCGCATCCCAGGGAAAGCAAGAGATGGAGGGAGCCAGGCAGTAGCTACAGTTGAAGGAAGGGGTCCCAGAGGCACGGGAAGTGTGAAATCCACCCATGGAGCTCGCATCCATTGGTGGTCACAGGCAAGTGGAGGGAGCAGGGCCGCAGAGGGTCACCGCGCCCAGACCAGCTGCCCAGACTCAGGTCCAAAGGAAGACACAGTGAACGCAGACTCCCGTAGAACTACCTTAGAAAAAGAAAAGAGAACATAAAGAAACAAATTGTGTTGTAAATAGTTTTGCTGAATACTTTGAGTCAATAGTGGGATTTTATGAGAGTTAGTACCTGGTAAAGGTATGTGTGTACTGAGAGAGTGAAAATATTTAATTAACCCGTTAGCTAACAAAAATATGTGTGGTATAGACAATAGAACCATGGATGATGAATAGCCAGAACTTTCTTGTAAATAGTTTGCACATTGCGGTGTGCTCCCTGTTGGTTTTCCCAGTCGGCATACCAGGGCTTGCCGGTTGGTTTGCACCTTACCGTGACCACGAAGAAAAATCCACCTGGCGTGGCCAAAAAAGTTGGTCCATCCTTGCCCTGTCGCCACGCCCAGGGCATACGATGAGGTTTTTTTGGAAGCAGTTCCCATAATGCACTAAAGAACAATGTGAAAAACACCCAGTGAGGGACTCTCACCGAACTCAATGTTTGCACTTCCTTTTTGAACATGGTTTTTGTATGTTTATAGCTTTTCTTAATATTATGTAATGTTCAAGTGATTAGCGCCTCCCAGGAAGGGAGAAAGTTTGTTTGTTGCGCTTTATAAATATAAAAATTTGCATGCTGTCACATCTTTTAACCCATTCCAGCCCGAGGACATGCTGTTTTTTATGAGGGGGATATGTGGTGCCCCTGAGGGTCCAGTTGCCACAGAGGTACTGCACCTTTGCCAGAGGTGTGGTACCCCCAACCCCAGGTAAGGAGGGGACTCTACCCGGTACCCACACACCTGCATCCAGCACTCATCATTCAAAGCCAGAAAGATGGAATTGATCAAACCCCCATCCCTGGCTGGAGATGGGGCTAAGTTAGGGAAGTGGGTGGAACTGTAGCAGGGGATCCACTTAGAGGAAGTGACAGTAAGAGCAGATGGAAGAGGGAACACCAGGAGGTGGAAGAGTAGAAGGAGGAAGAATGGGGAGAGCGAGGAACAAGTGGAGAGAAGGAGAGTTGAGTTCCAGTGAGGAAGCTGAGAAGGACTCAGACTAGGGGACTGGAGCCGGAGGAGCTCGTCCCAGAGAGAGTGAGAGATGGTGGGAGCCAGGCAGGAGCTCCAGTGAAGGAAGGGATCAAAGAGGCACAGGAAGTGAGAAATCCACCCGTGGGGCTCACATCCATTGCTGGTCGCAGGCAAGTGGAGGGTCCAGGGCCACAGAGGGACAACGGGCCCAGACTAGTAGAGGAGACTTGAGGTCTCAGCTAGCCAACCGGAGGCAGCTGCATCTCCAGGAGCAGTAACCGAATCCACGTCATTTGTTGCAAAGGTGGCCGGATAGGGCCAAAAGGGACGAAGAGTACGTCGCCCGGCAGGGTCCAAGGCCACTGGCGCAGGACACTGAACGTGAGGTGCAGGGCAGGAGGGAGACAGCCAGCACAGGAGAGAGACAACCCAGAGAAGTTACACAGAACAGGGTGCCGGCTAAGTGTTTCTAATCTACCTGGGAGTGGCTAGACCCCCTGCTCATAGAACACAGCACCCAGCTGGACGTTACTACCAAAGAACAGTGAGTAAACCTGAAACTGCACCAGCTGTGTCCTTGAATTATTCCGGCATTCCCTGTACTGAAACCTCCCTAACATCTGCACATTGACTTATACACCGGCCTCGGGGTACCGCTCCACCTACGAGGAGCGATAACATCTGACTGCATTGTCATCTGCCCTGGAGGTCTGATCTGCAGCGTCGGTTATCCCTGCCCGAGTACCGTAGGTGGCATCATGACTTTAATCCCCAAACTTTTATTGACACTGCCCCTGTAGCTCCCCAGGATAATGTTGCCCGCTTCCAAGTATCCTATGGCCCTGGGGGGTATGTCAGAACCTCATCAGTAGCATGCCCAGGAATTGTAGAAAGGTCATACAGGTACGAGGAGGCCACACACACTACTGAGCCTCATCAGGAGCACGCCCAGGCATTGTAGGGAGGTCATACAGGCACCTGGAGGCCATATACACTGCTGAGCTTCATCAGGAGCATGCCCAGGTTATTGTAGGGAGGTCATACAGGAACGTGGCAACCTCACACACTACTGAGCCTCATTTCGTTGTCTTGAGACATTTCCACTAAAGTTGGATCAGCCTAAAATTTGATTTTTCACATTGATTTGGAGTATCATTCCATATCCAGACCTCCACAGGATATTAATTTTGATTTACATTGATTAGTGTTATGTTTTATTGTTGTCTACACATTCCAACATGTAATGAATGAAAATTTGCAGCTGGAATGTGTCATTATTTGAGATCTAGGATGTGGGATTTTAGTGTGACCTTTATTTTTGGAGCAGTGTATACACACACAAATATGCACATGTATACAGAATTTAGGAAGGCAAGATTTTTACATCAGACTTTTCCTTTGTTACTTAATGTGTTATCGTCAGATGAATCTTCTGTGTAATATAGGATCAATGAGTTATCTAGATGCTGGGAACATCCCACAGGTCCTTCTATATACTGGGAACATCCCACATGACCCTCTGTATACCAGAACATTCCACAGGACCCTCTGTATACTGGGAACATCCGAAAACTTCTGCAGTATTTCAGGAACATCAGACAAGGCCCTCTATATACTGGAACATCCACAAGACCTCATTCAGGAACATCCCACAGAAGCCTCTATATAACAGCAACATCCCACAAGAGCCTCTATATACCAGGAACATCCCACAGGACCCTCTATATACCAGGAACATCCCACAAGACCCTCGATATACCGGGAACATCACACAGGACCTTCTACAGGGTGTGCCATTTATATGGATGCACCTAAATAAAATGGGAATGGTTGGTGATATCAACTTCCTGTTTGTGGCACATTAGTATATGGGAGGGGAAAACTTTTCCAGATGGGTGGTGACCATGGCGGCCATTTTGAAGTCGGCCATTTTGGATCCAACTTTATTTTTTTAATGGGAAGGGGGTCATGTGACACATTTGACTTATTGAGAATTTCATAAGAAGAACAATGGTGTGCTTGGTTTTAACGTAACTTTATTCTTTCATGAGTTATTTACAAGTTTATGACCACTTATAAAATGTGTTCAAAGTGCTGCCCAATGTGTTGGATTAGGTACTATCAACAGAACACTGCACACTCAACGTGGTTTTAGGTGAAAGTTTTTTTTCCTTTTTTTAAGTATTGTGATGCACAGAGACAGGGTGCAACAATCTAGCTGACGTTTCGGCTACAGACCTAGCCTTTTTCAAAGCGTCGCTGTGAATAGATACAAGACAATAGTGTAAAAAAGCAACATATTTACAGAAGTACAGATCTTTCTCATGTATATATATATATACAATGAACAGATATATAGCACTACAAGCATCATTTTTTTTAAACAAATGTTGTTGAAGAGGCTTATTTGGAACACAGATCCTTATGGAGAGCCGATATTCAATAGAGATCAAATCTTAGGAAGACAGTATGTGACTATGGAAGTCGGTGAGGCTATGTTAGATCAAGGTTTTTTTGTGCTGTGAATAGTGTGTTGGAATATAGATGGTAATACCTAGTTACTTGTACTGCACAATGGGGACCTCCTCAATGGTATAATGAGTGATAACAGGTCCGTAGATGTTGGCCTGTATGGGTCGTTGCTGGTCACTACTGTGAAATAGCGTGTTTTAGAGGCCTTTTAATGATCCATGGATATTGAGGGGTTAATTATAGTCTGATGTATTACCTGTGTCCAGGAGCTTAAGTAATGGAGTTTCCCCTGTTGTGTGCTGTAACTGTGTTGTCTCCTAGTTGTTAGCCGTCCCCTTGAGACTGGTTTTTGTGGCACTATTTTGGAGAGCAAAATGCATGACGGTCTATATCGTGTCACATAAAAAGTACTTAACTTATCTGGTCAGCGCAGGGTTAATGCAGTGCATTGTGTTGGATTGTCAATGCAACCCTCTTCTCCAACTCTTGACACACTGATAACAACACTGCAGAAGAAATGCTAGTGACTCGCCCATGGGGTACTTGGAATCGGGCCCTTTGTCGTCGTCTTGGGCTGCGGGATGTCATGGGGTCGAGACCCGGCTCAGTGGCCCTGGGGAGTCAATTAAAAGGTGGGGAAAAATAGAAAAATGTTTAGGAATTAACGTGACGCCACCCGTGGTTTGCTGCTATGGGTAGCCGCCGCTGCAGTTGGGACCTCTGGGGATGATGGGAGTGACAGCAAGGATGTTGAGCCCTCCTCAGGTAGAGCTGGTCCCCAGGGCAACCGTGTAGTCTACTGTAGTGCAGGGGTGCAGTGTTCACAGTCACAGGCAGTCTCCGGCTGATGGATTCCCAACTCAGTCCAGCTCCTCTCAGGCGCAAAAATACAGTCTCAGACAACATCGAGCTTTAACCGGGTTTACTATCTTTTCTCAACAGATGGTACAACTTACAACAGTTCAGTAGCGGCACTGGTGTGGTCTAAGCAGCCTGGATGGTTCATCTGCATCACCCCCTTTCGGGCCTTTTCAGTCTACTCCACATGCTAACTACGATCCATTCATCACAGGCTTTCAGTGGGTGACTTTCTTGGTCCCCTAGCCCTAATATGATGGCCTTCTCTTTACTGCACCGGAGGTTGGGTCTCAAGACATAAAAACCCTGCACCCCGCCGGGGTTTGTGGTTGGCGCATACAGCGTCCTGGCCACTTCAGCAGAGCCAGCACTCTGGTTCTGGCCCAGTCCACCAATGTCCTCACTAATTCAAGCACACCTGTACTCCTTCTTTCTCTTCCCATGGTATACAGCCTTGGACTCGGACTAGCCTCATAGTGGCACAGGCCGCCGGGTCCCAGGTTCTCCAGTCCTGTCTCTGGTGTTCTCGCCTCTCCTTTTACTGACTGGACTTACCTTGGCTGAATAATGTTGGCTCTCTGGTCTTTCTGGTCTTGTTTCTACTTCTTCCCCTTTCATCCATCCTCTGGACTTGGTGGTGTGTCCTTTTATTGGCTGATAGTACCCTGCTAAATGCAATGGTATTTGTAAGAGGCCAAATTTGGTGAGTTTTTTCTATATATTTTCTATGTACCAATTCGGTGATTTTTGCTTAAAGCTAAATTATATATGTGTTATACATGTGGCTAGGTACTCATAGGCGTGAGGGTCCGTGATGGGGGCTACGAGCGTACGCTATTTTGGTCCAAAATATCAAACTAACTCCTCACTGTCACCTTTTGAGTTACATTGCATTTTTTTATCTATCTGCAGTCTACAGCTTTGTCCTCTAGGGGGCGTCAGTTGCTTGTGGTGCATATTTTGTTGCAGGGCAGCCCGCCTTGTCTGACAGCTGGGCGTCATTAATAGGCTGCTTTTTGACTTTATGTCTCACTCTTGGAGTGGCTGCCGCCCTGTAGTGATCTCATGTCCAGTGATACCACCTGTCTCCACCTTGTGGCACGGCTGGTCGCAGGTGCCACAATCGTCCCCGTGTCAGGGTGTAGGTGATGGAGCATCAGTGTTGAGAGATATGGGTTGCTTCTGAGGTGGCTGATAGTACCCTGCTAAATGCAATGGTATTTGTAAGAGGCCAAATTTGGTGAGTTTTTTCCTTTTATAACTCCCCCAACCGGGTTCTTCTCTAACTTTCCACCCACAACCTGGCTCCTCCCGCTATCCCGTTGCTGGGCATAGAGTCCCTAGACTTAGGATCAGGAGTGTTTTGGGTGTTTGTATGGGGAGACCGACTTACCAATCCTGATGCAGAATCTTGGACAAAGTGCTTCAGTGTCCGCGCTGCTGCTCCGAGACCAATGATACCCTGATGAAGGTGCCAGGATAGGTGCCGAAACGCGTAGGTGAATAAAGGAGATCTTTGCTTTGGAACCATTGCCTTCCTTGTGACTTCTTGGAGACATCCATCCCTTGGGATTCCACTGAGACAGCAGCGCGGACCGTGACACACCATCTTCCCTATATAAGAGCGTTTTTCCACGTACGAGTGACTGGTGGAGGTCCTGCAGCAGCTTTAAACCAAAGGCTTATAAACCAGTTGTGGGTCACACAACTGGAGCAGGTGAGTGCACACCTATTGATATACTCAATGTGTCACCAGTGATAGGGCACTATTGCACCTCTTGTCTCCCCCTTTTTGTATTTATACAGTACCTTCAGTCAGCATACACAGTCCCGGCGCTGTCACAGTTTCCTTCCTGCAGGCAACCAAACAGAGTCCACACCGTACAGACCTTTACAGGGATTTTACTCACAACTTCAAGCAGTACAGTACAGTTACTTAACAGTTCATTCACAGCAGTTGTAGCGGACCTGGGCTCTAACAGCACTGGGGCACTCCCTCTCTATGTACCTCTCGGGCCCTCTCGTTCTCCATTCCACATACGAGTTAGGGTCCAGCTGTCACAGGCTCTCAGTGTACTACCTCTGTTTGGGTCACTAGCCCTAGTTCGACAGCTTTTCCTTCATCGCACCGGAGGTTGGGTCTCAGGACATAAAGACCCTGCACACCGCCGGTGTTCCTGTGGTTGGGGTCTAAAGCTGCCCGGCCACATCTACAGAGCTGGCACTCTGGTTCTGGCCCAGCCACCAGTGTCCCGAGCAGTCGGGTTTACCTGGCTCCTTTTGTCCTTCCCCGGTTTCAGCCTGGGTTCCGGACTAGCCATCGGTGGCATCAGCCGCTGGGCCCCGCTATTCTCAGTTTGGTCTCTGTCACTGGGTAGCTTATGGGTGTCTCTGCTTAGACATCTGGTTCTCCACTTTTCACCAACTTAGATGAACTCTTCTCAGCTCAACTCTCTGGAACCAGCCACTCACGTCTAACTTAGAGTTCCTGGTTTTTACTCCAGTTCCTCCACCCCTTCCTGAGTTCTGTTCTACGTTCCACCCTCCACTTAGCTCCTCCTGACATCCCTTGCCTGACATGAAGTAACTTAGGCTTAGGATTGGAGTGTGTGTGGGGTGTTGGTGCGAAGTGACCGACTTACAATGCACTGTATGTTGGCAACATTTGGGATCTGTAGGATATTCCTCCGTCCCTGCTCTCCATCCTCTGCTCTCTACATCCTCTGCTCTCTCCATCCTCCACCCCCCTGCGCTCTCTATCCTCCATCCCCCTGAACTCTCCATCCTCCATCCCCCTGCACTCTCCATCCTCCATCCCCTGCAGTCTCCATTCTCCATCCCCCTGCACTCTCATCCTCCATCCCCCTGCTCTCTCCATCCCCCTGCACTCTCCATCCTCCATCCCTTGCTTTCTCCATCCTCCATCCCCTGCTCTCTCCATCCTCCTGCATTCTCCATCCTCCATCCTCCATCCCTTGCTCTCTCCATCCTCCATCCCTTGCTCTCTCCATCCTCCAGCTCCTGCACTCTCCATCCTCCATCCCCTGCTCTCTCCATCCTCCAGCACTCTCCATCCTCCATCCCTTGCTCTCTCCATCCTCCATCCCCCTGCACTCTCCATCCTCCATCCCCTGCTCTCTCAATCCTCCATCCTTTGCTCTCTCCATCCTCTATCCCTTGCTCTATCCATCCTCCATCCCATGCTCTCTTCATCCTCCATCCTCTGCTCTCTCCATCCTCCATCCCTTGCTCTCTCCATCCTCCATCCTTTGCACTCTCCATCCTCTGCACTCTCCATCCTCCACCCCCTGCACTCTCCATCCTCCATCCCCTGCTCTATCCATCCTCCATCCTCTGCAGTCCCCATCCTGCATCCCCTGTTCTTTCCATCCTCCATCCCACCTGCACTCTCCATGCTCTATCCTCTGCACTCTTCATCCTCCATCCCCTGCTCTCTCTATCCTCCCTGCATTCTCCATCTTCCATCCTCTGCAGTCCCCATCCTCCATCCCCCTTCACTCTCCATCCTCTGCAGTCCCCATCCTCCATCCCTTGCTCTATCCATCCTCCATCATCTGCAGTACCCATTCTCCATCCCCTGCACTCTCCATCTTCCATCCCCCCTGCACTCCCCATCCTCCATCCCCTGCACTCTCCATCCTCCATTCTCTGCAGTCCCCATCCTCCATCCCTTGCTCTATCCATCCTTCATCCCTTGCAGTCCCCATCCTCCATCCCCTGCACTCTCCATCCTCCATTCCCCCTGCACTCTCTATCCTCTATCCCCTGCAGTCTCTATCCTCCACCCCCTGGTCTCTCCATCCCCCTTCACTTTCCATCACCCCTTCACTCTCCATCCCCTGCATCCTCCGTCTTCCATCCTCCTGCACTTTCCCTCCTTCATCCCCCTGCAGTCTCCATCCTCTATACCCCTGCTCTCTCTATCCTCCATCCACCTGCACACTGCATCCTCTATCCCCTGCACTCTCCATCCTCCTTCATTCTCCATCCTCCATCATCTTGCACTCTCCATCCTCCATCCCCTGCTCTCTGCATCCTCCATCCCTTGCTTTCTCCATCCTCCATCCCCCTGCATTCTCCATTCTCCTGCACACTTTGTCCTCCATTCCCCTGCACTCTCCATCCTCCATCCCCTGCTGTATCCATCCTCCACCCACTGCTCTCTCTCTATCCCCCTGCACTCTCCAGCCACCCTGCATCCTCCATCTTCCTGCACTCTCCATCCTCCATCCCCCTGCACTCTCCATCCTCCATCCCCATGTACTCTCCATCCTCCATCCCCCTTCTCTCTCTGTCCTCCATCCCCCTGCTCTCTCCATCCTCCATCCCCCTGCTCACTTCATCCTCCATCCCCCTGCTCCCTCGATCCTTCACCCCCTGCACTCTCCCATCTTCCATTCCTCTCCACTCCACATCCTCCATCCCCCTGCACTCTCCATCCTCCATCCATCTGCTCTCTCCATCCCCATCCCATTGCACTTTCTATCCTCCATCCCCTTGCATTCTCCATCCTCCATCCCCTGCTCTCCATCCTCTGCTCTCTCCATCCCTCATCCCACTGCACTCTCTATCCTCCATCCTCTGCTCTTTCCATCCTCCATCCCCTTGCATTCTCCATCCTCCATCCCTGCTCTCCATCCTCTGCTCTCTCCATCCTCCTACACTCTCTATCCTCCATCCCTGCAGTCTCCATCCTCCATCCCTTCACTCTCCATCCTCCATCCCCCTGTTGCCTCCATCCTCCTGCATTTTCCATCCTCCATCCCCTGCTTACTCCATCCTCCATCCCTTGCTCTCCATCCCCCATCCCTTACTCTCTCCATCCTCCATCCTCCTGCACTCTCCATCCTCCATCCCTGCTCTCTCCATTCTCGTGCACTCTATCCTCCATTCCTTGCTCTCTCCATCCTCCATTCCCCTGCACTCTCCATCCTCCATCCCCTGCTCCCTGCATCCTCCATCCCTTGCTCTCTCCATCCCCCATCCCATGCTCTCTCCCATCTCTGCTCTCTCCATCCTCCATCCCTTGTTCTCCTCTCCATATCTCTGCTCCCTCCATCCTCTGCTTCTATCTCCATCCTCCATCCCTTCTGCTCTATCCATCCTCATGCATCTCCATCCTCCATCCTCTGCTCTCTCCATCCTCCATCCTCTGCTCTCTCTCATCCTCTTGCTCTCATCCATCCTCTGCTCTCTTCTCCATCCTCTCTTCTCCTCTTCCATCCTCCTGCCTCATCTTCTCCTCATCCTCCTGCTCTCTCCATCCTCCTTCTCTGCATCTCTCCATCTCTCATCCCTCTGCTCTCTCTCATCCTCCATTTCCTTGCTCTCTCCATCCTCCATCCTTGCTACTCTCCATCCTCCATCTCTGCTCTCTCCATCTCTCTTCTCTCTCCATCCTCCATCCCTTCTCTCTCCATCCTCTGATCTCTCCATCCTTCATCCACTTGATCTCTCCATCCTCTGCTCCTCCTCCATCCTCCATCCTCTGCACTCCATCCTCTGCTCTCTCCACTCCATCCCTGCTCTCTCATCCACCTCTCTTCTCCATCCTCCTGCTTCTCATCCTCTGCTCTCCCATCCTCTGCTTTCTCCATCCTCTGCTCATCCCCTGCTCTCTCCATCCTCTGCTCTCTCCATCCTCCTGCTTCTCATCCTCCTCCTGCCTCTCCATCCTCTGCTCTCTCCATCCTCCATCCTTGCTCTCTCCATCCTCTCATCTCTCCAATCCTCTGCTTCATCTCTCTGCATTCCTCCATCCCTGCTCTCTCCATCATCCATCTCTGCTCTATGCATCCTCCTGCTCTCTCCATCCTCTGCTCTCTCCATCCTCCATGCTCTGCTCTCTCCATCCTCTGGTCTCTCATCCCCTGCTCTCCATCCTCCATCCTCTGCTCTCCATCCTCAATCCTCTGCACTCTCCAACCTCTATCCTCTGCACACTCCATCCCCTGCTCTCTCCATCCTCTGCTCTCTCCATCCTCCTGCTCTCTCCATCTTCCATCCTCCTGCTCTCTCTATCCTCCATCCTCTGCTTTCTCCATCCTCCTGCTCTCTCCATCCTCCATCCCTTGCTCTCTCTATCCTCCATCCTCTGCTTTCTCCATCCTCCTGCTCTCTCCATCTTCTGCTCTCCATTCTCCTGCTCTCTCCATCCTCCATCCTCGGCTCCCTCCATCCTCTATCCTCTGCTCTCTCCATCCTCCTGCTCTCTCCATCCTCCAGCTCTCTCCATCCTCCACTCTCTCCCTCCTGCTCTCTCCATCCTCTGCTCTCTCCACCCTCCATCCTCTGCACTCTCCATCCTCTGCTCTCTCCATCCTTTGCACTCTCCATCCTCCATCCTCTGCATTCTCCATCCTCTGCTCTCTCCATCCCTTGCTCTCTCCATCCTCCTGCACTCTCCATCCTCTGCAACCTCCATCCTCCTGTACTCTCCATCCTCTACTCTCTCCATCCTCCATCCTACTGCTCTCTCCATCCCCCCTGCATCTTTCATCCCTGTGCACAGCCAGCCACCTTCTGCACCCCTCTCTCACATACCCTTCACTCCTCTTGTCCATCTTCTCCAGCTTCTTATTTGACATTTTTCCTTCCTTCCCGCTGGGCAAAACTCCATGTCTCCGCCCATCCGAGTCACATGTCCATGATGTCATCGCAGGGCCTCTTGCTCCAGTAGCCAGCAATAATGGTATTTTCTCTGCTGGGCAGGAGTGTATGTGTTCATCGTCTGTACCTGCAACACCTCGGATTCACATTTGAGCTCCGGGCCCCTGGAGATTTTACTGTACAGTCCGGTGGGGCCCTTCCCATCCTTCATCTGACTAATGAAAGTGAAAATCCAAGAGGCGGGGCCTACCGGGGCTTTACCCGGGACCCCGGCAGGCCAGACCGACACTGTTTACAGAAACAAACACTTGAAATAGATCCCTCTGTGTGTAATGACTATATAATAGATGTGTTTCACTTTATGTATTGAATTACTGAGATGAATTAACTTTTTGATAATATTCTAATTCATTGAGATGCCCCTGTACTGTATGTAGACTCTGTTATATGTCTATTTTGAGAACAGAAGAAAAGGTGCAGTGTGCAGCAACAACAAACTGACACCAAACAGAAACCATACAGACCTCGCAATAATCGGTGGCGTCCCTCTGCTTCCTTTTTCAGCAGTAATGCAAGCGATCTATTTGCAGATGAATTCAGTTTGCAGAATATGAAGACGGAATTATGAACTAAAGTGCAGACAAGTGTAGGGATCCGCCGGATCGGCAACTCCCTTCTGTGCTGCTCATGGTTACAAATCCATTGGAGGAGTTTGGGAATAAAGAGCAAAATGGAAGGAACATTGTGTTGTAATGGCGGGCAGCTGGCGATCGAGCGGTGGGTTAATGTCACGGTATCGAGAAAGTGAGTTTCTATATTAAATCTTTGTGGTTTCAGACACCTGTGCAAGAGCATTTGCATCGCAAAGTAATAATCATAGCAGAACATGTGACACAGCCGTCTGGGCAGAAACATGTCTCCTATTATATAAAATGGGGGGCACTGAGGGGTGCATATTAAAGATTATAGGGATACAGTGTAGGATTGCAAATTTGGAATCTTTCTACACATTTGCAGAGTCTTTGTTCTCATGTTATCAAGATGCATCATATTTGGCCATCGTGGGTTCCCAAGAATGAGAACCTTCCCCCCATTAATTGTCATTTTTTTTTAGGCGTTTCAATGCATTTAATAGGCCATCATACAAGTAGGCCGTACAATTTGAATGACTCCTTTTCCTAACGTTGTATTGAGAAGCCTTCAAGATGGCTGTTGTGTATGATATACAGTAGAACTTGAAACGTATAAAGACATTTTGGTTAAGGGGGTGGTCTTCCCATAAAGGTGATAGTGACACTAGTCAGTACAAAAGCTAGGATGTGGCACAGAATGTGAAGCTAGTCACTACAAAACTACTTTATTGTACAGTCCCTACTTACAAAAATGTAGGCAACGGGGAGGTCAGGAAATCCAGGATCAGTACCAAGAGAGTTCACAGTATTCAGGGAGTAGATAAAGGAGTAGCAGGATTCGGGATTTAAAGGGAACCTGTCAGTTAGTTTATGCCCCCCCCCCAGCTATGACTGTCTGCACCTGCAGCTTCATAATACTATTATAATCATCCCTGTCTGAGCTCATAGTGTAATATTAAAGGTGAAAAAAAGCATTTACACACTTACATTTTCTTATGTAAATGAGGCAGTGTGTAGCAAGTGCAGGGAACAGGCAAAACAATAATCAAACAATAGTCCAGGTCAGATAACAGAGATCAAACAGGCACAGGTGTGCAGGCCACACAGCACTTCAGACAGGCTGTATGACTGGCAGGATTCTGGGAGATACCTGGAAATATATCTATTTGTATGAAAAGAGTGCAGTGAATATCAAAATCTGCTCACCTGGTTCCGTTTTGTATACCCACAACCTAGTATGAGCGCGAGGGGTCAGCTGCTGCAGGATCCACACATCCACAGGTCACCGCGGTGCAAGAACTGTTCTGTAGGACGATGTGTCGCTCGATCGCGCTACTGCCGAAAGGAACACCAGAAAACCGGAGTATCTGGAAAGATTGTAGCTTTATTCAATCCTTTTATGGTTTCGGACCTTAACCCACCTCCTTTTCCTGAGGAAGGAACTGGGTTAAGCTCCAAAACTCGTAAACGGATTGAATAAAGCTACAATCTTTCCAGAACTCCTGTTTTCTGGTGTTCCTTTCGGCAGCAAGCGCGGATCGAGAGACACATCAGTCCTACAGAACAGAATTCTGGGAGAGGCTGCTCAGCTAATTAACAGCGCAATCACTGGCAGTACAGACACCTGAGCAACCCAACCATTCCCAGAGCCAAAATGGAAGGACTGCTCTGAAGATCATCATACTGACAGCTCAACACACCCAGGTACCAGTAACAGCATAACCACAATAATGCATGCTGTGCATAGGGATCGTGACAGTAATATTTTGGATAATGTTTCACTGTATTTGTCTGTAAATGACACTGACTATTCTAGAGATAAGCAGTGTAAGAGTATCTGCATAAGACATGCCTAAAAGTTCCTAAGCCCCAATGTGGAAAGGATTGTGCCATCCTCCAATAGTTATAACCACGTATAGCTTCTTTTTCCACTTTTGGCTCCTTGGATTAGACATTGGCAGATAGTGGGTGCTCTCAGTGAATTACTGTGCACAGGTTTGTGCAGGGTTATGCAGACATGCTGCGCCTTCCATCATAAGTGCAGGTGCAGCTGCTGTGTCCAATGTGTTATATCTTAAACAGGACAAACTAATTCCACGTCTATCTCGTAGCTTCCAGACAGCACAATATTCAGACCTGGGCTCTAGCAGAACTCACAGCCAAATGTAGACTCTGAGACAGCGCTGTAAATATTTCAGGAATGACGGTTTGTTTGTTTTACTGTTTCACCTGTTTTGTGGCAAGATAAAAGGTGTTTTCTGAGCCTTTATACCCAATTTTATCTATATCTATAGCCGACAACCTCCAGTGATTCCCATATGTCAGATTATTCCAGGCGTGCCCTGACTACTACTCCAGGCGTACCCTGACTACTACTCCAGACGTACCCTGACTACTACTCCAGGCGTACCCTGACTACTACTCCAGGCGTACCCTGACTACTACTCCAGGCGTACCCTGACTACTACTCCAGGCGTACCCTGACTACTTCTCCATTCGTACCCTGACTACTACTCCAGGCGCACCCTGACTACTACTCCATGCGTACCCTGACTCTACTCAGGACCTGACTACTCATCAGGTGCTAGTCTGACTATAATCCAGGCGTACCTGACTACTACTCCAGTGTACCCTGACAATTACTCCAGGCGTACCACTGTCTACTCCAGCGTACCCTGACTACTTACTCCAGGCGTACCCTGACTTCTAATCCAGTCGTACCCTGACTACTACTCCAGGCGTACCCTGACTTCTACTCCAGGCGTACCCTGACTACTTCTCCATTCGTACCCTGACTACTACTCCAGGCGTACCCTGACTACTACTCCAGGCGTACCCTGACTTCTACTCCAGGCGTACCCTGACTACTACTCCAGGTGCACTCTGACTACTAATCCAGGCATACCTGACTACTACTCCAGGCGTACCCAGACAGAGGTATGCTGGAGGTTGTAATTACACAACACCTGGGGATCTGTAAGTTGCAGACAACTGATCTACATCATTTTTTTGCAGCTGATGAATATCCATCCTGCAACCAATCTACATTGATTTATTTTTTTTAAATGTATATTTTATGTATTTCTGAATTTGCTTTTTCGATACAAAGCTCTAAATCCCTTACATTGACTGCTAAAGCATACATGTTAAATATCTTAAGCCGGGAGTATTCCTGGTCTATCATGTATATGACCTATCCCAAGTTTAGTTGTTGTGCTGCTCCTGTCTCTACCACTATCAGCTGATTGAAGAAGTGGCACAGCGCCTTACATTGTGTAGTGGTTATGATTGGTATTGCAAGCTCCACTGATCTGCTGACTGAAAGGGCTGCATCAAACCAGAAAGTCACTAGTCCTCAAATTGTGTATTGGCTCTGAATGGTGTTGCAATTTCTCTCCTATACCAGGAGAGCACTTGCAGCGCTATTTATGAGCACTACACAGTGTATGGAGTTGTACGCTGCGGTCCCCTTTATCAGATGATCGGTGGAGGTGCCAGCTAGCAATACTATGCACGGCCACTACACAGAGCAAGGAACTGTGCCATTTAGGGTACCGCAGCCCCTTCAATCAGTTGATAAGTGGGGTTGATGAGAATAGGAGATATGATCTCTGTCCTGAGAATTGGTCATCATTATAGTGAATAGCAATTAGTAAGGTCCTATGCTCCCAATAGTGGTCACTGGCACAATTAGTATTATTATTATTTACCAGCCTTCAGCTTGATCTCAACCTATGGCAACTTGATGGATGAATGCCCTGTAGGAAGATAAATCTTGTGCAGCCTAAATAGGTCCATCAGGGTCTTCTCCAAACCTACATAGTTCCACCAGGGTCTTCGCCAAGCCTAGATAGCCCCACCAGGGTCTTCTCCAAGCCTAGCTAACTCCACCAGGGTCTTCTCCAAGCCTAGATAGCTCCACCAGGGTCTTCTCCAAGCCTAGATAGCTCCACCAGGGTCTTCTCCAAGCCTAGATAGCTCCAATAGGGTCTTTTCCAAGCCTGGATAGGTCCACCAAGGTCTCCTCCACCGTTATCTTGATAGTATCAAGCTATTGGGTTGCTGGTTTTCTTCTTTACCTTGTTCCTTCTATTCTTCCTACCATGATGTCCTTCTCCAGTGACTCCTCTCTTCGTATGGTATGTCCAAAGTAGGCAAGCCGTAGCTTGGTAAGTCTTGCATCAAATGACAAGGTGATAATAACTGACTTCTCAGAATTATTCAACCCTTTCAGGACATGCTTCTTTAATAATTGGTAGAACACCCCTGGCTGTTATGACCAGGGCCGCCATTAGGAGGGTACAGCTCTGCCTGAAATCAGGGGCCCTGGGCCTGACTGCAGGGGGCATGGCCATTGGATCAGGGGGGCCCGGCCGTGACACAGAGCATGGCCATTTGAAGCATGGAGGCCTGCCCCCCCCCCCGACCGGAACACGCTGACGCTGCCTTGCTGGGCTTGTGCAAGTGAAGGGGCGGGCCCCGATCTCCTCAGGGCCCTGCCCCCTCTTGAGTGGGCCCTGTCTCCTGTACATCACCGCTGCTGTTGTGCGGCCCGCAAACCGTAAGTCATGTGGGCACAAGCAGGATGCGAGGGACTGGAGTCAGGACCGAGCTGTTGCTGCTGCCTCCGCCACTACTACTGGTGCTGGTGGTGAGTATGCTTGTCTCTCTGTCTGTCTCTCTCTGTCTGTCTGTCTTTCTGTCTCTCTCTCTCTGTATGTCTCTCTGTCTGTCTCTCTGTCTCTACACAGCACTATACTCCAAATACAGGTCCACACTACATGCTGTATTTGTGTACCTCAAACTCAACATGGACAAGACTGAATTCATCGTCTTTCCCCCTAACAACCGTCCGCCCCTTCCTGACCTATCCATCACCGTTAAAGACTGCTCCCTCTCACCCGTCCCCCATGCCAAATGTCTCGGGGTAATCCTCGACTCCTCCCTCTCCTTCAAGCCCCACATCCAAGCCCTCGCCACCGCCTGCTGACTTCAACTAAAAAACATTGCCCGCATCCGCTCCTTCCTTGACCACAACACGACTAAGACACTCATCCACACCCTCATCATCTCCCGCCTGGACTACTGCAATCTCCTTTTCACCGGCCTCCCTGCCTCCTCCCTTGATCCTCTCCGCACCATCCTCAACTCTGCTGCCCGACTCATCCACCTATCTCTCCGATACTCCCCCGCCTCCCCTCTCCGCCAAGCCCTCCACTGGCTCCCCTTCCCCGAGCGATCTCGCTTCAAAACCCTAACCCTGACATACAAAGCCATCCACAACCTGTCCCCTCCCTACATCTCCGACCTGGTCTCCCGCTACCTCCCTTCGCGCAACCTGCGCTCCTCCCAAGAACTCCTTCTCTCAACCTCCCGCATCTCCACCTCCCATAACCGCACACAAGACTTCTCCCGGGCTTCTGCCAGACTCTGGAACTCCCTCCCTCACCACATCAGACACTCCCCGACCCTAGGAACCTTCAAAAAAAACCTGAAGACCCACCTCTTCCTACAAGCCTACAACACACACTGACACCCTATCCACTGCACCAACTCACCTGTCCCCCTCCTACTGTCTCCCTCCCCACCCCCTGTAGACTGTGAGCCCTCGCGGACAGGATCCCCACCCCCATTGTACCTGTATTACTATTTGTGATCTGTCATCGTTTGTCACCGTTTGTGGTCGTCGTGTTCGACCACTTGTCTATGTCAACCCTCTAAATTGTAAAGCGCTATGTATCCTTATAGCGCTATATAAATACTTATTAATAATAATAAAAATATATTGTACAGTATATATATAGTGTGGACCTGTATATATAGTACAGTGCTGTCTGTGTATACAAGATATATAGCTGGCAGTCTCTGCATATGGCCAGTGTCTGGGGCTACAAGGGACTGGGAACTCAGGTCTCGGGCGGTCGGGTGCAGGGATGTCACGGGTGGTCCATGCCCGAGCCTGTGCCCTTGGGTGGACAATTAAAAGGGGAAAGAAAAATAAAGTTGTTTGTGATGCCACATGTAGGTCCGGTGATGGCACTGGCGCTGCTGAAACCTTCGGGTGATGTGTGGCAGCAAGATGTCATAGCCCTCTACAGGTAGGGCTGAGTCCCCGAGGTGTTGGAAGTAGCAATCATGGAATAGGGCAGCATAGTTATTGTGGAGCAAGGCAGGTAAATCACAGTTCTCTGAGAAGAAGCACAGACATGTTGCTCACTCTGAACGGGTACTTTACTCCGGTAATAAACAGGCTTACAGAGTAATGCAGTTCTTTCAGCTAAGGTAGTGGACCGGGTGGTTCTGGCAATGAGCAGTGTCCCTCTGAAGCTCCACTGGTGTTCCTTCTCTATCACTTTCTCTGTCCTTACTCTGTGCTGCCCAGCACGGATCTCACTTGTGGAACCAGGCCCGTCGAGTGATATGGGAAGCCTTTATCTCTCCAAAAGGAACCCAACTATGTTTAGTGCTTCTGGTGGAGACCGTACTTGGTTTTGGGCGGTTGGATCTTGCTCCTAAGAAGACATCGACCACTCCGGTATTTGTAGTTCAGGGTAGTACCTCTGATCCACGTCGGAGCCGTACCCCGCTTCAGACTGGTCCAGGGTATTTGGTTACCCTCTATCTGCCCCTTTCTCTTCTGGGTCACCAGCTTGAGGTGCCCTCCCTCTTAGCTTCTCCTCTGCTGTTCTTTACAGCTTCTCCTCACTTCACAGCTCTGCACTGCACTTCTGCTTCTTGCTTTCTTCACTGCTCTGTCCCTCTCTCCCCACTCACTATATAACCTAGTCTCTCCACCCCCCGGGACCGGTTGCCCTAGTAACGGGCGTCTGATTGGTCCCCTATCACTAGGTGTATGTGTGTGGTGCTGGAGCATCAGGCTTCTACTACTCCTTACCAGAACAAAGTATACTGCACCTTCTGTTGGGAGTAACATGAAGATTCCACAGAAGTCGTTGGTAACTATACTGACTTCGACACCTGACTCAATATCGCAACTAGAAGTAGCCATGGGATGTAACTAACCGTGCCTTAGACACCTCAACATGGTCGGAGAACTAGCTACCCCTAGAGATGAAAATAGGAAAAGCTATCTTGCCTCAGAGCAGAACCCCAAAAGAGTAGCAATCCCCCCACAGATATTAACTGTGAAACCGGAGAGGAAAAGACACACACAGGCAGAATATAGAGTTCAGCAAAAGAGGCCACACTAACTAGATAGTAAAGACAGGATAGAATACTATTGCGGTCAGTATTAAAATACTATCAAAAAATCTCCAACAGCAGATAGAGTCAAAAATTACCCTGAGTTCACTAAGACTCGCCGCCCTTTATATCTGCAAAACTTCTGTTAAACAAACAAGAATAAACAAGCACCACTACCAACAACACTGGAAATAGCAGATAACAGTGAATAGCAATTTCTGTCCAGGAAGAAAACTTCCTAACTGAGAACAGGTAAACAAATATGCAGACTAAATATCAACCCACAACTCAGAACAAGACAAACTGAAAACAGATCCACAAGCACACATGTGCACCACAAAGTAACAAAAACCATTCACTTAGCTTGCAAGGAATTCAGCAGACCAGGAGAAACCAGGAAAAGGTGTGGACACCTCCAGGAACATTTATGGTGGGTTTACACACACCAATTTCTGTGTCCAATATCTGAACAGATCTCTGGTTGCAGTGTAATCATGGACACATTGCTCCATTTTGTACACAGCCACAAAATGGAACTATGTGTCCATGATTTCACTGCAACCAGAGATCTGTTCAGATATTGGACACAGAAATTGGTGTCTGTAAACCCACCATTACAACTGGCAAGGACTGATCAGCTTCAAACCACTATATGCTCCAATCTGACCCTGACTTCCAATCATCAAGATCAGCTGTAGAACTCTCCAACACACAGCCAGAGGCATTACCAGCAACAACAACCGGAGGGAGCTCACAACCTGAATTCCTCCTTAATGAATTCACAACAGTGCAGTACCCTTTTGTAGCATGCTAACTAGCGGGGCGCTACACCAGCAGTCTCTGTGTATACGTCCTGCACAGTCTCCAATGTGTATACATCCCACAGCACTCACTAATGTGCATACGAGCTGCAGCAGTCTCTAATGTGCATACATCTCGCAGCCGTCTTCTTTGTGCATTTGTCCCGCATCCGTCTCCATTGTGCATTTGTCCCGCAGCCATCTGCACTGTGTATATATCCAGCAGCAGTCTCTACTGTGAATTCTCTATTGTGTACAGCAAGCAGCAGTCTCTATTGTGTATTCTCAACTGTGTGTACAGCCAGCAGCTGTCTCCATTGTCTATACGGCCATGCCCGCAGCCGACTCCATTGTCTATATGGCCCTCAGCCATCTCTAGTGTGTATTCTTTATTGTGTACGGCCAGCAGCAGTCTCCATTGTGTATACAGCCCCCAGCCATCTCTATTGTATATTCTCTATTGTGTGTATAGCCAGCAGCAGTCGACATTATGTATACAGCTCGCACACATTTCTATTGTGTATACAGCTAGCAGCTGTCTCTATTGTGTATTCTCTATTGTATATACCGTTATTGTGTATTCGCCCACAGCAGTCAAGTGTGTGTGTGTGTAATATATAATAGAGAGTGTAAAAAAAGGAAAAACAGCACAAAAATATAGAAAAAAGTGGACTTTATTGCCCAATGGCATGGCGATACATTGGGCAATAAAGTCCACTTTTTTAAATTTTTTTGTGCTCTTTTTCCTTTTGTTACTCTATTGTTAGGAACCATCTGGTTGCTGGTTGGGAAAGCTTTGCACAAAAATTTTTGGTGCTTTTCCAATTTTTCACTATAAATACACTGTATATTTGGGTGGAGGCGGACCATGGGTGGAGGAGGAGCCGGGTGGAAGCTGGGCAGAGTCTCAGGGGAGCCCCAAAATTTTGGCAGTCAGGGGCCAATAAATTCCTAGTGGCAGCCCTGGTTATGACCTGCTGCAAACATGATTCATAGTAGGCACATACCAGCTTTTGGATGCGTCATTGATGAATTCTGAGACTGTTCCTCATGGGTAATGGCCTCAAGTTCACTAATATTCTTGGGAGCTCAAGAAAGTTGTCCAAGAAAATCATTACATTGTACAAACAAGGAAAAAGGATACAAAAGATGGTACATGAGTTGTGTTGAGATATTTACATTGATAAGAAATGTTGCAATAAGCCAAACTTACAATGGGGAATTAATGTTATTATTATAGCGCCATTTATTCAATGGCGCTTTACGTGTGAAAAGGCGCATATGATACACCCCCGTGCTATGGGGTAGTTGGGAACCGGGCCGGTGCGGTCTCTCTGGGAATCACGGTAGTTGTGACACGGTCCCGTGGCCTGGGATCAGTCCAAAAAGGGGTATTTACAAGGGATTTGTCGTGACGCCACCGGGGTATGTGTCACGCGCTTAGTTGGCGCAGACTTTGCTGGATGCTGCTGAGTATGTTTGTTTTAAGAGCTGCATAGTTGATAGTTGTGAAGGTCCTGGCCTCCTGTGTTGTGCTCCAGAACTGCATTCACTATTACGTTCAACTGCTGGTTGAGGGTTAATGTGTGACTCACCTAAACTCCCCTCCCCCTAGCCTTTAAGTAGCCTCTCCTTCCACCAGGTGGTGATGCTGATAGAGTTTCACTCTATACCTGGAAGCCGTGCTGTGCTGACCTTGTGTGTTTGTGTTGCTGAAGTCCTTTCCTTTAGAGTTGCTGTTTCCCAGTTCTGTGGAGGGAGGTGAGGGGGTAATAAGCAGGGCTGGTGGAGGAGTTTTAGGGAGAGGTTGGAGGCCCGAACCTTCTCACCTTTAGAGATACCTTCGGGATCAGGGCAATTCAGGGTTTCTAGACTAGTGTCAGACTAGTCTTCCCTGGTCACCCTGCCCATCACTGCCATTCCCTTATCAGCATTCTCACTACACCGTGACTGTATGTGGTTAGTAGAACCACCGCTTCCGTATTCCTGCTGGGGACGGTGACTTGGGACAGCGTAGATGTAAGCCCTCCTCAGGTAGGGCTGAGGGTCACCAGGGCAGGTGTAGTGGTAATAGATGGGCCTAGTGAGGGATTGTGTTCAGTGCAGTTCACTTACTTTCCTGCTGCAGCTCCTCCAGCCAGTGTGTGGAGAAAGCAGTCTCCAGCTCCTCAGGTGGGTCTGCTGTGATTTACAGGGCAACAGGCGCAATTAACAGGCAGACTCACTGTTGTAGTTTTCTCAGTCCCTTTTACTAGAGCAGATTTTAAATGCTGTCCACGGAGTCTGGAGAGCAAATTTGGGGTTATTCTCAGCCCAGCCTGGTCTTCTGACTGCCTTGCTGCGCTTGTGATTTGGCTCCTGCAGTTGCTTAAGCTAGGCTGCGGCCCTGTCTCGTGCATATTTCACATTTTCGGTTAGTACAATAAACCTCATTTGCAATCCTGAAATATTACTGTGTTCATCAGTTATTACATATATCACACTGAAATAGCTGTTGCAAAAAAACTATTTTAAACAAAAAAAAAAAAGAGTAAGATTAAGAGGGGTGCCCAAACTTTTTCATATGACTGTATTTAGATAGAACATAATAATTCATAATAATATTTTTATTTAGCACATTCTGCATTGAACTACTGTACCCAATGTACTATATATTTTAGGAGTCGGATTCAGTCCATTTTCTACCAACTCCGACTCTGACTCCGCCAAAATGGGTTCCAATCTCCACAACTCCGACTCCACAGCCCTGCCGGCAATGCACTTGGACTGAGTGTCAGCCTGCACAATGGCTGACCAGGTTGGAGAGTGTCCATGGTGATGGGACCTCATCTTCAGTGCTGGCACCTGGGACACATGATTTGTGCTAAAGGTTGGTCTGAGTCTTATTCTCCACTCAGCTAGTTGGAGGTTAGTGGAGATGAAATGCCACTGTTCAGGTGTGGCTCTCTTGGCTCCAACTGTTAGCGCAGTAGCACTGAATTCTAGCCTTGGTACGGTGCATGCATGTTTTGCAGTGAACTTAACCTTGTTCATGGACGAAGGTGCAATGTACCTTGCTGCCGGTTTCGGAAGTACTCTTGGAGGCTGCACTTCTGTAGATGTGTCATAAGAACGTTGGTTTGACTCTTGGTGACAGCTGTAGGAGTCCTTAGAGAACCACGGTACAAGACTTGAAGTTGCTGTAAGGCCTTTAAGGTACCGTCGCACACAACAATATTGCTAGCAATTTCACTGGCAATTTGTTGGTTGCTGTGAAGTCATGGACACATTGTTCTATTTTGTTGCTGTGTACAAATGTAACAATGTGTCCATGATTTCACTGCAACCAGCAAATTGCCAGTGAAATTGCTTAGCAATATTGCGCGTGTGACTGGTATCTTTAGAGACTTCTTCCCTGTCTCCCACCTGTGTTGTCTCTGAGATGGTGACGTAGTGTTCCTGTCAATGCCCTCGATAGCAAGCTGTCTTAGCAGTACCCTGTTTTGAACTGTGATGGGTGACCTGAACCCAAGAAGATCGTGGATGCTGTTTCCAACAGGTGAGACTCCTCGTTTCATAGGAAGTTCATTACAGGGCGAAGCTTCGAAGGTGAACGTGCCTTGTTAAATATCCGGTGGTGTGCTGAGGTTGCGTTGCGTGGGGAGAAAACTAGGACCTTTGGTAAGAGGTAGGCAGTTTAGGTAAGGGCTCTACCTTGAGCACTGAAGTCTAGCATGGCCTCGTGTCACAGGTTGGGAACATAGCAGTTGTTTTCTGTGAATCCCTTGCAACTCAGTCCTTGCAGGAAGAGAGGGTGAAGGGAGCCACCCAGCTATTTAGTTGTCTTCAGTGGGTGGATGCTTGTGACCCTGATTGTCACCTTGTCTTCCTCTGTATGTGGCGCGTCATTGACCTGGTTTGCAGGGTAGAGTGCTGTTGACTGGAGGTTGTGGTCTTGAAGATAAACCAGGTTTGGGTTGTCAGGTGGTTGTTATTGCCACCTAGTGTCATTCGGCTTCTCCTTTACCCAGTAGTGATGTGGGTATGGCATGAGAGACATGTCGTGGTGGTCTGACGTGATGATGGTTTTGTAAGAAGTGATGTTGCTTGGCTTCTTTATCTGCTCACTACAGACGTCGCCGATGATGACCCAGCCTAGCTCGAGTCAATGAGCGTACATTTCATCAGGATGTCCAGAGATTTGTAGATGCGCCTTGTGCAGTCGTATGAGAGAATCAAGATGTCTGCCTTGTTGTCCAGGGCCTGTATCTCGCTGGCCATATTTTGAGGTGAGGAAACTGAAGAGCCGCTTCTGGCGTTGGGATTTCTGCCCTGTTGAAGGGCATTTGGTTACACTCTATAGTGTGGGAAGTGGTATCTCCTTGGAGCTGAAGAGAGAAGTTATTATGAGGCCACTGGCCCTTCTTCCGGTGGCTTCTGTTACACTACTGCAGGTGCCCAAGGTGTAGGAATAGGTGTTTCCCTTTAAGCTGAGCAAGTCGAAGATTTCTGACCTGAGCCAGTGATTTGTTGCTCTGGTCGTCCAGGCTGATGTACACCTTGACTGCTTTCTCTGTATGACCTTTGGGATACACCTTTGCCAGGCAAATCTTCACGCAGGACTTGTCACAAAGGCTTTCTCCGCAGACCTTGGTGCATGAGGAAGATACTGTGAAATGATTTGCAGCTTGGCCTGCACTCTCCCTGCCATGGCTCTGGTGGGAGAAGGCTAGACGTTGAGTCAGGTTTGACGGATGGAGCGCTTGTACGTGGTCTTCCTGTCACACTCTATACACTTGATGATGATGACACAGTCCTTAGCAATGTTTCGGTAGAAGCACAGCACCTGAAGCATACTCCAAACTTCTTCAAGAGTTCCTTCTGTTCTTGAAGGGGTTTCTTCCTGAAACCGATACATTTCTTAAGGGGATGCGGCAATTTGTGGATAGGACACTGGCATTTCAGGTCTTCTACCGTCTCGCCTTCACTGCCGTTGTCTGGCGGTGATGTCGGTGTAGGCAGAACTTTCGGACCCTTTTGTTGACACCGGACCGCTGCGGTTTCTGTCTGGCGATGTTGTCTGTGTATGCAAACCTCAGTCTATTTTTGCGGACACGACGTGTGGTTTTTGTCATGAGAACATGAACTCTCATACTTAGGAGATGACGCAGAGCCGCTGGGTTATTCATAGCAGAAGCTGGGGTCGTTTTTGCACTTGCAATCTCCTTGATGAAGTGACAGAAGAAGGAGAATGGCAGAAGGAGACTTGGTATAATCTTTTGTAGTTTGACCCTCGCATAGTCCACTTTTCTTGGATGTTGTAAGGCAACTTGGTGACAATGGGTTTCACCCCACAAGCGTTGTCCAGGTAGCTAAGGCCAAGTAGATGTGTGTCTGTCTTGGCCAGCTGGAGCTTGGACAGCAGGTCGCCGAGTTCCTGGTACTTTGAAGCATCCTTGCCAAATGTTAGGAAAGTCAGATAGTTGTTTAAGCAATGCGTCTTCAATTGCTTCAGGACTGCCGAAACTTTCTCTAGTCTGTCCTCATGCCGTTGCGAGGCCAGTTGTTGGGTCACCGATGTAAACAGATCTGAGTTTCTGATTCTCTCTGTAGACTGTGGACCTAGCCACTTGATTAGCAGGTCCAGCTCTTCAGCAGCAGTAATGCTGAGGTCACTCGTTGCGGTTTTGAAGGCACACTTCCACCCTCTGTTGTTTTCGGGCTGGTCGTCGCACCTTGTGAGACCGGTATTGATGAGTTCTCAGCGTATCATGTACCTCGCAAAGTCGGACATGTCTGTTCTTTCTGACCTTGGTGGGCACACTTGCTGGCCGAGCAATACTGTTAGTGTGGGCCGTAGCTTCTGGACTCAAGACGTTGGAAGGTACGGAGTGGCGATAGGCGTTTAGACCAGCGACCGGTTTGGTGTGTACAGTTCCTGTTGTATGCAAGGCCGGAACTACACAGTTGTCAGTAGTGTAGTGCCTTACCAAAATGTTGGGTTGCATATGGACATTGTCATCACAGAGGTTGCTGAGGTTGCAGGGTCTTGCTGTGCACTGAACAATGAAGGGTGGTTCAGATTTGAATTCTGAGGTGCTTGGACTGACCTGGGAAGCTGAAAGCTGCAGGCAGATTGGCGTCTTGATGCTCTGGAGAAGTGTTGTCGCCTACGAGAATGTTGGTAGTCGATCGACGGTTTGCTGGCTTGGCTCAGCGCGTTGTCTCTTGAGCACTTAAGGGGGTCTTCTGTGTCGAGTTCAATACAAACTGACGCTGCCTTCTTGGCTCCCACCCAGAGCTTGCTCAAAGACCTTTAGCACTGGCCATGGCTGTCACATGTTCACATTCCTTCTGTAGGGCTTCTATCTCTGCCTTCTTTTGCGCAGACTCTGCTTCCGCCTCGCCCTTCTGCAGACTCCTTCTCGCCTTCTTTGCGCAGACTCTATCATTTCTGCTTCCATGACTGCTTTCTTCTGGGCGAAGACAGCTTGTACTTTTGTCATTTCTGCTTCAGCACGAGCCTTTGCAAGCTGCTCACTGAGAGTAGAGTACCTTGATGAGCCCGATTTGAGTGGTCCTTGAGCTCTTAGCGCACCTGGATCTGTGCGATGCCTCTTCTGACATTTGCACAATCCTTGCTTTAGTCTTGTCCACAAATGTCACCCACAGTGCGGTCTCGTTCAGCATTGAGCTGTTGGAAGTCCTGAAGTTCCTTTAAGGATTTAGATGTATTTCGTTTTTTAGCAGGGTAGAGATATGTTTTTTACAAATGTCTTTGTAGGACTGGTAAGCTGAGTAGAGTTGTTCAAGGGCTCCCTCTGGTGGTAGCTCATGAGTGCCAGGCACAGATAAAACAGTCACTTGGTTTAGCAATCTTTGCCACTGTAATGTTGTATGGCGTAACGATTCACCTTTGGTGGATTCAGGTTCTCTCTGACCTTCCATGTAGGTTTGGTCAATCACTTAGACTTTTCACTGCAAGCTGTGAGAGGTTCTATTGCTTCTTGCTGTTTTAGATTAGGCAAGGAGTGACAGATTCTTTTATTTTCAGACATTGCTGCAGAAATACAAGGGTGGGGGCTGTTCTGCTCCTGGTTGTCAGGGAGACCGATTACAAAGTATCAATTCTGTGCTGGGGAGCAGCCTGTGTTTATAGAATCTATGCCAGGTGTATTTGCAAGTCTGTTAAACTGCAGATTGACAATAGTTTTTATAGATGATCACTTCTCAGGCAGCATTTATAACCTGCATACTGTTTTTAGTGACAAGTTATTCTCTTCACTAAGCTTACTTCTGTCTGCAGGCTCATGTAGACTGTTGTAACAGTTATGCTGTGGCTTGTTTAGCAGCCCTTTATGGATAATCCTTTCTCTGGATGGCATGCAGTATACCACCCTGGTAACAGGTTTCCTTTTCACTGTTCTGTCCCATTCTGATGACTGCAAATCCCAAGCACTCTAATCACCAGTCCCTTAGATAATTGTTTGTGTGTAACTTACATCACCAAACGATGAACAGACAGTGTCAACTCGATCATCACTGCAGCTGTAGAAAGACCAGGAGAAACATTGTAGTTTTCTTCCAAATCTTGTATTAGTTACAATGGAACGATAGGTGAAAAGGAATTATTTGCACAGGGGTACAGGGTTTGCAGACATGCGTATTCAGTAATGGATTTTCTGAACTAAACTGGGAAAGAAGGGAGGGGCAACCTAGTACAGAGACCAACTAAGGAAGGGAGGTAGGGACAAACTTCATGTACAGTCTAAATCTACCTAGCAACAACAGAGAATTTCCTGATAGGCGGAAAAATATACAATGCAGGAATAGGCATTACAGGTTATTCCCATTTGTGGGACACAACAGAAACACACACTTGAAATAGATCACTCTGTGTGTAATGACTCCATACAGTTGTGGCCAAAAGTATTGACACCTCTTCAATTCTGTCACATAATACTCAGTTTCTTCCTGAAAATGATTGCAATCACAAATTCTTTGGTATTATTATCTTCATTTAATTTGTCTTCAATGAAAAAACACAAAAGAGAATGAAGCAAAAAGCAAAACATTGATTATTTCACACAAAACTCCAAAAATGGGCCAGACAAAAGTATTGGCACCCTCAGCCTAATACTTGGTTGCAAAACCTTTAGCCAAAATAACTGCAATCAACCGCTTCCGGTAACCATCAATGAGTTTCTTACAATGCTCTGCTGGAATTTTAGACCATTCTTCTTTGGCAAACTGCTCCAGGTCCCTGATATTTGAAGGGTGGATTCTCCAAACTGCCATTTTTAGATCTCTCCACAGGTGTTCTATGGGATTCAGGTCTGGACTCATTGCTGGCCACCTTAGAAGTCTCCAGTGCTTTCTCACAAACCATTTTCTAGTGCTTTTTGAAGTGTGTTTTGGGTCATTGTCCTGCTAGAAGACCCATGACCTCTGAGGGAGACCAAGCTTTCTCACACTGGGCCCTACATTATGCTGCAAAATTTGTTGGTAGTCTTCAGACTTTATAATGCCATGCACACGGTCAAGCAGTCCAGTGCCAGAGGCAGCAAAGCAACCCCAAAACATCAGGGAACCTCCGCCATGTTTGACTGTAGGGACCGTGTTCTTTTCTTTGAATTACTCTTTTTCTCCTGTAAACTCTATGTTGATGCCTTTGCCCAAAAAGCTCTACTTTTGTCTCATCTGACCAGAGAACATTCTTCCAAAACGTTTTAGGCTTTCTCAGGTAAGTTTTGGAAAACTCCAGCCTGACTTTTTATGTCTCGGGGTAAGAAGTGGGGTCTTCCTGGGTATCCTACCATACAGTCCCTTTTTATTCAGACGCCAACGGATTGTACGGGTTGACAATGTTGTACCCTCGGACTGAAGGGCAGCTTGAACTTGTTTGGATGTTAGTCGAGATTCTCTATCCACCATCTGCACAATCTTGTGTTGAAATCTCTCGTCAATTTTTCTTTTCCGTCCACATCTAGGGAGGTTAGCCACAGTGCCATGGGCTTTAAACTTCTTGATGACACTGCGCACGGTAGACACAGGAACATTCAGGTCTTTGGAGATGGGCTTGTAGCCTAGAGATTGCTCTTGCTTCCTCACAATTTGGTTTCTCGAGTCCTCAGACAGTTCTTTGGTCTTCTTTATTTTCTCCATGCTTAATGTGGTACACACAAGGACACAGGACAGAGGTTGAGTCAACTTTAATCCATGTCATCTGGCTGCAAGTGTGATTTAGTTATTGCCAACACCTGTTAGGTGCCACAAGTAAGTTACAGGTGCTGTTAATTACACAAATTAGAGAAGCATCACATGATTTTTCTAACAGTGCCAATACTTTTGTCCACCCCCTTTTTTATGCTTGGTGTGGAATTATATCCAATTTGGCTTTAAGACAATTCTTTTTGTGTTTTTTCATTGAAGACAAATTAAATGAAAATAATAATACCAAAGAATTTGTGATTGCAATCATTTTCAGGAAGAAACTGAGTATTATCTGACAGAATTGCAGGGGTGTCAATACTTTTGGCCACAACTGTATGTGTTTCACTTTTTGTATTGAATTACTGAAATAAATTCACTTTTTGATGATATTCTAATTCACTGAGATGCACCTGCATCTTATAGCATAACTTACTCTGTTATACACAGATTCCTATCTTACATTATAATTACACTAAAGTGCAAATCATGTTTACATTAGCAACCATCATTATATTGGGATTAGCCAAGTGTAAGAAGAAGCGGCACTCACCGAGGTAATATAGATGGTCCTTTATTCCACAATTCTAGAAACGGACAGGGTGCAGGGAGGAGGCCACGAGGGGCCGACGGACGTTGCCGCCGTTTCGCGACAGCTGTTGCTTCTACGGGTCCGGATATGCTGGAGTGAGCAGATCTCCATGTTAAATACATGTGACCTAATGCATCACTTCCTGCTGGCTAGCTCCAAGTTTGAAGCAGCCAACTTTAATCACAGTTATCAACACAAAATGCACAAACAGACAATACAATTAAAACATGAAAGTCAAAAAAGACAGCGCCACAGACCTTCGATGGTGAAATTTCGTGTGTCCTTTTATTCCATGGTCAAAAGAAGCGACGTTTCGACCGTCCCTGCAGTCTTTATCAAGCTCAGTTTGTTTTACAATTGACCTCTTTAAATAGTGCTCAACCACACCCATGAAACAGTGTGAGCCAATCATAAACCACATCTAACAATTAATACAAAAAGCATCAAATACATTAAAAAACATTACAAAACTACATATAAGGTGTTATACATGGTTACCTCTTTTTGCCAAGATACGTTTTCCTATATGGCAGATTTAATATCATAGTCAAAGTTCAAAATGAATATACAGGCACATGAACGGTTAACACCAGTGATCAATCAGCATGCACCTGCTGGTTGTCATGTCAACCTACGTGTATACCAACATGGATGCTAAATATAGTGTGATAATCAATTGATCACCAAGACATACTAACATCTCATATTGCGTAATAGAAGGTATTCACAATTTTTTGTATGGTTATAATATATGTATGGCCCCCAATCATGCCAATCCATTGTACACGAATCATGTCACCAGCATTCTAGTACCTTAACCTCCAAATCTAAGTATCTGTGCCCGGCTCTCATAAGGCCACCCATCAACCATCCCAAATCAACGTGTTACAGATCGCACGACTGCATGTATCCGTCACAGTCAGGACTACAGGGAGAGGAGCGCATGTCAAATGCATACCCGATTCTCAACCAATCGCAACTCCACGCTCATCGGGAGACTTCATCATCTCGATCGTGCCGCTAGCTCCGATAGGTCCATAGTGCGCATGCGCCGCCGCCTCATCTCCACAAACCAATTGCGCTCAGCGATTCCGTGTTTACATCACGTGACCGCACGCTTCCTCATCAGCCGTTGGATATCAGCACCGGTTCAGTGTTATAACTAGACCAATGACAAGGCTTACTGTCTCTATTCACATCATATGCAATCTCCTCAGCTATTAGTTTAGAGATGTCTCTGCGCTCATAAGGACCAATCTCTCCTACATACCCCCTGTCTGTAATAAATCACAAAAGTTAAGGGCTATTCACATATATTATGGGCTTACATCCCACCTCCTGGAACATGATTAAACCAAACCTTTTATGACACTCATGGTCAATCCATAAAACATTAGAATATTGTATAGTAATCGCTCACCCCGATTATCATCTCAAATACTATATAATAGCATCATGTAAACAGTCATATTGTATAAACCTCATGGTCCAATTACAACCATGGAGTAATTATTTATCATACATGGCACCAATGTGAAGATCACCCGTGTAAACCGAACATGATGCCTCTTCACAAAAGAAATACATACTTGATAACCCATATATACATCATCAAATGGTCACATAATAACCCCCATTTCATATGACATCTTGAGTCATGTATTAAATGTCCATATACATAAATGTCCATGTTAAATTCTCATCAATAATTTTCATTATTCAACATCAAAATCAGCATATGTATACATGACTTATATTGAGAGGAACCCCAACACCTTGTTATTCGATTCAAGTACAACTAAAAAGAGGATTAAAAACAAAAACAGAAACAGAATTATCAGCAGCAAGTTCCTCCAGACTAAATTACTTTAATAGGCAGCTCCTTTGATTATATTCAATATTCAAACCCTTAGGGTGTAGTGTGTCCAACTCAAATATCCACCTCCTTTCTCTATCTTGAAGGAGGGCCAACCTATCACCCCCTTTTCGTGGCACTGGGACATCATCTATCACCCTAAATCTCAACTGATTGACCGAATGACCACAATCAGCAAAATGTTTAGGCACCGGCAGTTCAACCCTCAGGGTCCTAATTGTACTTTTATGTTTGGAGATTCTTTCCTTAATCGCCATAGTGGTCTCTCCCACATAAAGAAGGCCACAGGGGCAGGAAATGAGATATATTACAAAATCACTATTGCAAGTGTATCTCTTTTTGATCATATACTTCTTGCCGGACCTAGGGTGATGAAACATCTTTCCTTTTAACATGTTACCACATTGAGCACAACCCAGACATGGGAAGTTTCCCAGGCTGGGGATGCTCAATGTCTTTTGCAAATCTCTTTTAGAACTCCCTACATCTGTTTTAACTATCCTATCCCTGATATTGCGATTTCTCCTATATGAGAGTAGTGGTCGGTTCGAAAATTGTTCAATCTCACGACCTCTACCCAATAACGGCCAATGTCTACGTATGATACCACCCAATCTACAACTTAAATGGTTATAGTTGGTAACCAATGGAATCCTCTTATCGTCCTTGGTCTTTATAGTAGGAGTCAATAACATCTCTCTCTTCATGTTCACAGCTCTCTCCTTGTATTGCATCACTGTATCTCTAGGGTACCCTCGACATAGAAACCTTTTACACATAGTTTCAAGTCTTTCATCAACCTTCTCCTCTTCAGAAACAATTCTTCTCACCCTCAACAGCTGACTCCAAGGCAAAGATTGGATCATCCTTTGGGGGTGTTGACTTGTGTATAGAAGGGTACTATCCTATCAGTCTTCTTAACAAAAGATCCGTCTGTAACTTGTTCCCTTTCTTGTATACAACGTATCTAAGAATTGTATATTATCACGGGAGCATTCCATTGTAAACTTCAGCTCAGGGAAGATGTTATTTAGGAGTCAAAAAAATTACTTAAGCCCTCCCTATCTCCCTTCCATACAAAAAAGATGTCGTCGATGTAACGTCGCCAACCTCTGACATGTCCCCAACTAGGAGAGTGTACACATGTTCACCCTCTAGACAGCCATGTGGTTGAGCACTATTTAAAGAGGTCAATTGTAAACAAACTGAGCATGATAAAGACCGCAGGACGTCGAAACGTCGCTTCTTTGACCATGGAATAAAAGGACACACGAAATTTCACCATCGAAGGTCTGAGGCGCTGTCTTTTTTGACTTTCATGTGTAAACAACGGGATGTGAACTCTCCGGAGTGGACGTGCGTCAGTGCAGACTGAAACCTTGAAGGTCCTGCAGGTAACCAGGTGCTGTGAAATTACCCTTTTAATACAATTAAAACAGTCTCTAAAAATAGAGGTTACTGACACTTACAGCAGGGTCCACAAAGGACCAGTACGGGTACTCCGCGGCCCCCGCTCCTAATTACGGCATAGAGGATCGTGTCCAAGTCGGCGCCGTCGGTGCTCCACTAACCTGGCTGGATGGAGGCGTGATTGTGGCTAGACTAGCTCAAAGCCAATCACCACTGCCCTCCACATCACAGCCCCGAGCAGTAGAGCACCGAACCGTGGAAACATTCCCCTTCGCTAACCAAAAGAGTAGGAAAGCGAGCCCCATGCTGCAAAGAGTGCACATAAAAGAATATATGCACATATATACAGCTTAAAAACATGGCGCCCACCCCAAGGGACAAAATCACCCCAATCAAAGTGGAGATATAGGATAAGAATACAATGTATTCAGAAGAGATTTCCGTTTCTAGAATTGTGGAATAAAGGACCATCTATATTACCCGTGAGTGCCTCTTCTTCTTACACTTGGCTATCTTGATTTGTGTCTTTGGCTGCGCTACCACCGGAGGGGATCGCCTTAACGGGAAGTTCTCCCGGCACCTGACTTTCAGCACCGCTTAGTGCCCTGAATATCTGTCTTTGAATTGGTTAAATTGAAATCCTTCTGAATACATTGTATTCTTTCCTAATCCCACTTGATGGGGTGATTGTCCTGGTGGCGCCAGTTTAAGCTTTATGTCATATATTTTTTTGTGCACTTTTGCAGCAAGCTCGCTTTCATTTGTAGCGAAGGGTGTTCCGTTCGGTGCCTATGTCGGCTGTGAGGGGCATGGTGATTGGCTTGAGCTGTTAGCCACACAGCTCTCCAGCAGGTTAGTGAGACGCGGCGCGATGACGCGATCCTTCCGTAATTAGAGGGCGCGGAGTACGTTAGGCTTTGTGCCTGCTGTAAGTCAGTACTTATTTAGAGACTGTCTGTTATGTATTGCTGTTGTGCTTGTGTTGTAACGTATTAAAGTGCTGCTCAAACTGGAGCAGCACGAGTGATGCTTGTCACATGTATTTAATATGGAGATCTGCTAATCCAGCTATATCGGCCGAGAACCAAAGCTAGTCCCAACGCGTCATGTCCGTCGGCCCTCGTGCCTCTCCCTGCACCTTCCGTTTGAATTGTGGAATAAAGGACCATTATATTCCTGTGAGTGCCGCTTCTTTACATTGGCTATTTGATTTTGGCTTGGCTGTGCACCACCGGAGGGGGATCCGCCTTAACGGGAAGTTCTCCCGGACCTGACTTTCAGCACCGCTTATGCCCTGAATATCTGTCTTTGAATTGGTTAAATTGAAATCCTTCTGAATACATTGTATTCTTATCCCTATATCTCCACTTTGATTGGGGTGATTTTGTCCCTCGGGGTGGGCGCCATGTTTTTAAGCTGTATATATGTGCATATATTCTTTTATGTGCACTCTTTGCAGCATGAGGCTCGCTTTCCTACTCTTTTGGTTAGCCGAAGGGGGATGTTTCCACGGTTCGGTGCTCTACTGCTCGGGGCTGTGATGTGGAGGGCAGTGGTGATTGGCTTTGAGCTAGTCTAGCCACAACCACGCCTCCATCCAGCCAGGGTTAGTGGAGCACCGACGGCGCCGACTTGGACGCGATCCTCTATGCCGTAATTAGGAGCGGGGGCCGCGGGAGTACCCGTTACTGGTCCCTTTGTGGACCCTGCTGTAAGTGTCCAGTAACCTCTACTTTTAGAGACTGTCTGTTTTAATTGTATTGTCTGTTTGTGCATTTTGTGTTGATTAACTGTGATTAAAGTTGGCTGCTTCAAACTTGGAGCTAGCCAGCAGGAAGTGATGCTTTAGGTCACATGTATTTAATATGGAGATCTGCTCACTCCAGCATATCCGGACCCGTAGAAGCGACAGCTGTCGCGAAACGGCGTCATTGTCCGTCGGCCCCTCGTGGCCTCCTCCCTGCACCCTGTCCGTTTCTAGAATTGTGGAATAAAGGACCATCTATATTACCTCGGTGAGTGCCGCTTCTTCTTACACTTGGCTATCTTGATTTTGTGCTTTGGCTGTGCACCACCGGAGGGGGATCCGCCTTAACGGGAAGTTCTCCCGGACCTGACTTTCAGCACCGCTTAGTGCCCTGAATATCTGTCTTTGAATTGGTTAAATTGAAATCTCTTCTGAATACATTGTATTCTTATCCCTATATCTCCACTTTGATTGGGGTGATTTTGTCCCTCGGGGTGGGCGCCATGTTTTTAAGCTGTATATATGTGCATATATTCTTTTATGTGCACTCTTTGCAGCATGGGGCTCGCTTTCCTACTCTTTTGGTTAGCCGAAGGGGGATGTTTCCACGGTTCGGTGCTCTACTGCTCGGGGCTGTGATGTGGAGGGCAGTGGTGATTGGCTTTGAGCTAGTCTAGCCACAACCACGCCTCCATCCAGCCAGGGTTAGTGGAGCACCGACGGCGCCAACTTGGACGCGATCCTCTATGCCGTAATTAGGAGCGGGGGCCGCGGGAGTACCCGTTACTGGTCCCTTTGTGGACCCTGCTGTAAGTGTCCAGTAACCTCTACTTTTAGAGACTGTCTGTTTTAATTGTATTGTCTGTTTGTGCATTTTGTGTTGATTAACCGTGATTAAAGTTGGCTGCTTCAAACTTGGAGCTAGCCAGCAGGAAGTGATGCTTTAGGTCACATGTATTTAATATGGAGATCTGCTCACTCCAGCATATCCGGACCCGTAGAAGCGACAGCTGTCGCGAAACGGCGTCATTGTCCGTCGGCCCCTCGTGGCCTCCTCCCTGCACCCTGTCCGTTTCTAGAATTGTGGAATAAAGGACCATCTATATTACCTCGGTGAGTGCCGCTTCTTCTTACACTTGGCTATCTTGATTTGTGCTTTGGCTGCGCACCACCGGAGGGGGATCCGCCTTAACGGGAAGTTCTCCCGGACCTGACTTTCAGCACCGCTTAGTGCCCTGAATATCTGTCTTTAAATTGACTTTTCATTATATTGGGATTACTTTACATTAATATGCACATTACTTTAGGGGGCGTAGTCACCCCCTACAGGAATGCGAGAGTGTTAGAAGGGAGGCCAGAGAGCAGGAGGTTGCAGTAGTCAAGATGGGAGATGATGAGGGCGTGCACTAGTGTTTTTACAGATTCTTGGCTAAGGAATGTACGGATTCGGGAAATATTTTTCAGTTGGAGTCTACAGGAGGACAGGGCTTTGATGTGTGGCTTGAAGGAGAGGGTTATTACATCAATATATTAAGTAGATGAGGGGATCAGGAGTTGTATAATTTGCCTTCATCCCAGGCGGGGTTTAGCTATACTGAGTCAGTGTATCATTGTAGGATTATTCTCCATGCACCAGGGAGCTCAGGATGAACACATAGATGAGAAAATTAAGCATGGGGCGGTAGATAAAATAGGAAAGCATAATCACATTTTACCTTTAAGGACGATGTGGGTTTTTTCCTGAAAAAGATTGAATCTGACATGAAATTATCCCAACCAATATCGCTAATCAGTCTGTCCTTCGTACCTGCATTCTTCACTTAGGAAGTTGCAGGTCTGATTGGCATTTACAAGTGCTATCAGTCATATCAGTCATCGCTGTGCCAGGGAGGCTGCTATAAAACTAATGAGGGATAGATGTAGGTTGGAACCTATACAAAGGTCACACATACATGTAGACTCCTCCATCATTCAGCTGAGTACACGCATTATATATATACCGTATATATATGATTCCATCATTCAGCTGAGTACACGCATTATACATATACCGTATATATATATGATTCCATCATTCAGCTGAGTACACGCATTATATATATACCGTATATATATGATTCCATCATTCAGCTGAGTACACGCATTATATATATACCGTATATATATGATTCCATCATTCAGCTGAGTACACGCATTATATATATACCGTATATATATGATTCCATCATTCAGCTGAGTACACGCATTATATATATACCGTATGATTGGATGTGAACAGATTTTTTTTCTGCAGGCAATGAAGCAATGTGCATGGATAGAGATGTCTGCTCCTCTAATTGAGATGAACGAAGCCACGCTCTGCAGAATGTCTCATTGTGAGTCTTGGCGTTCGGGATTGTTTCTTTGCATTTTTAATGCATGGGATGTTTTTTCTTTCATGTATACATGAAGGTATTATTACTCAGAATGTGTGATATATGCAGAGGCAAGCAATGCAATTCGCAGGTGAGGGTCGGATGCCCCCTTCTTTATTGGCCAAACACTTACCTAATCCGGTGTCCACCATTGCTGTGTGGCACCATTATATGGGAACTGTCACATCACAGATGTGTGAACTACAGGCAGCATGTCGTAGAGCAGGAGGAGGCGAACAGATTGATGTATAGTATCCTGGCAAAAGATTGTGTCTTATTCATTTATGTTCCTGTTCTTTTTTTGTTTATTAGGAATCATGTAAGCAGTCCTATATTATCATTGACAGCAGTCAATGCAGTCATACAGGAAAAGGTCAGGTAGGTTATATTGTGATTGACAGCTATCTATGCAGTCATACAGGAAAGGTTGTAGTAGGCGGTCCTACATTGTGATTGACAGCAGTCTATGCAGTCACATAGGAAAGGGTCAAATAGGCGGTCCTACATTGTAATTGACAGCTATCTTTGCAGTCACAAAAAAAAGGACAAGTAGGTGATCCTACATTGTGGTTGACAGCTGTCTATGCAGTCATACAGGAAAGGGTCAAGTAGGCAGTCCTACATTGTGATAGGCAGCAATATATGCAGTCATTCAGTAAAGAGTCAGGTAGGTCTACATTGTGATTGACAGTCGTCTGTGCAGTCATACAGGAAAGGGTCAAGTAGGTGGTCCAACATTGGGAGTGACAGCAGTCTATGCAGCCACAGGGTCCAGTAGTCACTAAGTGCACCTCAGCTTTTAGTGGGAGTTTTCCACTACGGCATCCTTTGTTTGCGGTGACTCTTAAAAAGGCTGCTCAATTTTGAAACCTCAGACTATCTTGTAACATACATATGGCTGCTGCCCATATCACTCCTTATAAAGACAAGACCCATACCGGTGACAGCAACACCAGCAACTGCTATTGGGTTGCCATGCATGTTTCCAGCAGAGCTGGCCAAAATATCACCAGGCGGCATCCTGATATTTTACCCTTTTGTACCCAGGTAAATATGAAATATACACATGCTAAACTGCTGACACCTAGAGACCAAGAATAGTTGTGTTATCTCTTCGGGCCCCTTTACACGCGGCTACATTTCTTGGGTGGCTACAGGTAACTTACTGGTTGCAGTGAAATCATGGAGAGATTATTCCATTTGTACACAGCAACAAGATAGAACCTTGTCTCCATGATTTCACTGCAACCAGTAAGTTACCTGTAGCCACCCTAGAAATGTAGCCGCGTGTAAAGGGGCCCTTCCTTTGCAAAAAATAAACTGACCAGTGACAGAATGATACAGCTTTGGTTCTGCCTTAGGCTGGTTTCACATCAATATTTTTGTGTGTCCGTGTGGATCCTGCTTTTTGCAGAGCCACACGGACAGGAACGGACAGAAATGGATTGGAGGACACTTATGTGTCTGATCCGAATTTGTGACGGATCCGATTTTAGTATCTTTGATGCCGAAAAAATCATTCTGCGCGGTGCACTAAATCGGATCCGAGAAATGATCTGATTTTTTTAGCAGATCCGACTACCATAAACTCCCCTGTATTTACCACGGACAGTATTAGATCCGTACCTGTCCAATTGTGTCCGATTTGACCAAAATTGCAGCAGGCTCCGATTTTGGGGACAAGAAAAAATCTGACACAATCGAATCCATCACAAAACTGACACAATCGGAGGCCATTTAAGGACCGATCTGATCACATCAGTGCCCTTAGGGATACATGGAGGCCAAAATGGATCTGTGGCTGTCTGTTTTACAACGGACAGCCACGGATGCCAAAAAATCATGATGTGAAACCAGCCTTATAAAGCAGTGTTATAGAGTATAGAGTGGGAGGGGTCTGGGAAAGGCTGTGACATGACAGTTAGGGGTGGGGTTATCCTGAAAGAACCGGTGATGTCATAGTTATGGGTGGGTATAAGGAAAAGCGAGCGGGGCACTAGACGTTACCACTGTCAGGTCCTGGACAGTCTTCCAGTATTGGCGTACTCTCAAGCGGCGGTGCACAGCCAAAGCACCAGCATTTCAACAGCAATAAAAAGAAAGGGCGGCTACTCACCGAAGTAGACGGGATAATTCTTTATTCTAGAAGTTCATGGAAAGACAGGGTGCAGGGAGGGGGCACGAAGGGCCATTGGACGGACATAGTTATGGGTGGGGTTATCTGGGAAGAGCTGGTGATATCACAGTTAGGGGTGGGGTTATCTGGAAAAGGCTGTGACATCACATTCAGGGGTGGAGTGTTGTGAATTCTGCTTGTGGGCTCCCTCCTGTGGTTTTGGCTGGTAATGCAGTTGATCCTGTTTTGCAGTCTTAGTCAGGTGAATTGGATAATTGGAATTTAGACTGGGATATTTAGGTTTGCAGGATTTCCTCAGTCCTTGCCAGTTGTCAATTGTTCCTGGAGGTGTTTCACCTCTGCCTGGTCTCTTCCTGCCCTGCTGCAAAACTTCCAAGCTAAGTGAATGGTTTTGTTTTCTTGTGGCACACATGTTGTGTGCTTGTTTTGGTATTGTCTATCTACTCACAGGATTGTGGGTTGCATGTCTGTCTTAACCTGCTCTCTGTTAGGAAGTTTTCTTCCTAGGATTTAAGTGCTATTCATTTGTTGTTGACTTTTGATTGTGTTGGATTCACAGGAGTTCTGCAGATTTAGAGGGCACCGAATCTTGAGTAGACTCAGGGGTATTTTTGTATTATGTGCTGTTGATATTTTTGAAAGGATTTTGATACTGACTGCAATAGTATCCTGTCCAGTCTTTATCTATCTAGCTAGAGTGGCCTCATTTGCTAGATTCTGTTTTCTGCCTGAGTCTGTCTTTTCCTCTTTTACTCACAGTCAATATTTGTAGGGGGCTTTCTATCCTTTGAGGGTTCTGCTCTGAGGCAAGATAGAATTCCTGTTTCTATCTTTAGGGGTAGCTCTCCGGCTGTGTTGAGGTGTCTAGGGTATGGTTAGTCACATCCAACAGCTACTTCGAGTTGCGGGGTTAGGTCAGGAACTGCGGTCAGTATGGGTACCACTTACTCCTGTGAAACATATTCATGCGGCTCCAAGGTCACCGGATCATAACAGTGGAGTTATCCTGAAAGAACTGGTGATGTCACAGTTATAGGTGGGGTTATCTGGGAAGGGCTGGTGATATCACAGTTAGGGGTGGGGTTATCTGGGAAGAGCTGGTGATATCACAGTTAGGGGTGGGGTTATCTGGAAGGGCTGGTGATATCACAGGGGTGGGGTTATCTGGGAAGGGCTGGTGATATCACAGTTAGGGGTGGGGTTATCTGGAAGGGCTGGTGATATCACAGTTAGGGGTGGGGTTATCTGGGAAGGGCTGGTGATATCACAGTTAAGGGTGGGGTTATCTGGGAAAGGCTGTAACATCACAGTCAGGGGTGGGGTTATCCTGAAAGAATGGTGATCTCACAGTTATTGGTGGGGTTATCTGGGAAGGGCTGGTGATGTCACAGTTATGGGTGGGGTTATCTTGGAAGGGCTGGTGATATCACAGTTAGGGGTGGGGCTATCTAGGAAAGGCTGGTGCTAGGGCCTGGGGTACTCGGTAGCCAGGCGGCAGGCTTTCGGGAGGTCACGGTGGCAGTGGCCCATCTCCGTGGCCCTGGCTGTGCAGAAATGGGGGTATTTACAGGGAATAATAATGTCTTTTGTGATGCCACCTATGGTACCTGGTCATGGATGACCAGCGCTGCTTGGATGAGTCCCCCACGTTATAGATGTAGTGGCAGCTGAGATGGTGATGCTTCCCATAGGTGGGGCAGGCCCCAGGGGTGTATGGCAGGAGTCTTTGGGGATAATGGTGGTAGTACCATCGGTGGTAATAGTTAGGGTGCAGGAGGTGGCAAGGAGGGCGTGTGAAATAACAGGAGAACATGAAGGGGTGCAGTTCTTTCACCTTTACTTGAAGCTTGTACAAAAGCAACCCAGCAGGGTACTGTGTTCTCCGGGTAAGCAGTCCAGCCAACTCCCAGGCAATCTGGGTCCAACCCACCAAGACACCCTTTTATGTGCCTTTCCAGTTTGCCCTTTTCTGCGCTGGATTTTTTGCCACTCCTTCCCTGCGCCTTCGTGCTACAGTGTCCCAAGCTGATGGCTGCGGGCCCTGTGGAGTGACGGTCAACACATCCTCTGACCTAAGGTCTAGCTACCGTCCTGCAGATTGTCCACGGTAGTTGACCACTGCACATAAAGCCCAGTGGCTGCCAGTTTCCTGGTTCAACCTTACAGTGTTGTTGCCAGATTGGGACCGGTCCCCTCTTGCAACCAGTTCTCCCAGCAACAACCAATATGTCAGTTGTAGGTTCAAAATCCCTCTGACTGGGGTTTCCTTGGCTGACCTACCCACTGGTCCCGTTAGGTCCCAGCACTAGCCTCCCTTAGAACTCTATCTCTCTTGGTGTCCCTCTCAGACTTCTGTCTGCTCAGTTCTCTCCCAGACTAACTTCTTCTAACTCCTCCTCTTCCTGCTCTGTTTTCTACTCTAACTTTCTACTCTCATTCCCTTCTAACCTGTGTCCTCCACCTGCCAGCAGATGGGGCTCCCCTATGGGGTCACTTCCGCCGCCTCTTATCTCCTGGCCTGGAGTAAGGAGTAGTGAAGGGTGCAAGGTTTGTGTGTGTCAGTATTGTGTCCCCATCTTACCTGCAAGTGGGATACCACACCTATGGATTAGGTGCAGTACCTCTGTGGCGACCAGACAGCAGGGGTGCCACACTGGGGATATTGTCGAGCCCCAGGCCCTGGGGTACTCAGGTATCAGGCTTGGTGGCTGTTCGGGATGTCACGGGTGGCAGCGCCTGATCCCATGGCCTGGGTGACACTTCAAAAAGGGTGTGTTTACAGGGGATAATAGTTTGTCATGTGACGCCACTTGTAGTACCTGGTGATAGGTTACCAGCGCCCCCACAGTCCTCTGGAGGTAGATGGTAGTGCGGCTGAGATGGCAAAGCTCCCTACAGGTAGAGCTGGTCCTCCGGGCAGCGTTCCTGGAAGGGAACAGATTGATGGAGAAAACCACGCACAGGCAAAGTCACTTTCTCCCGGGTACTTTACTGTCAACCTTTAGCAGCGTCATGCAAAGTTCACAGTTCAGCATCAGATGTTAAAATAACAGGTAGCTCTACGGGTGGCTGCAAGTGGATCCGAGGTGGTATGGTGGAACCCATGGTGTAGTTTAATTGACAAACCCGTGTCCTTTCTTCCCCGCCTAGGATGGGCCTATACCCAATGGCTCTGTGTAGGTAGTATTGGGGTTCCTCTCCCTCGTGGTGAGGAAGCAGCAGACCGCTGCGTCTGGCAGGGTGCTGTGGCGATATACGGACCACAGCAGCCGGTTGCCGACTGCAAAGATGGACTTTGCCCAGATTCTCGGGCTCGGCGTTCCCGTGGTGGACTGGAGAATCCCCTGGAGTATGGGCGCTCCACGCTGGGGTTCCTCCTTGCTCTCTAGGGCCTCGACTCCTCGCATTGGGCGACCTCTTTCAGGGTCTTTTCAAGACCCTCTTTCTCCTTCCCTCCGGATCGGCTTGAAACCGTCCGGGTAAACCTTCCGCCTCGTTCCACACTCTTTTCCAACCTTCCTCACTCCTCTCCTCCAGCTTTCTAGCCGCTCTTGATCTTCCCTGGAGGTGAATATATCTCCCTCTCCCGGGTAACCTCCCACCGCTCAGCTAATGTGGGAGTGCAGAATGGGTCCCACCCACCAACCTAGGGTCCACTTGCAGCTGGGGAAATTACACCTCTTTTACGGGTGCAATACCCCTCTGTGACGCCTGACTACGTGGGGCGCCACAATATCACAGTTAGGGGTGGGGTTATCTGGAAAGAGCTGGTGATATCACAGTTAGGGGTGGGGTTATCTGGAAAGAGCTGGTGATATCACAGTTAGGGGTGGGGTTATCTGGAAGAGCTGGTGATATCACAGTTAGGGGTGGGGTTATCTGGGAAGGCTGGTGATATCACAGTTAGAGGGTGTGGTGGGGTTATCTGGGAAAGGCTGGTGATATCACAGTTAGGGGTGGGGTTATCTGGGAAGAGCTGGTGATATCACAGTTAGGGGTGGAGTTATCTGGGAAAGGCTGGTGATATCACAGTTAGGGGTGGGGTTATCTGGGAAGAATCGGTGACATCACAGTTATCTGGGAAGAGCATGTAATGTCACAGATATGGGTTGAGGTTGACACAGTAAGGGGTGAAGTTATTTAATAAGAGCTGATGATGTCACTGCCCATACGATGTGAAGTGTCTATGGATAATGGATAATTATATAGCTGATCAGGATAATGTGAGCAGAGCTGAAGGGATTTGGAGATTCTGTTAAGCCCCGTCACACGTAGCGAGATCGCTGTTGCGTCACAGGTTTTGTGATGCAACAGCGACCTCACCAGCGATTCGCTATGTTTGACACTTAGCAGCAACCGGGCCCCCGCTGTGACATCGCCGATCATGTCGGAATGGCCTGGACCATTTTTTGATCGTCGGGTTCCCGCTGGGCAACATGCATCTGTGTGTTTGACGCCTTAAAACGACCTCGTTGGCGACTCAGAACTCAGCCACGTACAGTAGGTGTGAGTCATCAACTAGCTGCTGTGTGACAGGGTCCCAACGAACGCCGAGTCGTTATACGAATCGCCGTATCGTTGCTGCGTTGTTGACTAAATCTGACTATTTGACATCTCACCAGCGACCACGAGGCGACGCTCCAGCGATCCTTACCAGGTCGTATCATTGGCGGAATCGCTGGAACGTCGGCAAGTGTGACGGGGACCCTTACTGTTACCTTCTTATAGCAATCACAACAGGCGCTCACTATATAGACGTCAGTATTATCCTACGAATCCTATGTATTCATGCATAATCTGTCTGGGATTTCATTGATGGATGCCTACCAGGTTCTCAGGGAAAAGACTACAGAATTAACATATATAAAACCAGGCATGTAGGGCGACTCATTAGTGGTGTCAAGGTGTCCTTAGATCAGTACAGTCAGTGCATGAGTCGTCCTATTGTCGGCTTAGTTATTACCTGTAAATGCACAATCAGTTATGAAACATTTTCGATATTCACTCTTTTAGTATAAAAAAAAAGCCGGTTGGTTCTCTCTGAGCTTCAACAGAGAATTTGACTTTTGATGTAAAGAGTAAAGAGTTTTTCTTACTTTGCAAAAACATAACAGCAGAAAGTGAGGCTGCTCCGCTGAGTTCATGTAACATTGAAGCTGCCAAGGTTCATTAAATGATATTATAAGAGTCTGACAGACAAGATAATTGAATCGCTTACCCAATGCCATGGGGAAGGCGAGCGTTCCGTATAACCTGCTCATGAAGTTGACTTTTCTTATCGGAGTCTTGTATCTGCCAGAAAGTCTGTTTGTTTGTGACGTACATTGCAAACACATTGAAATATTTACAGCTTGTAAATCAATTAAGGAGATAGTGTGTTCTGTAGATCTTCAGAGTTCGCACCCTTCCTGCTTCAACCTCACCCCTACAGAACTTCCTTCCGCCCCACCCCTACAGAACCTCCTGCTGCCCCACCCCTACAGAACCTCCTGCTGCCCCACCCCTATAGAACCTCCTGCCACCCCACCCCTACAGAACCTCCTGCCACTCCACACCCTAAAGAACCTCCTGCCACTCCAGCCCTACAGAAGTTCCAGCCTATCTATCCCTACAGAACCTCCTGCCACCCCATCCCTACAAAACCTCCTGTCAACCACCACTACAAACCTCATGCCGCCCACCCTATAGACCTCATGCCACCCCACCCTATAGACTTCTGCTGCCCCACCCCTACAGAACTTCCTGCCACTCCACCCCTACAGAACCTCCTGCCACTCCAGCTCTACAGACGTTCCAGCCTATCTATCCCTGCAGAACCTCTTGCCACCCCACCCCTACAGAACCTCCTGCCACCCCACCCCTATAGAACCTCATGCCACCCCACCCCTATAGAACCTCCTGCGCCCCACCCCTACAGAACCTCCTGCCACTCCAGCCCTACAGAACTTCCTGCCTATCTATCCCTACAGAACCTCCTGCTGCCCCACCCAAACAAAACTTCCTGCCACCACACCCCTAAATAATCTCTGCCACCCCACCCCTACAGAATCTCCTGCCGCCCCCCCTATAGAACCTCCTGCCGCCCCACTCCTACAGAACCACCTGCCACTCTACCCCTACAGAACCTCCTGCCACTCCACCCATACAGAAGTTCCAGCCTATCTATCCCTACAGAACCTCCTCGCCACCCCACCCATACAGAATCTCCTGTTGCCCCACCCAAACAAAACATCCTGCCACCCCACCCCTATATAATCTACTGCCGTCCCAACCTTACAGAACCTCCTGTCGCCTCACACCTACGGAACCTCCTGCCGCCTCACTCCTACAGAACCTCCTACCGCCGCACCCCCACAGAACTTCTTGCCACCGCACCCCCACAGAACCTCCTGCCGCCCCACCCCCACAGAAACTCCTGCCGCCACACCCCCCCAGAACCTCCTGCTGCCCCACCCCTACAGAACCTCCTGCCGCCCATCTCTACAGAACCTTCTGCCACTCCACCCTACAGAATCTCCTTCCACACCACCCCTACAGAATCTGCTGCCACCTCACCCCTATAGAACCTGCTGCCGCCCCTCCCCTACAGAACCTGCTGCCACCTCACCCCTTCAGAACCTGCTGCCACCTCACCCCTATAGAACCTGCTGTCACCCCACTCCTACAGAACCTGCTGCCACCTCACCCCTACAGACCTTCCTGCCACCCCACCTATTTCAGAGTCACAGCTCCTTCATCAGGAATAAAAATCACTGACATTTTTCCATCATCACCAAGCCCCAGCTCCTAATCCCACATAAAGTGGACTGGAAACATGAAACCTATAAAAGAAGAGTGTGTTTGAAGGGAATAGGTGGCATTGATCATTAATTGGCATTCAGTTCTTAGGAAATAGCACCCTTCCCCTTATATTAACACAGGGAACTCTATGCTCATTGGTGATTAAAGGGCATCTATCAGCAGGGTCAACCCTCCTAAGCCATCTATACAGGCATGATGCCTTGATATTTGCAATCCGATTTCTTATTCGAGAGGAATTCACATTTTTTTCTTAACCCCTTCACGACCAAGGGCTTATATATACACCCTTGGCCGTGTTCCCTCCCCTTGATGTGAACTCACGCTCTGAGTTCGCATCATTCCCTGCACGTAAGCTGATCTGATCATCTGACATGTGCAGCTAACTGGTGCGGGCGGATCAGCGATCCTATCGGCGCTGTTAAACCCTTTCACTGCCATTGCAACTTCTGTATCAATTGTTGTTACAGCCCTGACGAACATATTCTGCAGCACTTTACATAAAGTGGATGACACCAATATGTATCTCACCAGGGGGCGACAAGGAGCAAGAGAAAAAGCTCCGCCCAGTAGGAACACTCTCCTTTATCCGAAGACATAATTGGTGTATAAAAGAACTATATGGAATATATAGAATGAAGTTGTTTTTTAATGTCTTATTTATTTACTGATTTGCCTATGTTTGCTGCACCATCAATGTGAAAATTAACTGACATGTGAATTGCCCTTTAAGGGGGCTGTATTTAATAAAAAAATCTGTTATTTCCCTACCAAAAAAGACATAAATAAAGGGAAGAAGCGGAATGATAATGGTTTTCCGCTCCGTCCTCTATATAAACATGAAGAAGAGCTTCCAGCTGTTTTGTCACTTGTCACCGCCGCTGCGTTCTCTTACTGCGCCCGTAGTGAATCTGATTGAGTAACCTGCCATCATATCTCACCCTTTAGTGAATCTCCGATACACAGTAGATCATGACAAATCTCAATCAATAGCGGTGAAGGTTAGCAGACTGCCGAGAGTCTCTGCACAAAAATAACCAACAGCTACGGAAGAAAGTAAATTCAAGACATTCAATCCGGGCCGAGTAATGGATGACATGATAGAAGGAAAACTGGAGAAACTCCGACTATTAATCTGCTCTGACATGGAAAGACTTGAGTTTTTTTTTACTGTTTCTTAGCATGTAAAATAAGCTCAGTTGCATCTTGTAATATTGCAATAATAATACTTTTTAGACAACGCTATATCGTTTCGGCCCAAGGCATCATAGTCTAGGATAGAGAAAATATATACACGGTATTCTCTGCAGTCTAAAAGTACACACTCGTAAGTGTATGCAGCCTATGTGTCTCTGTGGTTACAAACACTATCAAGCTGTGTGTAGGTGAATCCTGCTGTCCTGTGTTACATCTTTCTGTTTAGTAGCAGAAGAAATAAAGGATCACACTACATAATATTTCTTTTACAAATACATAAGTCTGCAAAGAAGCCATAGACACCATACAGGATATGCTTAATGAGGACTATATGGAATGTTGTGGACATATTGCTACCAGCTCAATTTTTGGCAGTGCTGTAACGAATTTCGTCTGTGACCATAGGGTAAATGTTGCATAACAATCATGTCTCTTAGTATCTCCAATGTTAGTGAAGTTGAAGAGAAGAATTTATTGGATCCTCTACATAGATCTGACAAAATGGAGTTCAGTGTGTTACGTAGTCAGCGCCCCCACTCTCCAAATGTCAGGGGGCCAATGCACTTACCACACATGTTCACTACTTGTGCCAACTCCTGCTGCATCTTCCGGCTCCTGGGGCAAATACATGTGTGGCAGGGCTCTCGAAGCCATGTACTCCCTTGTCTTAAAGGGCCAACACGCCCTAACCCAGAAGTGACTTTCAGCCAATGGCTGAGAAGCACAGAGTATTCCCCTTTGGGAGTATTAATTACCTTGTACAGGGTGTGCCTGTACAATGTTCTTAGTTAGTTCTTTCTTTAGCTAGTTGTCATGTTCCCTGTATCTTGAGTCCATCTGCTGTGTATTAACCAGTACCTGTGCTCCTATTCTGTCCAGCACTTCCGCTGTGTCTACTAGACCTGCCAGTGCCTGGTTGTACCTGTCTGCATCTGCCTAACCCGCTGTGCCTTCCAGACCCTGCCAGTACCTGCCAGCTCTTGCCAGCATCTACCCCCTGTGCCTACCTGAACTTTGTTCATACCTGCTGATGCTGCCTGTGCTTGCCTGTCTTCCACTCTGGTCTCCCTACCTACACCTGTGCCTGTCTCTGTACTCCCAACCTCTGGCGCCAGCTGCCAAGGTAACTGAGATCCCCTGGCACTCTTCTTGGCAGCTACCTACCAGCACAAGCCTATCCTCACCATCTGAGGTCTAGTGAAGACTGAGTATCTGCTCAGGTATATTCCTCCAGGTCTGAGATCAGTGCCTTGGTCCAGTGGGTCAACTTTTTTCCCTTGCTTGCCTCAATAAGCATGGCATAGTGACATACCTGTGATCTTGAATCCCTAAGACACAATCGGTTTAGTGCAGAGTTTTTCTGGTAGACTCTACTCTTGGACTTTGCTGCAGGATGCAGATTCTAGAATTGTCATGAACTGGCGGCGGCGGTGCAGGTGGGTTATGAAATCAGGAACAGAGTGATGGAGAACGGTTAGGAGGCAACAAGCCAGAAGACAAGACAGCAGCAATGAGTGAGAACTACCATGCTCGAGTGCTCAATACTCGAAACGATCTGGTCAGTCGGTCTCAACTTGTGTACCAAGTATAAGGGAAGTCAATGGGGAACTCAAGTATTTTTCTGGAAGAGTGAAAAGGTAGTGATGTCAAGGTGGCATCAAGCCACCTTGTGGCTCAAGGTCAATCAGGAAATAACATTAAGAATCTAAAAGAACTATAGCCAGGAATGGGACAGAACTATAATCTACCGGTGGGATGGAAAGCATCTATTACAATTTAAATAGGCAGCCAGACCCAATGTCATTTGTACCGTCAACCTGACATTGGTGATCAAACATTGCGGAATAGGTGGGGCCAGGGAAAAGATACTGTTGGAATGAGAAGCATAGACCTGCCGATGAAGGATAAGGTGACTAACTATTGGATTAGACAGGTTGGATGTTTTTACACTGAGCTGCATTACAATCAACTGTGCTTATTCAAGTACAGGGGCTGCTGTTCATTCGAGCCTGTCACAATTCATCTTGTGCAGGTGGTCTCAAATGCAACGAGGGTTTTTGCTGTCGTTTAGTATCTGGTTTGCTGAATTGTCAGTCATTGATTGACATATCATGCTTCCATTCTGGTTCTGGGAGGTGCTGCGTTGCTCAGATGTTCCATATTCCCTGTGATTGCTCTACTACTTCACTGAGCAGCCTCTCCCAGAATCCTGCCAGTCGTACATTCTATGTGAAGTGCTGTGTGTCCTGCACTCCTGTGTCTGTTCTAATCTTTATCTGACCCCGGACTGTTCATATATTTCCTGTTTGTCTGCTCCCTGTACTTGTTGTGATCTTTCTAATTTTACCCCAGTCTGTTGCTTGATTTCCCTTTTGTCTGCTCCCTGTACTTGTTGTGATCTCTTGGTATTTTGACTCCTGGACCTTGATCTAAATACGCCTCAGTTTACTCTCTGAAACCTCTTCATGCTCTCCTGGAAACCTGATCCTGGACCGTTGCATAACTGAGTCTGTCTATTCACTGAATACTAAGAGCTCTCCTGAAACCAGACCCCGGATTACATGACATCCCTGCTGTCTGCACTACCTGTAGGTAGTGACTGTGTCACAACCTGGTTACGGTATTAGCAGAGACTAGCGTCACACAGCCCAGTATTTATGGAGACATTGGCTCATATGTATGTGTATACCATCTAATTTATAGAGTAGACCGTTTTGGAATGCACAGATTTATCACAATGGTTTATTGCTTTTCAATAAATGTTGTGCATCACTAACTGTCTCTTCTAAGTCTACACCACCTATTAGTTTTATAGTTTTTAAGGTTGCAGATAGACTTTAAGTCCATGCTTTAGGTCAAAAATTTTTATGAAAACTGAGTCACATTATTCGTTGCAATGTCTCACATATTAAGCTTTGTCCCTTTCGCAGAAGCCACCCTATGTACCCTATGTTGGACATTTCACTCAGCGTGTCTAAAACACATCAATGTTGGGTAAGTCATGAAAAAAATAGTTTTTGTTGCAAACTGCAATAGATTTCTGGCACATTTAACCTAACAAGTCTCCTTCTTTTGTCTTGTGAAGTGAAATCCTATGGCTGATGTTTGCCAGAACAGTCGTATGGAGATTTTAGCTCCAAAATGATCATGCCAACGAACCAGTTTTCTAGAGTGTATGTGACTATTGTAAATGAGTTTCCACTTCTCTACCTGTCAAGAAGCATCTCTTGGCAATACAAAGATCATGTATATTCCGTTGCAGTGATCAGCTGCAATCTTTGTAATACCTTGGTGGTTAGTGTTCAGTTTCCCTGCAGCGCCACCACAGGTGAAATGAGGTATAACACAGTGTCCATTCAAATCAACGGGCTGCCTGCGTACTGTAGGACATGAGTGGTACTCTACTCTTAGAGGAGATATCTGTCTAGGCCAAAAAAATAAGCCATATAGAACTCTAGTCTGGCAGTCACGTTGGTATTCTGTGGCTATGGTTTCGAGTCCTGCGAATTCTCTCTTATCTGTCAGCTTCCCTGACACCTCTTCTGAGTGTTCAGCCCAGTGCAACTTCATTATTGAGGCTTGACGTCATGCCAGGCCTACTAATCAAGAAGTTTGCAAGGCTCTGGTCCAGCAACCCTGGAGTACAAGCAGGGTCCTGCTAATCTTTGTGGTCATCCCCATTATGTATGAAACCAGATTTCTAAACTTATAGAAAAGTGATCTCAAAGCTGTTCCTGTAATATAATATAACAAGGAACAGTTAGTACCCTAGCCTTCCAGCCTCAGCGTCAGCTCCACGTCATTTCTGCACCGGTGATGTCACAGCGACAGCATGGATCACTGCTGCCCCCAGTCACTGAGCTCAGCAGCTCATGCCGTCTACCTCTGCTGAGCTGCAGAGCTCGATGATTGGCTGCAGCGGTGATGTCATAGCAACAGCACAGATCACTGCTGCCGCCAGTCACTGAGCTCAGCAGCTCATGCTGTCTACCTCTGCTGAGCTGCAGAGCTCAATGATTGACTGCAGCGGTGATGTCACAGCGACAGCACAGATCACTGCTGCTGCCAGTCACTGAGCTCAGCAGCTCATGCTGTCTACCTCTGCTGAGCTGCAGAGCTCAATGATTGACTGCAGCGGTGATGTCACAGCGACAGCACAGATCACTGCTGCTGCCAGTCACTGAGCTCAGCAGCTCATGCTGTCTACCTCTGCTGAGCTGCAGAGCTCGATGATTGGCTGCAGCGGTGATGTCATAGCAACAGCACAGATCACTGCTGCCGCCAGTCACTGAGCTCAGCAGCTCATGCTGTCTACCTCTGCTGAGCTGCAGAGCTCGATGATTGGCTGCAGCGGTGATGTCATAGCAACAGCACAGATCACTGCAGCCACCAGTCACTGAGCTCAGCAGCTCATACTGTCTACCTCTGCTGAGCTGCAGAGCTCGATGATTGACTGCAGCGGTGATGTCACAGCGACAGCACAGATCACTGCTGCCGCCAGTCACTGAGCTCAGCAGCTCATGCTGTCTACCTCTGTTGAGCTGCAGAGCTCGATGATTGGCTGCAGTGGTGATGTCATAGCAACAGCACAGATCACTGCTGCCTCCAGTCACTGAGCTCAGCAGCTTATGCTGTGTACCTCTGCTGAGCTGCAGATGCTTGATGATTGACTGCAGAGGTGATGTCACAGCGACAGCACAGATCACTGCTGCCTCCAGTCACTGAGCTCAGCAGCTCATGCTGTCTACCTCTGCTGAGCTGCAGATGCTTGATGATTGACTGCAGAGGTGATGTCACAGAGACAGCACAGATCACTGCTGCCTCCAGTCACTGAGCTCAGCAGCTCATGCTGTCTACCTCTGCTGAGCTGCAGATGCTTGATGATTGACTGCAGAGGTGATGTCACAGCGACAGCACAGATCACTGCTGCCTCCAGTCACTGAGCTCAGCAGCTCATGCTGTCTACCTCTGCTGAGCTGCAGATGCTTGATGATTGACTGCAGAGGTGATGTCACAGCGACAGCACAGATCGCTGCTGCCTCCAGTCACTAAGCTCAGCGGCTCGTGCCATTTACCTCCGTTGAGATGCAGAGCTCAATGATTGGCTGCAGCGGTGATATACACTAATGACTCTCTGGTGTAGCCAAAACCGATACCGGAGCAGCAGTGGGGAGTTATGCTGGAGTGGGGAAGGGTGAGTACTATCGGTCTATTTTACATTACTGAAAGCTTTTGGGGTTCATTTTTATAAAAGTAGGCAACCCCCTTTTTAGGCCTGAACACGTTATACTACAATCAATCAGCGGGTTACTGAGTAACTCGTCTTTCTGTTGCGGCTCCTGTTAGTCGCACCATGTAAATATGGAAATTCTTGCGCTTCACGCCTCTCAGACATCATTTACCCTCCAGACCATTGATTTATAATTTACCCCTTGTGCACTCAGGGGGGTCTATTGATTTGTCCACAACAGGGAAGGAAATCACTTATAGATCTTTTCTGAATTGTTTGCCTCTCGGTTATAATTAGGATTTATTTGCTTCCATGTTAATACACAAACATGTTGACAAAAGATAAATGAGCATGTCAGCGTAGAAATATATGAGGGAATGTTGTGAAATCGACCCCTTGCTTGCAGAGAAAGGTCATCGTGGTATTAGAGTCAATATTCTGCTGAACAGTTTTTCTTCAATGATACAATATCTGGAGAAGGGAATGACACATTGACAATATATAGTAATGGCCAATAAGGCAGAGCCACCTATAACAGGTGGGTGGTGGATTATAAGGTCTTCAGGACTAATAGGCATAGTGCACGAATCTGCAAAAAAACCAAAACTCTCCAGGGTCCTGATGTGAGACACATTTGGGTTGAAGTTAATAGGGGCAATGTTTCTCTTGTAGAAACCACCATGTTGGCCAGGCAATGCTCCCTGTTATGGATTTGTTGGGTCAGGGTAAGGCGTGGATGCAGCAGAGTTAAATAGGCTAGATGAAACGTGGATCAGCGGAGCCAGATAACATGTGCATCGGCAGAGCAGAAAATCTATAGACACCTTGGAATAGCAGAGTCAAGTGTGGGGACATCGCCTTGAAACACCAGAGCAATGTATGTAATCAGGCACCTAAGTATAGTAGAGCCAAGTGGGAAGGCAACTCCTCAGCATAGTAGAAATGTAAAAACAAGCTGATAACTTGAAGCAGCAGAAAAGAATGTGCGGACAAAACCGTGAGACTGCAGTCAAACCCCTGGATATAGCAGAGCTAAATGTGCAGACAGCACCTTGGAACAGCAAAGATGAATCAGCAGACAGATACTTTGATGTAGCACACCTCAATGTGTAGTCAGTACTGTGCAATTGTGGAACCCCTACGGGATGGTTGCTACAGGAACATCTGGTGCAGGGAGGGATTTCCACATAAGGTAAACTTACACATGCAACACCTTCCACCCAGACCTGAAGGGGGAGCTCTACTTGCCGACTTCAGGCAAGGTCCCCTATAAATTCAGGCCCGGGGGAGGAGTTAGGCAGTTCAGTACGGAGCAGTACTGAGGAAGACACCTGATGAACAGAGCCGTGCTAAGCCCGTATTAGAGGGAAGCCTAGCCAGTGTATGGGACCCAAGAGTGAGGGTTGGAGTCAAGGCGTACCATAGATGGAGTGGGGGCAGAGAAACCATACCACTTCACCCCAGAGAAACAGTGGAAGCAACCCGGACGCCAGAGTCCGAGTCTGCACGGGTCCAGTTAGCCCAGCAGAGAATGCCGGAGGACCAGGGAGACTTCAGTCTCCTGGCAGACACTTGTAGTACAGCAACCAACAGAGCCAGGGACCGCAGAGGAGTAGCGGTGCCCAACAGAAGGTTCTCACAGCCTGCTATACAAGTGAGGGACACAGAGAGGTCAGGACTAGGATTCAGACAGGCCAGGACTTAAGCACACAGCACACAGAACAAGGAGGCCTCACAACTCATCAAGTGTGGAAATCTTGAACTGCCACCTGACCAGTACCCTGGATGTTACCGTGCTTCAACATCACCAGTAAAAGGTACGGAAACAACTTCCAGCGTGTGTATGTGTTATTATGGCCCCTGATACTGCCCTCAACATAGACTGCCTGCCAGCATCTCTACCTGATGAGTTGCCTTCTCCTGCAGCACAAGGGACAAGGCTGTGTGGAGAGCTGCCTTCCTGTGTAAAATCCCTATTCTATATCACTGCCCCGGGGACCCCGCTCCACCTACGGGGAGCGTTTTCAACAAAGCTGCCTCAGCATCACCCCAAAGGTCTGCAAGCAGCACCAGTATCATTACCGGATACCGTAGGTGGCGTCACAAACGCTTTTCATTTTATTTTTATTTTAACCCCTTTTTCAGCAACCACCAGGGCCACGGGCCCGGGCACAGGCCACCCTTTACATTCCCCAGTGAAACTACAAGGACCCGGGACCGGGTGCCCAACGGCCCTGGGATGGGTCACAATAGCTGTAAAGTACCTTGACGTAACAGACCTAAAGGTGTAGAAAGCATCCTCAGAACACCAAAACAGACAGGCAGGCATCTCAATGTAGTGGAACCAGATGTGTGGATAGCAGAGCTGAGACTGCGGATAAAAGTACCGAATGTGTGGAAAGCATCTTGGAACTGTATTTTGGGGCAGTTGACACACTAGAAGTAGTCTGCAGCAGAGCGCAACAATAGCAAAGCTGAGTTTGGCAAGTGTCAACTTACTGGTAGTGCACATCGCAGTAGCATGCATTACTACCTGAATACTCAGGAGGCAAGCAGCCACCTGAATGAGTCTTAAGAGGCCTAGAGAGATGACAACAAAGGTGTGTGGTGGATTACCATACCAAAGCACACGAGTATAGAGAGAGGAAGGACATGTAGACAACATACTGGAGCCATGACTCGTGAGTAATTTGACGACACAGCCATTCTCAATTCTTGTAGGATACATTTTATTAATTTGACCAGACGTATTCTTCTTATGTTTGTTAACTCATAATAAGTGGGTCATTGTTTCTTGCTAGACTATTCAGAGACCCATTGTATTGGTTTGTGTATTGCAAATTTAATGTAAATTACCTCACCCCCTCTTTCTACATCAATCAGAGGAGAATTATATATTCAGATTGAAATGCTAACGAATAAGAGCACAGCCTTATTCCACCAATCCTATAAGACCACAATAACCTGAGATGAGTGCTCAGAATATATAAAAAGGGCCTGCTTCAGTTACCAGGAGTTCATATGCTCCATGACTTCAACCTAAGGTCTCTGGTCCTGATTAGAAGACAATAACCTTAGCCTAGGAATTTCGGTTCTGGCTGCAAGGATAAGATGTCAAGATGTCATCATCTTCTGCATGGCCTCAGTCTAGGAGCTTCAGGTCCAACTACCAATACTGGATTACATTCTGCAGTAGTTCAGCCTAGGATTTTAGGATTCTAGGACTTGTCTGGAATATCAGAGACTACTTACGGAAGATACCCAGGTTGGGACAGTTCAGTCAGCTGGCTACAGACTTTGCAGGGCTCGGTTAGCTTCCTAAGCTTGCCATTATGCCTTTATTGATGGGTGCCCACCAAAAGCAGGGTGCTGCTGGATTGGCGTAGTTGTCCCTGGAAGCCCCGAAGGCACGAATATTCTAATCCCTGGTGAGCCAGCGGAAGGGTGAGACTCTATTGCCTGTTACATTGTGTGTTTTGCTTGGTTATGTGTTATATGCCTTTGAATGTTGAGTATCCAACAAAGTCTTACCATTGTGTGGTTCCCTCGCACTGCGTTGTCTAAGTAGTGTTCTGCCCACGGTTAAGGAATTTGGGTGTTCAGTTGAGATGAGCCCTGGTCCATTCAGTCTTTCTAAAGGCGGCGGGGCAAGCAGGGCCGTATTTCTAATAAGGCACTCGTGGGCCGGTTCCTAGGGCGGCAGGTCCAGGGGGCGGCACTAGAGGAGCGTTTTTTAATTGTATTTTTTTTTTTTTTTACTTCCCTCCCCTTCCCCAGACTCCATATGAAAACCGGAGTCTTTGATGGGGAAGGGGTGTCACTGGTGTGGTACAGTGCGCGGTGGCGGCATCTGCATGTCCTGCCTGTGCCCCAGCGCTGATACCGGTAGTGATCGCCGCTGACAGGAAGCCGCCGGGAGCTGTACGGAACCCGGAAGTGTGGGTTCCGTACAGCTCTGTTCCTTCCTGACCCGCGGTGCTGGCGGCTCCTCCACCCAGCCAGCCCCTGATGGACCCCGAGAACGGGGGAGCAGCTGGCCCGAGTGAGCGGGCACAAAAGGCTGGGAGATGGTGTGTCTGGCGGCGGAGCTCCTGCTGCTGCTGGGCTGGTGCTACTCATGCTGCATCCGGACCATGTCCACAGCCAGCACCAGGTGAGGACCTGACTGTGCAGGGAACAGAGGAGCAGAGGGACCTAGTAGGAATGAGGACAGAGGGGCAGAAGGATAGGAGCAGGGGGACAGAGGAGAAAAGGAGCAGCAGGAGGGACAGGAGAGGAGGACGGGGTGTAGGAGGACAGGAGAGGAGGATGGACAGAGGTGAGGAGGACAGGGTTGCAGGGGGGCAGAAGGACAGGAACAGGGGCACCAATGAGAAGAGGACAGAGGGGCAGAAGGACAGGGGGAGAGAGGAGCAGCAGGATGGACAGGAGAGGAGGATGGGGTGCAGGAGGACAGAGGAGAGGAGGATGGAGGTGCAGGGGGACAGAGTAGCAGGGGAACCGAGGAGAAGAGGACAGAGGGGCAGAAGGACATGGACAGAAGAGGGACTGAGGAGAGGAGAACAGGGGTGCAAGTGGACCGAGGAGCAGGAGGAGGGTCAGAGGAGAGGAGGACAGGGTGCAGGAGGACAGAGGAGCAGGGGGACCATGGAGAGAGGACAGAGGGGCAGAAGGACAGGAACAGGGGAACAAAGGAGAAAAGGAGCAGCAGGAGGGACAGAGGAGGGGAGGACAGGGTTGCAGGGGGGCAGAAGGACAGGTACAGTGGGACAGAGGAGAAGAGGAGCAGCAGGAGGGACAGGAGAGGAGGACGGGGTGCAGGAGGACAGAGGAGGATGGGGGTGCAGAAGGACAGAGGAGCAGCAGGAGGGACAGAGGAGGGGAGGATGGGGTTGCTGGGGCAGAAGGACAGGGAGAGGGGGACAGAGGAGCAGCAGGAGGGACAGGAGAGGAGGACAGGGTGCAGGAGGACAGAGGAGAGGAGGATGGGGGTGGAGAAGGATAGAGGAGCAGCAGGAGGGACAGAGGAGGGGAGGATGGGGTTGCTGGGGCAGAAGGACAGGAAGAGGGGGACAGAGGAGCAGCAGGAGGGACAGGAGAGGAGGACGCGGTGCTGGAGGAAAGAGGAGAGGAGGATGGGGGTGCAGAAGGACAGAGGAGCAGTAGGAGGGACAGAGGAGGGGAGGACGGGGTTGCTGGGGGGCAGAAGGACAGGAAGAGGGGGACAGAGGAGAAGAGCAGCAGGAGGGACAGGAGAGGAGGACGGAGAGCAGCAGGAGGGACAGGAGAGGAGGATGGAGTGCAGCAGGAGGACAGAGGAGCAGCAGGAGGGACAGGAGAGGAGGACGGAGTGCAGCAGGAGGACAGAGGAGAGGAGGACGGGGTGCAGAAGGACAGAGGAGCAGCAGGACGGGGTGCAGGAGGACAGAGGAGCAGGGGACCGAGGAGAAGAGGACAGAGAGGCAGAAGGACAGGAACAGGGCGAGAGAGGAGAAGACGAGCAGCAGGTGGGACAGAGGAGAACGGAGGACAGAGGAGAGGAGGATGAGTGTGCCACCATGTCCCCAGCTCCCTGCTGTGCATAGACAGTGTACCACCATGTCCCTAGCTCTGTGCTGTGCACAGTGTACCACCATGTCCCCAGCTCCGTGCTATGCACAGGCAGTGTACCACCATGTCCCCAGCTCCGTTGTTCTCTGCAATATAAACTCAGAAATATCTATGCTGGGACTTGTAGTTCAGCAATTTTATTTAAGTAAGGTGTTATGCTAAGGCTTGTAGTTCCATAGGTGAAGATAATGCATTACATGTACTAGGTTGCAGGTGAGCCAAAAGACAAGGGTGTGTCTGGCTAACCTGATTCCTCACACACCTGGGTATCTAGTCTGTGTGTTAATATGATTACATGAGGTCTCTGAGCGTTGGGTTGGTTGTAATTCAATATTAATATTAGATGGTTTTCACTCATTGGCTAAATTAACTTAGATTCCTAGGAGGACGATAAATGACCTCTGACGTTTTGATCTCAATTGATGCTAGGTCAGGATAAGAGATCGTACCTAGTGCATTGGGGGGTAATCGGTGTGTCCACTGTACATATTTGTGTTTCTGTGGGGTGGGGTGAGGGTCTTGTCTTGTACACTATTGTTACAATTGCCACATAAGGTTGTTTGTTTTTAAATTTCTCACCAAATAAAGACGATTTTAGATTTTTTCCTTTAGTGGCTATACTCTGAGCGTTTGGGAGCTGGAGCTGCCCTGGAAGGCATGCAGTCCGGAGATCACAATCAGAGCCTGGTATGGCTCTGAAAAGTACCTGGGACAGTCCTCTATGGCTGTGCTTGGACAAGGTCCTGGAAGGCACAAACCGGGTCTCATTCTCAGTGCTTGGGCGACCATTGTCCTGGAATGCACCTGGGATGGTATGTGTGGAGGTGGCCGGCGTCCTGGAAGGCACTCGGTGAGGAGACCACAGGGGGGCTGGATGGTGACCCAGGGAAAGGGACTGTGTAAATACCACCAGGCGGGTGTGGTGTATCCGCCATTGGCACAGACTGTATGTCACTAATGTTCCGTTGACGTACATATGTTATAATGGACTGTTTATGTTGTGTGGTTTATAGGGGAATAACCGGATGGTCTTTGTTTACTGAAAAACCTGCCTGTCTACCTCAATCTCACTACCCCTTGAGTGTCCCCCAACACGCTCAGTGAGCAAATCACTACAATAGATATACAGACAAATACATAGAGGGATAGATACATGCATATGACAGCTACATCGATGTACAGGTAGATAAAACAAGGTAAGTATATGGTTAATATAGTTACACAATTAAAAGAAGATCTCTCCTTTAAAGGGAACCAACCACCCCCAATGACCCCCCGACTATTAATATCAGTCCCTACACACAGCACATACATGTGCTGCACTGTTTTTTGCTAAATAAACTGTTTTTTAAAACTAAAGATAATGATTTTTAAAGTTTAAAACGGAACGACGGTTGGGCGGGACTTATCTGTGGAAACCGCCGAGATCTGATGTCAATCATCTTCCCTGTCTCCCCTCGCAGCATTGAAGTTCAGCCCTTTGTGCAGCGTCACAGCCCTGTGCACGGGCTCGCATGCCCGTGCACACGTCATCATCTACAGCCGGGAAGCGAGCGCGCGCTCTGTCTTCCATAGCCGAGCGCAGGAAGACAGAGCGCGCGCTCGCTTCCCGGCTGTAGATGATGACGTGTGCACGGGCATGCGAGCCCGTGCACAGGGCTGTGACGCTGCACAAAGGGCTGAACTTCAATGCTGCGAGGGGAGACAGGGAAGATGATTGACATCAGATCTCGGCGGTTTCCACAGATAAGTCCCGCCCAACCGTCGTTCCGTTTTAAACTTTAAAAATCATTATCTTTAGTTTTAAAAAACAGTTTATTTAGCAAAAAACAGTGCAGCACATGTATGTGCTGTGTGTAGGGACTGATATTAATAGTCCGGGGGGGTCATTGGGGGTGGTTGGTTCCCTTTAAAGATAAAGCTATTCTACATAAAGAGCTCTAGCGCCACACACTGTCTCACTGATGTAATTACATCTTTATCGGAACAGGTAACTTGCACTTCACAGTGTGAAATATGTTTTGTTTCCGTTGATTATATGGTACATATGTGCGGCACGGTAATCGTTATCAGTCATGCCTGTCCCCGGGGGTTCTCATGCAATCCCCCATCACACACATAAGGTACAGTGTCACAGGGAGACAAATCATCTGTTTTATAATTGTCGGTGGAAACTATAGAATATAGAAAAATCCTATAGAAACACAGGATAAATATACAGATTCCAATGGGGCATGTATATACAGTATGTATTGTATGTGGGTATTCATGTATATGTTTGAGATTATGTATGTGTGTATATTTATATGACTGAGAGTATGTGGTTCCCAATGATGAATGTGGGTGCATGATAATGTATACAGTGGCATGCAAACGTTTGGGCACCCCTGATCAACATCAACGTTATTGTGAAGAGTGAAGCAAGTTAATGATGAAATGATCTCTAAAAGGCATAAAGTTTTTTAAGTGTATTTTAGGGGGAAAAAAATCATCTTTCTCATTTTAAAATTTACAAAAAGGAAATTGGACCGATGCAAAAGTTTGGCCGCCCTTGGAGATTTGTGTGCTCAGATAACTGTGACCAAGGTTTCAGATATTAATTAGCCTGTTAGGGTTATGGCTTGTGCACTATAATTTTCAGTGTTCAGAGACACGGCCAAAGTGAGGATAAGCCTGACCACCATTGAGCAAGACACAGAAGTACAAGGTGTTCAATGCTCAGAGACACAACTACGATGAGGAGGCTGAACCCAACCACCACTGTGCAATTAACAGAAATACAAGGTGTTCAGAGACATGGCCGAGGTGAGAATACTGTCTTGACCACCACTGAGCAAGACACAGAACGTATAAACAAGCCAGATACATTTTGGAAACAAGTCCAATGGACAATGAGGTTAAAATAGAAGTCTACGGCCACAAATATCAAAGGTATGTGAGGAGAAAAAAGTACACACGATTTCAGAAAAAGCACATCTCACCAACCATTAAGCAAGGCAGAGGATCACTCATGCGTAGGAGTTGTGTTGCAGCCAATGGCACAGGGAACATTTCACGGGTAAAAGGAAGAATGAATTCAATAAAATTTCAACAAATTCTTGATGCAAGCATAACACCATCCACAAAGAAGCTGAAAATGAAATAAGGTTGGTTTCTACACATGGATACTGATCCTAAAGAAATGTCAAAATCCACAAAAAACTACTGAACTTGGCCACCACTGACCGAGGAACAAGGTGTTCGTGCTCAGAGACATGGTATCATGCATGGAGTGACATATGTTCAGATACACCATGTGACAGAGGCGCACAGACTAATTCGTGTCCGGCACACAACACTACACAAGGGAACTTGGGGGACACAATAACAATAGTGGGCACTGTCGGTTGGGAATGGGTGAAGGGACACCTCCTGCACTCACCTGAGGCAGTACCCTGATCTCCCTATGGTCCCTATACGGGTTCTTTCATCCCATCGCTGAGCAGGACACCTAATCACTCACTAGCCCTGCTTTTATCTCTCACTAGGATGCTGGGCGACAAGAGCCACTACTTCACTAATACAGCTTAAAGGGAAGGAAAACATACAAGGGGAAACACTAAAGGATAAACATGGACTTCCCGACTGTGGCCACACTCCTAACCAGCAGACAGCCTGGCACCGGTCAGTTCACCAATAGCTCCTTTCACCAAGGCTTCTTAGCCCCAGTAGTAACTCCTTCCACCCAGGTGACTTGCAAAGAATGATTCAATCACCAGCCCTAGATGATGGGTCATGTGACTGTTTGAAGGAGATAAGAGTGGTCACAGAGCAGCTGCACCTGAACAGAACACCAAGGAGCTGCTAGCAGTAAAACTGACATTAACCCATTGAGTACCAAAAGAAAGGAAAACACGTTTAATATGAAGAGTCGCACTAAGGAAATGATGTCCAAAACCTGTCACAAGTCTCCGAGACATGAGGCCATCATGACACACGGCCAAGGTGAGAAGGCAGAACCCAACCACCGCTGAGCAAGAGACAGAAATACAAGGTGTCACTTCCTTTAAGCAGTGGTACAGGAAAAAGCCTTTCAAGAAAAACATGATTTCTCGAGGCCCCTTCCACGACAGCATAGGAGGTTGCCTCTCCACGCCCTAATTGGGACAGGAAGCACAAGAGAGGTTAAAAGGCCCCTCCCACCTCCCACAAGCCAGTGTCTTTCCTGTCCTCATGGGGCATGGAGAGGTTTTTTCTCTGTGCTGTGGCGGCCAGCGAGCTTCAGCATACCTTTTTCCTTTTGATGCTGGGCAGTCTTGGTCGGGCTCTGCTCCTCCTCTACTGCTCCCATGGTGTTGTACTATGGGACCAATGCCTGGCCCTCCGGATCCCTGGTGGGGGTGATGCGGGCTGTGGTATCCCTGGTCTGTGGCCTTCTCTGCTGGGGGAGCCTGCCGGCTACTTCCCGCGCGCATGCACGTCGTCCCGCGCGGCCGGAAGTGACGCCGGTGGGCGGGACTTCCGGTCGGGTGCTTTCCCGGCGAGAAAGCGGCACTTGCGGGTGCCGGCGTCGGGACTCGTAGGGGCAGCGTGCGGGCACGTCTCCCCTGAGGTGGCCTGCTCAGGACCCGGCTCGGGAGGTGGGGAACCTTTTTTGGACACTGGGAGGGGCAGGCTTTTCTGGATGTAGGCTGCCTGAAACCGGCTGAACCACGGTAAGCTCTTGTGCAGTGGTGCCCTTGCATCAGGCACAGCCCAGTGTTCCCCCTGCCTCAGAGCTGGGGGGGGGCCTTATGGTCCGGCTGACGGTTCTTTTCTCCTGTGGGTTTTCCTGGGGAGACGACACTGTCCCTGGGAATGCTTTTGCCTTCCCAGCTTGTGTGACGGACTTCCCTTTATGCTGGGATGTCGCGGTGTCAGAGCTGCGCGGACGACATGGGTCTCCCTTGCCTGGTGAGATAGTCCAGGGTAGCCCAGATTGTACTGGCTTCCCTGTCCTCCCTCCACCAGAGGCTCCTATAGCCAGGCCTTCCTCCCCTAAAATATGAGGAAGCTCCTGGCTGCCCCTTCTGGCTGTGCTTTGATTCAGCCTCTAATATGCCCTCTGTAGCAGCCTCTGCTTTCTGACAGGCTGGGCTTGGACAATTCCTGGTTTCCTCGGTTACCATGGGGGTCTTGTTTGGGGCTGTTCGGAGCACTAAGGGTTGCGAGAGGAGATGGTCCTCTCCTCCGTCAGGATGAGTGGTTTGCTGGGCTTATGTCTGTTAAGCTGCCTGTTTTTTTCTGGGTCATTCCTCCTTTTTGGCTCTCCCCTCTCAGGATTGGGATTTCCTGAGTACCGTTTCCAGAGTGTTCTCAGTTGCAGGTTCCTCCTGAGTTCCCCTGGGTTGTCCCAAAGGGTGGCCGTGAGGGGGTACAGCCACTCTCCTTTTGTACATAGGAGCTCCCTGTGGCGCAGTTGGTAAACCAACTGGATAAAAGCCTGATCTGTTCTGTTAGCGTCCTCTCTTTACAGGCCCGCTAGACCGAACAATTGAGTGCTTTATGAAGTGTTCGTGGGAGGCCTCCTCCTCTAGCTTACGGCGAATTTCGCTTCTTCTTGTGTGTCTAGATCCCTCCTTAACTGGCTGGATCTGTGGGTATCCCATGTTTCCCTAGAAAAGGCACCCTTGGGAAGTTCTCCTTGCTTCCTTTCCCTTGGCCTGGCAGCACCCTGTGTACTCGCAGTCGCCTCCACGGACTCTGTCCGTTTGACAGCTAGGATATTGGTTTCTGCCAGCTGGCTGTGTGGCTGTCGGTGTGGAGTGGGGATCCCACTTCCGAACTGCAGCTGGGCTCGATCCCCTTCACAGGTGATTTGGTATTTGGGCCGGCTTTGGTGGAGATCCTGGAGAAGGCGCCTGTCCGCGGGACTCTTGCGGTGCATGAGCCCCCCTGGTCACGGACATTTTGTTCTTCGGTGCCTCGGAACTCCCAGCCCCACGGGACTGGGTAATCCGGACGGTGGAGTTCCCAGAAGGGTAGAGGGGACCATATCCTTGTCCCTTCCCGTCTGCAGCGGCAACAGCCTGCCTACCGGTGACTCGGTTCAAGTGAGGGAGGGGAAGCAGACTTGCGGCCTTTCTCCCCTCGTGGCGGCAGCTTTTGTGGCGGTGGATGATAGGGGTCCTTTCGGTTCCTCTTCAAGTTCGGGTCTCCAGGTTCCCGGCCTGCCTTCGCAGGGCACGCACGGTATTCTATACGCAGGGGTGCGGGATTTACTGCTTGCAAAAGCCTTATTTCCGTGCCATGGAGGGGTGTTAGGTCTACTCCCACGTCTTCTTGGTCAGGATGCCATCTGGGGTCTCCCGGGTCCTTATCTGCCTGACACGCTCAACCTACATGTCAGGTACGAGCGTTTCCGGATGGAGTCTTTTCCTCTCAGCGATTCCATTGATGGGCGACACCTCCGGATGGCTACAACCGATTTGATGGGCTCTTGCTTCCCTGTTCCCTTTCATCCTTGGCACCGGAAGTTCTTCATCTTCGCACTTCCAGTTCACTGTCCTTCCCTTCGGGCTCTCCTTGGCTCCCTGTATTTTCTCGGAACTGGTGACGGCGGTGGTGACCTTCCTGTGGGGTCGGGGCAGTTGGTTATTGCCATGTCGGGATGTCTTCCTTCTGGTTGCTCCCTCCGCTCGCGCCTTACTGCCTGCAGCCATGGCAGTCGTCCGTTGTCTCCCTCCCTTCGGTCAGCTCTTTCGGCCCTAGGATTCTTGTCGTCCGGCATTCCATCTGTCTTGTGGACTCGGGTCCACTCTCGAGCCTTCCCGACCACATCCTGTCTCATTGGGACAGATTCCTTTGTCCCAATCTTCCGGGTTTCGCCTCCCAGGAGGCGTCTCCTTGTCTCTCCTCTGGTGGTTGACCCTCTCAACCTGTTTCTAGGGGTTTCCTCGGTTCGGTCTCCTGGTCATCCCTCTGACTATGGTCGCCGGCCGGGTTCAGGGATTATGGGGTCGTGCCATATGTTCCCAGTCCTCCTTTTCTCGGAGCTGGGGCGGTCGCGGGAACCCTCCTTGCTGCTAGAGGTCTGCATGGGATCTCTCGTTCTGGGGTCTTCAGTTGTCCCCTCGGTGACTCCCCTCCGTCATCAGGGGGTCCATGGTCCTGCGCCCTGCTGTCGGGGTCCTCCCGGTTCTTCCTCTGGGTAGAACTGTTCCTGCTGGTTTTCCACCCAGGAGTGTGGACCTTGGCTAAGGTGGGTTCTACTCTCTGTTGGCATGATTGTGTCCCCGGCCTTCGTCCTGTTCGCTTCCCGCCTATTTCCCTTCAGGCGGGTCCTCTGAGGAAGTTCGGGGACAGCGATGTTCTAACCATCCTTGTGGCTCCGCTGTGGCCGAGGAGAGGCTGGTTTCACCCTGATTATATCTCTCAATCTCGAGGGTCCGGTCGTTTTGGGCCCTGGCCCCTCCTTACTGTTTCTGGGGCTAGGTCCTCCAGATCTTCGGTGGCTCGGCTTCGCTGCATGGCTTCTGGGCCCCTGTACTGAGGCCTCCGGGCCTGTCTGAACGATTCGTGGCTACCTTGCCGGGGTCCCGTAGGCCGTTCCCTTCTGACCTATACAGTGTGGCTGCGATTCTTCTCTTGGATATCAGCAGCCATTGTAAACCCATTGTGCATGTCCTTGACACACCATTGAAGCTAAGCAGTGAGAGCCTTGGTCACGGACTGGATGGGAGACCTCATGAGAGTCTCAATGGGAGTCTCTATGGGTGACCCAATGGGAATCTCAGTGGGAGAGCCTATGGCGCTTTCGCTGGAGACCATAGCTGCATTGACTTTTGTATGGTTCTCGTCCTTCCAGATGTCTCGCGCTTTCTGGCGTTTCTCCATGTGGGTTGGTCCTGGGACTTCCGCCTGCCACATTGTGGGCTGGTTTCGGCTCTCTGCCCGCTCTTGGTGCAGTTGGGCATCTCTTCCCTGGGTTCACCGATTTCTGGTATCTGCTTCCAGACTTTGTCCCCGAAGGGTCCTTGCTCCTGCCTGGGCTCTCGTTGTGGTCCTGTTTAGCCTGTCACGTTCTCCCTCTGGGCCGCTCTCTTCCAGTGCTGTCCGGTTGTTGTCTCGCAAGACTCCTTGTCTCGTGGCAGTTACGTCTGCTCGGCGGTTCGGGATGCTTCTGGGTTTGTCCATCCGGGACCCATACTTCTCTGTCTGTGCTGTCAGCATTGTCCCTCAGCTGGTCCCGTCATTCTTTTCCATGAGGGTCTTGATGTTTTTTCGCTCCCAGTCGATTATCCTTCCTTCCTCCGATCGAGGTCCTCGGACTCCGAAGGAGGTCGACTTCCATTCCTTCATGATCGCAGGACCAGGCTAGGTTGTCTTAGGGTGGTGCTACCCTGGCGCATAGTTCCCTACCCTTTTCTTCCGCCCTTTGGCCGTCGGGTGGGCTCGTCCGGGGCTTCGAGTCCCGTGGCCCCCTGGACCATCCGTGCCATTCCGGTTCTGGCCTCGTTCGGCGGGTTCTGTCGCCTTCCGGGTTTCCTGCCCTTCTGCCTGAGCTTCCTCAGTCTTCGGGGCACGTTGGGCAGGGGCTTCATCATAGCAGCTCTGCGCAGCTGCTGCGTGGTCCTCCCTGCGTACCTTCCCAACACCTTATCGTCTGGATCTGGGATCCCCCGGGGATTTGGCTTTTTGCAGGATGTCCTGCAGGCTGTGGTTCCCCCCCCTAGGTATCAATTCGTTGGTATTCCTCCTATGCTGTCGTGGAAGGGGCCTGGAGAAAACAGAATTATTCTTACCGTTAATTCCTTTTCTTGGGCCCTTCCACGACAGCACTTATTTCCCTCCCTATTTCCTTGTGTTTCCTGGAATGTGTTCCTATTCCTCCTGCTATGGTTCTTTGTAAGACACTGGCTTGTGGGAGGTGGGAGGGGCCTTTTAACCTCTCTTGTGCTTCCTGTCCCAATTAGGGCATGGAGAGGCAACCTCCTATGCTGTCGTGGAAGGGCCCAAGAAAAGGAATTAACGGTAAGAATAATTCTGTTTTTTCTGTGAGACAGTGCTCCATTGCAGCATCGATGTCTCTGCTGCTCGGCTGCCAATTAAGGCCTTAAAGATGAAAGAATAATGACCTGGCCCCGTCCTCACCGGACCTAAACCCTACTGAAGAATTACGGTGAAGGAAAACAATCTTCTCTGATTAGTGTCCAGTGCTGCCTAGAAATATGATTGTCTCCAGATTATGAAAACTGACTCCATGGATGGAAGGTGAATGACTAGTATTGAAAAGAAGGTCGGATATATCACTACAATGGCTGATGATCATTTTTATGGAAATTTAAGAAACGTATTTTTGTACATTTTAAGCTGTTTGCCTATTATTCTCACTTTAATAAATGAACCAAGATTCTAAATTTTTGTTTAAAATATATCTTTGATATTCTCCCAAGATAAACACAACCTCACTTTTCATTTATGAAATGTTCAGGTTTAGTAATCTTTTGGACTGACTGATAGCAATAGAGTTGTTCAATTCCAAAATTAATCATCAAAAATAAGAAGTCTAATAATTGTGCACACGGTGTATGTGTGACTTGTACAGTATATATGTGTACAGTATGTTTACATGTGGCATGTATATGCGTGACATGTTTGTGTGCACAGTATGTGTGATGTGTATGTATACAGAATGTATGTGTGACGTGTACCGTATTTTCCGCACTATAAGGCGCACCTAAAAGACTAAGATTTTCCCAGAAATCATAGGTGCGCCTTATAGTGCAGTGCGCCTTATATACGGATTTTTCCAGGAAAATTTAGCACCCCCCAGAAAATAAGGCATACCTTTGTGCCGCAATATCCTCCGTCCCCGCCATCCCCCTCTGTCCGGTGCCCGCCTGGCATCGCTGTGCGGGGGCGCGATCACCAGCCGCCATTCCTGCCATCCCCGCTGTCGTGTCCGGTGCCGCCGCTGCATCGGGCGCGCTCACAGCCCAGGAGCCCAGGAGCCCATCAGCCAATCACAGCTCCGCCCAGGAGCCTTGAGCCAATCCGAGGCCAGCTGACGTCAGCCCATAGCCTCTGATTGGCTGAGGGCTCCAGCGCTGTCATTGGCTGTGGGCTCCAGCGCTGTGATTGGCTGAGGGCTCCAGCGCTGTGATTGGCTGAGGGCTCCAGCGCTGTGAGTGCCTTGCCAGACAGTACAGTAAGTGTGTGTGTGTGTGTCTGAGTGTGTGTGTGTGTGTGTGTGTGTGTGTCTGAGTGTGTGTGTGTGTGTGTGTGTGTCTGAGTGTGTATGTGTGTGTATGTGTGTGTGTCTGAGTGTGTGTGTGTGTGTGTGTGTGTGTCTGACTGTGTGGGATGCTGGAGGGTGATGGGAGGCTACACAGGGATGCTGGAGGGTGATGGGAGGCTACACAGGGTTACTGGAGGGTGATGGGAGGCTACAGAAGGATGCTGGAGGGAGATGGGAGGCTACACAGCGATGCTCGAGGGTGATGGGAGGCTACAGAGGGATACTGGAGGGTGATGGGAGGCTACACAGCGATGCTCGAGGGTGATGGGAGGCTACAGAGGGATACTGGAGGGTGATGGGAGGCTACAGAAGGATGCTGGAGGGTGATGGGAGGCTACACAGCGATGCTCGAGGGTGATGGGAGGCTACAGAGGGATTTTTTTTATAGTAATATGGTGCGCCTTATAATCCGGTGCGCCTTATATATGGACCAAGACGGCTTAAAAGTCATTTTTTGAGGGTGCGCCTTATAATCCGGTGCGCCTTATAGTGCGAAAAATACGGTATATACAGTTGAAGCTAGAAGTTTCCATACACTATATAAAAAGACACATCTGCACGATTAGGATTACCATAAATTCTTAATATTTGCCAAATACCAGAATAATGAGAGAGAGATGTTTTCAGCTGCAGGGACTGACTCGGGGAGAGCCCCACTAGCCTTAGGTTGTTGCACCTCGACCTGTTTTCCAGGTCCTTGACCTTCTCAAACAGGCGGTTTGTTTCCGCAGTTGTCTCTTTCAGCTGCGAGGAGAGCTGTATGTTAGCACCCTCCAGTTGCAAGACCCTCTGCTCCAGCTCCACTATCCGTTCTTTATGTTTGCTCACTTCGTCTTGGAGATGCTGGAGGGCCTTGTTGATAGCCTGTTCCAGTTTCTTTTGGATGTCTGGCATTATATTACTTGCCACGTCAGCCGCCAGTTTGTTAAAGTCTACTGATATCAATCTTGGAAGGGTCTTTTTCCTGCTACACTCTTTTAGGTCTTCATTGTACTCCGCATTTGGGGTTTTCTGTTGCGAGTTTGTTTCAGAGTGTCCTCTCCCACAGGGATTGGGTCCCCGGTGCCCTCTTCCACTCTGTGGCTCCCACTTCTTGTTTGCCTGGGGCCCTCCGGCTTTTGTGAGCTGGTAACACGTATTGATCCATTTGCTGAAGTGGTGACGTAGATGGTGTCAGTGTCAGGTCCCCCAGTCTCTGCTGTTTGGCCTTTCTCCTGAGATTATCAGTTCTTATGTTTCTTGGCAGCTATGGAAATATGTTGTGCTGCAGTACACAATAGGTATTTGCACTTGATTATATATAAAATATATTTTTTGTGTGTGTTTATTTTTTGTCCACTACGTGGCAGCAGAGCTATTCCATGTATCAGTTCATTATGGCGACCACCAGATGTCACCAGTTTCCTTTTGAGCTGGCACCAAGAGAAATGACCAATCATATGTTCTTAGACCCCCCTCACCAGGGCTCTGTGTGTCGTTGCTGGAGAGACTTTTTTCTCTCTGCTTAGTGTGATCACAGACCCACTTTTAGGGGCCCCTGCACAGGCCTCTTTGCATGTGTTACCAGCACTGGAGAGAAGGAGAGAAGTCATGTAGAATCTGCCCTGACTTCTGATAAGTAGATCCCTCGGTGTTTCTGTGGGGGGGAGGGAAGGGAGGTTTTATGTGCGGCTTGTAGGATTTTTGCTGTGGGAATAGCAGCCAGTGGCCTTGGGTGCATATGTGGGCAGCAGGCCTCAGGACCCTCCAGGTCTCAGAAATGATCCAGGATTGAAGTGACTGACCTTTATAGGTGGTGTGGAGTGGCAGCTGGTGGTAGCCCGTCTTCTCTTGTGTTGGGGTGGTGGATGTCTGTAGATTTCTCAGTAGGATTTTTGTGGTGTGAGAGCTGCTGTTCATAAGTGTTATCACATCCCAGCTCAGACAGGAAGTCAAGGCGAGAGAGAATGTTTTCAGTCATTTTATTACTTTCTGCAAAGTTACAAGTTTACATACACTGATTACTATGCCTTTAAACAATTTGGGATAATCTATATGATGATGTAATGGTGTGGAAGCTTCTGATATGTTTATTGGCAACATACAGGTTCATTAGAGACACACATGTGGATGTATTTTAATGCACACCTGAAACACACTGCTTTTTTATGTAGCATCATGGGAAAGTGTAAAGAAGTCTGCCAACATATCCACAAGAGAATTCAGGTTCATCCTTGGGTACAATTTTTAGATACCTGAAGGTGCCTCGTTCATGTGTGCAAACAATTATACGCAAATACAAACAAGATGGGAATGTCCAGCTACCATACTGCTCAGGAAGGAGACCGGTTCTGTGTCCCAGAGATAAATGTGCTTTGATCCGACATGTGCATATCAACCCAAGAACAAAAGCAAAAGACCTTGTGAAGATAATGGTGGAAGCTGGTAAGATTGGTGTCATTATCCACAGTGAAACGAGTACTGTATCAACATGGGCTGAAAGGCCACTCTGCCAG